>VXAY01000894.1:71012-90502 GCA_013399855.1 Oxyruncus cristatus | reverse complement strand
TGTGAAGTGTTTGGTTTTTGTGAGAAAAAAAAAAAAAGAAAAAAAAAAAAGGAGTTTTCATTGAAGTTTGTGGAAAGTTCTCCCTCTCCCTCATGGAAAATACTGATTTTTCGTTATCAGCTTTATTCACTAAGTATAATAAACCTTTGCATCCATAAACGTTCCTCTTCAAGCGCTGTGTAGATACGATCTCCTGGTTTGACTGTCAGAGAGCCAAAGGAGGGGGATTGCAGCTTTCTCGGAAGTGCAGCTGCCCACGGGTGTGGGGGTGCTGGCTGGGGGGGAGGGTGGGCAGCCCCTTCCCGGGATTTGCTGCAGCCGCAGCCGGGAGCGAGGCCAGCAGGACCCACCTGAACGTTTGTGCCTGTAAACCATCGCCTGGGATGGTGACAGCACGTCCCAAATGGAGAATCCCTGGAATTCCCTAATGTCTGGGAGCTCAGTGCTAATGCTCCTGTGTCTGTGACACCGTTGGGTTTATAACTGAGCCTCTGGCTGAGCTTTGCTCCCCAATTTCAAAAGCAGCACGGAGACGGCTGCAGGCCCCAGGGATAAGCAGTGCTGAGTTCCACCAGTTGCAAACCAGTTGGTGGTACCTGCTGGAGCCTTCCATGGCCCCGTATCTGGGCTGGCTCAGGATGTCCCCTCCATGGAGCCAGGGTGCTCCAGAGCACGGCAGAGCTGGACCCTAACAGCAGTCAGGCTGTGAGAGAGAAAATCCATTTCTTAGCACAGAAATATCACAGAGAAAAAAACCCCAACTGTGTATTTGCTCTGTGTGAAATCCTGACGTTAATGGGTTTTAGTCTTGAAACCCCACCCTGTTCCAGAGGTAGCTAATCCTGAGACCATCACCTCCCACCCCAATAAAACTGGGAAGGATTGTTTATTAAGTTTTAATGCTTGGCTAAGTAACAACTCCACTCATTTTTTGCATTCCTCATTTTCAGCTTACTTAGATTATCTGGGATCTTTAACCATGCTCTGTGCAAGATAACCTGCCGGAGGCAGAACATCCAGTGAACCACCAAAAACCCAAAAAAGCCTTTTTTCTCCCAAAAAGCTGGTGTGTGACCATCCACTGTCCCAGCCCTTGCTCTTGTGGGATGGCAGCACTGTGAAATGTCAGGAAGTCCAGGATTGTATCGCCACACGGATCTCAGCACTCCCACAGCCCCAGTCAGGAGATCCCTGCTCACTACACAGAATGCCCACGCCCTGAGAAATCAGACATGTAATAATTTGGTATCCTGATATTTCCTTACGGCCTAGAAAAGAGAAAGGACACAGCCATAAAGTAGTTTTTCAGGTAGTTTCAATAAACTGTAATTGGCATCACGTGTTTATGCTCTTGAGAAACATTTTTAGATCCATTTATCCAACAATGAGGGCAGGACCTGCCATGACCCTGGGACCAGTCTTGGTGCTGCTGCCCACGGGCATCACCCAAGGAGGGCAGGGATGTCCCATCACAATGGGGGATCCCCCCAGTGTCCCACAGCCACACTGTGGCTTTCAGAGTCTTCAGGGTGTCTGTTCCCCAAGAGCCCTGCAGCGTCTCTGCAGTAGCTGCACCATCCTCAGCGTTCTGCAAGTGCATAAAACTGGATTTAATGAAACCAAGCAGCAACACAGACCCCAGTTAGTGACCCGAGCAGAGCTCTGCAACACCTCCCCCATTAAAAGAGAGGAAAGGGAAAACCACATTGCCTCAGCACAGAGGAGGAGTTCCGAAAAAAGGACTGAAACCGCACAAGCAGATTTTACAGTGTTTATTTTTCCAATAGCACAAGGGACAGACACGAGCAGGCCCCCCCCTCCCCGAGGGCTCTGCCCCCAGACCAGTCCGAGCTGAACACTGCAGTGGCCCCCCAGGAGGCAGAGCCAGCCCCCCATCTTTGGTAAGCAGGTTCCACACCTCCACTCGCCCTCACCGACCCCGCAGCCCTGCCCGGGGTGCCACGGGCCCTGGGCTCTCATTCCCATGGGATGAGGCTGTTGGATACATTAAGGATAAACCATCTCGGGGACTGAACTTGTTGCACCCCTCAGGCTTGTGTCTGAAAAGAGGAACTCGCACGCCTGAAAAAAAGTGCATGGTGAAGGGAGGTAGGATGGAGCTGGAAAAGGGACAGGAAGAAACAAAATGAAAATAAACCCCCTAAAACTCTTGCTACTGCCCACTTGAATAAACCAGTGGCTTCTCCCCCTCACTGAAGCAATTCACTCCTGATTAGGAATTGCTCCGAAGAGGAAGAGGGTTGCAGTTTTGCTCTCCCTCTGTGGATGCACAAGGATGTTCACCTTCCTGCAGCACAGGCACAGCCATTCCCTGGGAGCCTGGGTGCAGCAAGACAGAATACAGTGGCTCTGACAATAACTAACATGACTTTAATGCAATACTGCTGTAGAGCCTGAAAATCCAAGGGAGGAAAAAAAAAGAAAAGACAAAAAAAAAAAAGACCCCTTTATGCTCTATGTACATTACATCCATTTACAGAGTTGGCCAGTACTGTGTACAACATATAAATATATGATCAAACAGATGCAGAGAGGATACTTACAGGAGCCAAATAATTCACTTTATACATCCAAGAATCAAAATATATAAAAAAAAAAAAAAAAAAAGGAGGAAAGAACACTGCTTTAAATGTTAGGTGGTGGTCACACAGATGCACAGCTCGATGCCTGCAGGAGCTCAGCTGCTGTGGGGTTCAGGTCCTCACCACAGGGCTGCAGTGCAGAGCTCACTGCCCACATCCCCGCGCTCCAGGGAACCTCCAGCATTCCACAGCAGTTTGTGGAAGTTGGCCAAAGGAGGCAGGCACAGCTGCTGGGCCAGGAGTTCAGCCAGGCAGTTCCCCAGCCACACAGCTTCCTGCAGGCCAGCAGAAGGCATTTGCTTGGCACTTGCTCTGAATTTTTTTTCCCCTCTTCTTCTTGCATCCTCCACATCAGCTCCATCTGGCACACGGTGGGCTGTACACGGCTCCACAGCCACCTGCAGAGCATGTCCCTGGGCACCATGGCCTGCTGTAGCATCCAAAGACCACACAGGACCATCACTGCAGGGCAGCTCTCTGCTTACACTCACTGCACAGCAGCACTTCCCACACAAACCAGGAATGGAGATGGCAGAAGGGGAGAGTGGAAGACTGTAGGGCCTCACCTCACACAGCCCTGAAATAGCAAACGCCCTCTTCCAGTTCTTTCGGACGTAAGGATTTCCTCCACAGAGGGTCCATGGATTGCCACAGCGAATGGCCTCTCCCCCCAGCATCAGCCTCAGCATGGTACCAGAGCACAGTTGGCAATTCCATGACAGCAGGAAGCAGCAGGATCACTCCCATGGGGCACAGCCCACCCAGACCAGGGTGTCACGGTGAGCGGGAACAGGCTCTGCATTGTCGATCTCCACGGGAAGGCAGGTCAACGTTTTCCTCACCAAAACAAAGTGTAACAGCGTTTCTACTATGAACAGAGAGTACTTTGTGTACTTTTGTGTACAGGCGTTAGGATCAGTCATTATCAAAATACACACACTGAATATACAACCTGTCCCATGGCCATAATTTATTATCTCACCACAAGGCACAATACACAGAGCTTGGAGGGTCCTATACAGTCGTCGTGGCAGAAGGCACCGCAGCCTTTGCACATGATCATGGCCTTCAGGCTGCACGAGCACTGGAAGGAGATCTCCTCGACGCTGCTGCTGTCAGCAAACATCTGCACAGCCAGGGCCGTGCCCCGGCCCGCAGCAAAGTTCGCTTTGTGGGCGAGCTGCACCACGCTCCCAGCAAGGCCTCGGGGGAAGGCCGGAGTGTTGGATGAATAATTAAAGCTGGTGGAATTCAACTGCAGCTTTGAAAGCTTCCCATAAAACGCCTGCTTGATATTGAGCTGAGAGGGGATGGATGAAGGCTCCAAAGGGTGACTCTGTCCTTTCCCTGGATCCCTTGAAAACTTAAAGAAAGGCCAGTCCATGACCAGTGGCTCGCTCTGTGTGTGCCCAGCCAGCTCTGTGGGGTGCTGGGCTGCATCCCCCCTGTTCTCTGCATTACTCTTGGCTGGGCTGCCACACACCAGCACATTCTCATTTCTGATCCCTCCCGGCATGCTGCTGTGCTGCTTTGAAGTCCATTCCTCCCTGGCAGCTGGGATTCCTTCTCCCAGTGCACAGCCCTTGTCCAAGGGAATCTGTTTGCTGGGCGACAAGGTTCCCATGGCTGAACCGTGATCCAAAGCCCTGGAATGATGCAGCCTCACGCTGGGGTTGGAAGAAAACCCAGAGCCGAAGAGCTTTTTGCCTTGAACTCCACTGTAATTTTTATTGACCGATGCACCTCCTGTCTGGTTTGGTCCAAGAGCAGTTACAGCCGGAGACAAAAACCGAGGCTCCGCAGAGGTGTTCAGCTTCTCCGGGCTTTTACCTGCCATGACACTCGTTAACGGGTTGTGCTGTGGCACCCGGTGGACCTTGGACAACTCCTTCTGCTCCTCAAAGCTACAGGAAGAAAATTTTCTTTCCCGAGGGCCCGCATCTTCAGGCTTCAGAGAGGCACTTGCCACATTTGCCAGCTGGTCTTGGCAGCTTAAAGTCGAGCCAACTTTGGAATGTTTTTCTGGAACAGCCTGATCCTCTGCTCTAGGCAATGCTGCCCCCGATCCACACGTCTTTTCCTGGGGATCTGTGGAAGATCTCACTGAGTGGATGTCATTGCTCCTGCTTTGGGCACTTGTCTTCATTCCTACCTCTGGCGAAGATTCTTTGCCAAAGTAGCAACTGCTGCCTCTGTCCAGCTGCAGGGAGAGGCTTTCCGACTGCTTCTCCAGCACTGGCTGTGCAATTTCCAGCTTGATGTCGACGTGAGACACTGGGAGAACTTTTTCCAGTGGAAGCTTCCCCTTCAGCAGCTGCATCACCAGGGGGTTGTTGGTCTCGATGGAGGACGTGGGCCGAGCAGAGCCAGGGGGTCCCCACCTCTGGGATGGGGGTGCAGGAGGGTCCCCAACACAGGCCGGACTATCTGCCTCCACAGACGATTTTGACCTAATCCCATTGCACCTCTCGTTGCTGCTGTGACAGGAAGAGCCTTTCCCAGCCGCCTCCCTGCAGCTGACACTTCTGAAGCACATCTCCACCTCCACATTCTCATCAGCCACGTCCCCTTCCCAGTCGGAAGCAGTGTCTGTTGTTTCACTGTGCGTACTCTGTATTTCCTCATCTCCACTTGCCTTCAGCTCCTGCGTCTGTCCCAGGGGCTGGTGTGCGTTTCCTGGTTCGGTCCTGGGGCACTTCTCCCTCAGCTGCAGGAGCTTTTCGGAGGTATCTATCCTATTCTGAGAAATAAAGCCACCACGCACACAGGGCTGTGCCAGGGCCTCTGCATTTTGTTCCTCATTACACCATTTGCCGTCACTGCCTTTCCCTGCCTGCAGCTGGGCAGCCTCACACGCCACAGGGATCACTTCCTTCACTCCAGCAGTCCCCGTTTTGGAGGTATTACTATCAGCAACACATTTTTCCATAACAGCTTCGGAGCTGTTAAATCTAAACCTAGACGCCGTCTCTGGATCATGGCATTCTGTGCCACCCGATGACAACTCTGGCGGGAAAGGACAACTGGAGGAATTTTCCTTTAGGTCAGAAGGATAATCCAGCTGTATGGTGGGAGCACCAACATCTCCGAGTTCCACCACAGCCCTGTCTCCCGCGGGACTGACCCCTGCTCCCTGCCCCCCAGAACACAGACTGGTCACCACGGGAACTGCACATCCCAGCTTTGTGCTCTCCTGAGAGGTAGCACAAGGCGGGGGTTCGGTCCTTGGGTCACAGAGGAGCTGCTCAGGGCTCTCCTCCGGCCTCTCAGGAGTCACATTGTCCAAGGATGACATAGTCACAGAGTCACAGAATGGCCTCCTGGGTGACCCATCCCCGGGCTGAGTGTCCCCTGAGCCAGCACCTGCAGCACAGCCTGGAAGGCCACTCCCCTCGCTCTTTGAGGAAGATCGGTCTTGTCTGGAAGAGAGGCAGGAATTCAGGCTGGCCCCCTCAGAGCCAGCCTTCCCTCCGCTCAGAGGAACAGGCGGCTGTAGTTGTGCTCGCTGTAGATCTGACGCACGCTTTCCATGAGCTCTCTTGGATCTCCTGTGCTGGGAACGCCTGCCGGGTTCTCCTCCGCCTCCTCCTTCATCGGTGCTTCTCCCCCCGCCTGGGCCACCCCCTCCTCCGATGGCGGCGGTGGCGGCTTCGCGCTGGGCTCGGGCTTGCAGAGCACGGGCCTTAATGTCTGCGAGGGTCCGGGCCCCGGGGCGGCCCCGGCCGGAGGGCTCCGTGCTGGGGATGATCCGGGGGCAGATCTGGTAAGTGGGCTGACCTTTAACCACCCAGGGTGGTTTAATACGTGAAAGTTGAATCTGAAAGAAAGGGAAGAGCGGTTGGTTCTAACACTGACATCTGCTCATCACAGCTCTTCTCATCACAGTTCCTCTCACAAGAACTCAACAAAAAAAAATTTCAAATTTCAGCTTAGGAGCTACTTTGGGCAGAGAGGCAGCACGTTTCTGCAACTTCTGCTCTGTGCTCTGTAAAGCTTAGTTCACACTAATATTGTTTTATCGGAGCCCACGGGCAAATACAAAGCAAGTTATTTACATTCGCGTCTTCGGACATACCAAACTGTTCTCCCCTACACCAGGATGACTACCCTGGAGCTACCAAAATGGATCTCTCTAGTCAAACCAGGAAAAATCTGAAGGAATACTGAGATTCTGTCCAAAAAAAAAAGAAAAAAAAAAGAAAAAAAGGGACTAAGGAACTACACATGATAAAGAACATGATTTGAAGGTCTTTTGCTACAAATCAGCTCGTCTCAGGCAAAGTGCTTTCTGTATCCACAGAAATGCCAACGAAGGGAGCAAGTCAAGGTTACCCTGTGCTCTTGTGCAAAGACCTTGGGATGATTTTACATTCTTTGCCCGTCTAAATACGACAGCAGACTGTGGCAATCAGAGGCACTTTGCCAGCTCTACCAATGAAACTCTTCGATTCCTTCCCGTAAGGTGGCAACACTTGACATTTTAGTAATGTTTTGATGCTACTGAGCATGGCAGAACTGAGACACCAAGCAGCTCTAAAGCTCTTTCTTACCCGGATGGGTGGGACTTTGGGCTCCTCTTTAGTAGGCTGTGGCTTTTCTGGGTGAACACTTTCAATTGTGTTACGAAAGGACTGACGATCTTCAAGCCGGGGCTTCTTTTCGGGGAAGGACGCGGAGGCAGCCTCCTCAAAGCTTTTCCTCTTCTGCTCCTTGGACTCCTGAGCAGAGTTCTCCTGGGGCAAACTGGGAATTCTATTCCCAGCCGCCAACGACAGGTCTTCCAATTTGCTGTGTGATTTGGAAGTCTCTGGAGAGAGGTGCAGCTCAGAACTCTCTGCCCTCAGTCCTGCAGCTGAGGGGCTGGTCAGGTCATCTTTCTTCAGGTCTGTCTCGGGCTTTGGCTCTTTACGGAGGGAGGAATCTGGCCCCACGGGAGCAGGCTCTTTGGGAGGCTCCGTGTGCTCGGGTTCCCGCAGTCTGTACAGGTTCCTCCTGGCCCGGCACCGCAGGTCGGCCCGGGAGCGTTTCCGGAAGCGTCCGTCCCTCTGCCGCGTGGTCGGCCCGCGGGGCAGCCTCGCTTCTCCTTTAACAGACAGCTCTGTCCTGTTCTCAGCATCTTCCTGCACCGAATTCTGCTCCTGGGATTCTTCCTGGGTCAGGCCCAACCTACGGGGCAAACACAAAAACCAGCTAAGACCTAAAGCCCACCCCGATTTCAGCATTACTGAATAGCACCGACACGGGCAGAGACTCATCAGACCCTCGTTAACTCACCCTGCAAGGGGAGAACCCACACATTCACCACATTGCTAACACAGGGGATGAGAAAAATAAGAAAACGTAAATATTTGTGATGAAAAGCAAGTAATATTAACTTGTCTTGGACACAGAATAGATAGAATTTTGGAATTTTGTAACCTATGACACAGCCAATTCCGTGAAGGATTTTCCCAGAGCAACAGCTGGAATGATTCACCTGACAACCTGTATTTTTCAAGGAGTTTATGCTGCATCTGTTCAGGTATCATCAAATGGAAACACACCCTGCCACCTGTGTAAACATGGACAAAACAGGACCGACAAGGTAAAATTTCTCACTTTTGTCCATAGTAGTCCTCAAAGAACTTCTCTTTCCATTGCTCCACTCTCTTTTCCTTTTCCATCTCCTGACGGATTCGAACTTGCATCTCGTGGGTGAATTCACCTACATGGAAGCAAGAGACTGAAATTCAGTTCCAAACAAAACTGATTCTGCAAATGCAGCCTCTAGTGTTTGAACAGTATAGCAGCTCTATATATGAAGGACAGACTGGCTGTTACCACCCTGCTACCCAGCCTACTCCGGATCCATGTGCTGCCTGCAGCTCCATAAGGATGGTGGTCACACAGCCTCAAGTAAGTCTGGAAAAAATCATGTTTAACCAGACACAGGCCACCATTTAAGGAAAGATAAGTCTGGCACTACTTTATACCTTCACCACTTAGCTCTGAAAGTCCCACCGAAAGAAATCACATCTTTGATTTTAAAGGGGTGGGGGGGAATAAAAAGAAAGAAAATAAAGAAGAAAAGTTGGGGGTGACTTGGCTGGATACGCAGCAAAGCTGGACTAAATTTCTGTTCATTAACTGTAAAAGAGAAACAAGAATCCCACAAAATGAGCACCTAATCCCCGGGAAAGCAAAGCCACTCACCGTCGGCGAGCCGCTCTCTCCAGCTCTGGGCGGCGTGGGTGAAGAACTCGTTGTTCAGAGCGCTGCCGCTGAGGCGCATCAGCCCGTCAGCCCCGACCTACCAGGACACACAGGACACGTCTGCTCCAGTTGTTCCACGCTCAAGGGGCAACCAGTGAAGGGAAAACACCCGAGTGCTCATACCTGTCTATCGACTTCGGGCAGGAGGTAAAGCAGCTGCTGCTGGAAGTGCGACGGGAGCGCGTTAAAGGTCCTGGAGTTGATCAGCGCCCGCAGGTTTGTGTTGACGAGGATGGAGCCAGGGGTTTCACAGTCAATATCCTCACCCCTGTTCCGTTTCATTTGCCCTGGGGTTTAAGGACAGGCAAATAAAATTAACATCGTTGTATGTAAGTGTTTCAGCGTGATGGGCAAGAAATTAATTTAAACTGCTACAGCAAAAGGAGCAAGAGAGACGAAGAAGACTGCAGTATGGAAGTGTGAAGAATGACTCCAGCACAGTAATTAACAGACACACCTGGAATTTTAATATGAGGTCACAGTTCTGCCATATTCAGGTACAATTCTAGATACTTCTCTTGAGACCAGGAAAACCTTTAAGCCATTCTCTCACTAATGTTCAGGGTGGAAAGCCTGGCTTGCAACCTCAGACCATCAAATGCCTGAGATGAGATCCTGGCACTCTTTTCTCAGATTCAACATCACCGATTATTCTTCTACCTGTAACCAGAAGCACGTACCAGCCGTGGGCTTTCGGATGCCCCTCAGCAGCTGTGGAGGATCCCTGTTTATCTCTGTCCTACTGCGCAGGCTGGTTTTGCACAAGGCCAAGGAGCTGCTGCTGCTGCTGGACGTGCTGCTGCTCTCTCCGTCAGCGTGCCTTCCTGTGAACCCTAAAAGCAAACCAACTGCATAAAAATACACAAAGAACAGCCAAAGGGAGAGTGGTTTAACATGCAGGAATTATCCGTAACTAACAGATCTGCTATTACAGGGTATTGCCCAGGCACCAACTATTCTGATGGAGTTAAACGCGCACATAACGCTCTGCAGTCACACTCATTCTCAGCAGGTGTTACAGAAATCCTCAGGCAAACATGGATGACTGGGGACTGATTGAGGGAGATCTGTGAGTTCATCAGGAACCCCCCTCCCAAAGCCATGCTCACCCGAGGCAGACTCCATGTGTGCCCCGTTTACTTTCAGCGGGGTTAACACCACCCGTGGCAGCATCACACCCGTCTTTTTCTTCTGTTTGGTTGTCTGGAAATAGAAACCAAAACCAAAACAAAGGAATGAAGACATTAGGGAAGGGTAAAATGATCTTCTAAAACAGCATGTCCTTTGGTTAAAGAACTGCCTGGCTCCTAGGCAAATCTTCAGGTGTCACTGTACTCAGGACTAGCAGAGAATTCAAGTTTGCCTTCCTGTACACGACGCTTCCCCATCCTGCCAACTCCTCACCCAAGGAGACAGCCCCTCAACTCTGAGGCACCTGTGCACAACTAGTCCCTGCCACATCACCCCACCAGCAACTAGAGCTCCCCTTGAGAGGCTTCACCCTTCCCATTAGTCCCACTTTTTCCTACCTGGGAAGCGGTTCTGTAGCTCTCCCTGGTAGCAGGTCCCTTGCTCTGAGATTCTGTGGAACAGGAGGCGTTAGAGGAGGTTTCATCAAGAGACACTGAAAGAGATGGGCTCTCAGTCAGACACAGGAGTAGGCCCTACAGTTTAGGGTTAATGCCACCAGACACTTACCATCATTGTCACCACTCACAGTGCTGGCCTCGTTGGACCCACAGCTTTCTGCGTCTGCTGTGTCCTCCAGCTCCTCCCCTTCTGGCACTGACAGGTTCCGGGACCACTGCAAGGCATCCTTCTAGAGGGGAAACACAACTGAGGTGGATACAGCCCTCCCTCCCTCCCAAACCTACACCAGTGGGAGCCTTTAACCTTAAATTTTTAATCCTTGATGCAGAGAGATATTTTAAAGTACATCTGGGCTCACAGCAGAACAGAAGCTACTTAAAATACAAGCACTTCACAGTCTGCTCCTAGACGAGTAACTCACACCCCCAAAATATCAGGTTAATAGTAATTAATTTAATAAAAAGGTGAATAATTTGTTGAAATTTTTTGTAAGCAAGGAGATCCTATTAAAGAGAAGTACCTCATTCTTGCTAAGAAAGAACAGGTAGCATCAAAGGAGCCAAATACTAACACAGTAAGCTTAGGAGATTTTTTTTCTACTTGTACAAGCAAAGCCATTTCAATGCCACCTATTTTCAGCAAAATAGGGTGATTCAACAAGATTTTCTAACAACAGAAAATAGATGGAAATGAAACAGCTGAGATACCTGTTATCTATCAAGCTGATACTTATCAGGGATAAGTACAAAACAATGTAAAAGAAAAACCCAAGATCAGAAACATTTTCAATCTTTAAGATTACTGGGACAATAAACTAAAAATTAAAAAACATGTTCCAGAGAGACCTCAAGATTTGAGGAAAACACTGATGCTAAACAACACTGAACATGGTGGAACAAAAAACGACCAACCAGAAAAATAAATATGCATTTTCCTCTCAAGATTTTACTTGTTGCTACAAGCTCTTGGACCAATTTAATTCCTTGGCTGGCTGTTTTCCCTTGTGGCTGGCAGCAAGTGAGTGCACAGGACTGTTCCAATAAGCAGCCACCTGAGTGGACACCAGGTACCGCAATAAGAGGATTTATCTTGCTTGTGCAATTCAAGAAAAAATAAGGGTTTTTTTAAAAGTTATTTACCACAGGTGGCTGAATAGAGCTGAAAGGTACAAGCTCCAAGGAAATAATGAATTCCAGACCCTCTCTCACACGACAGTCTCACCTGCAGCACACTGCCCCTGACGCTCAGTGGCAGGTAACACTCAGGCCTGCACAAGGAGCAGAACTCACACCTGGGAGCAGAGCTCAGCATTTACCTTGAGTGTGAAAAGGCTGATGCGTCCAGGCAGTTTGTAAAAGAGCCCATCCCCTCCCCGGGAATTGGAGTGCAGCATGGCGTTGAGGCAGGCCAGGGGAGACGTGCCACTGGAACAGAGGAAGGGAGAGAGGGAGCAGTTTAAGAGAAGGGTTTGTCAAGAAAACAGCCTGAGTGATCCGGTTAAAAGGGCACCGTTTAGCTGACAGAGGGGAACAGAGGCGATGTCATAAACTTTATGGGACGGACCCTTCAGTCAGAACAGTGTCACTGCTTTCATTCTGACCTGTACATCAGCCTCAGCACGTCACACCAAGCCATCGGCAGCAAACAGGAAACGTGACGCCAATTTCAGGTTACCCTCACCTGTTTTTAGACATTTCTGACTTTTATTACCTGTTTCCTCCCCTCCTCTGCTTGAAACCTTTGGCGATGGATTGATTTTACAAAAACCCCAGATATACTCAGCAGCAGAAAGACGTAAACAAACCGCACACACACGTGTTACTGGAATGTCTCCCTGACGTGTCACAGCCCAAACTGCACAAGCAGAGCTGGAGATGAAGGCTCTGATGCACTCACTCACTCACAGGTCCTATGTAACCCCCTGCTTAAAGCCCCATCCCACACTCACACCAACAGAGCTGCTGTGCCACGTAATATTGTGTTTTCCACTCAATCCCACGTGTACAAGGCAGAAAGTTATCTGAAAGAGACGTTACAGCAGCACTGACTGCATTCTTAGTAAAAGTGAAACTGAAAACTGGATCGAGATAAAATATTTCTACGAAAATCATCCTCAAATTGAAAACTTTGAACACTGTTTCCACCCTGAATGTGTTTGGGTTTTGGACATTCCTTCACAGGCCCTGGCAACAGGCAAAGTTACCCTGTCTCACTTTTACATAATATGAATAAAATTTTCAGCTTGTTGTCCTGTTAGACAGTGCTTTCCCCTCTGTGTCAGCCAGGTGCTCCAAGCACACTCACCAGCCACAGAGTTCTATTAAAACATCAAAGTAAGTAGTTCTCCCCGAAACAAGAGAAAAGGAAGCAGTTAAAACTCTGCTGAAGTAGCTAAACTCAGTATGGTGCTGGACCCAGAGTTCTGGGTTGAGCACCAGCCTCACGGGAACATCAGTGTCCCATATGGAACACGGCCCTCCTGGCAGAGCAGCGTGACCCCTGAACTGGGGAGCCCCATCTCGGGACTGATTCAGAGGGAAAAACATCTCGAGGCACTGAGCTATTTCCTTCAGGAAATGGAGTTTCAGGAAGGGCTTCTGTACAAGCAGCAGCAAAGCCTGCTGCACGTTCAACCAAGCAGGCTCACTGCCTTTATTCTGTGAACAATCGTGCTCTGAAGAAAACAATCTTTTCTTACAGTGGAGAATTAATGACCGGGGAAGGAAAAGCAGATATCCCAAGGGAAACCACCAACCTTTAAAGGAATTAGTTAGCTTTGTGGGACTTAACCTGACACATGCTCCAAAGTCTGGTCTTTACTTACACACTGTGACAGGCCACTTGTAAAAACTGGGAAAGCAGAGGATGATTTTTCTGTGTGAAGAGCCCTGCTATTACCTTTGGCAGAGGACAGCTTGTGCACAGAGATCTGCAACTGCCTGCTTAGGTAACGGGACTGGTGTGAGAGTTGTACAGAACTGATTAAAGCAAAACTGTATGAAAGTCCTCATTAAAGTATGACTGCATTCTACTCAGGGCTCTGAAACCATTGTCCATATCCAAACCAGTGAAGATCGCCTCAACAAGGATCACAGAATCCGAAGATGGTTTGGGTTGGGAAGGGACCTTAAAGACCATCTCATTCTAACCCCCTGCCATGGGCAGGGACACCTTCCACTATCCCAGGTCGCTCCAAGACCTGTCCAACCCGGCCTTGGACACTTCCAGGCATGGGCCATCTACAGCTTCTCTGGGCAACCTGTGCCAGGGCCTCACCTCCCTCACAATAAAGAATTCCTTCCTAATATCCAATCTAAATCTACCCTCCTTCACCTTGAGGCCATTCCCCTTTATCCTGTAACTATATGCCCTTGTGAAAAGTCCCTCTCCGCCCTTCTGGTAAGCCTTTGGCAGGTGGGCATTCCAACAGCTCCAAATTTGATGCAGTTGCACACACGGGCCCTGCACCTCTCCAAACAAAGGCAGGTCCCACACCCAACACTTCTGTACACGTCACTATTTAAACCACCCCAGCTGTTTCCTGATTTCATACAAATGAGGAGCAGAAACAAGCTAACATTTAGGTCCCAGGAGAAATTAATTTACCTTCTGTAGGTGGGTAAAGTACAGGTTAAGGAAACGCAATAGTCAGGGTGGAAAATAGTCCACAGAAACAAGGCGAAGGGGAAGCACGACTAGAAACAGTCTCTGCATCTGGATTCCCCAGAAGGCCATCCCTGGGCAGCAGCTTTTTCTGTCTCTGGCATTCAAACTTCTTTTTTTTTTTTTTTGCCAGGCAGCACTAACTGAGGCATTCGAACTATCACAGTTACCCACTTTCTTTGAGCTGCAAGACACTCTGTATTTCTACCACTGTCATGGAAACAGATGGAAGCTCAGAGGAACTTAACCAAGGAAAGCAGTCTCCCACTTCTGCCCTTTCCAAGGCTCTGTATCAGGTTCTTTTCCATATGAAACCCACTCTGAGATGGGCATCAATGTCAAGAGCCACAACCGTGTGAGCTGCGCTCTCTCAGTGCTCGAGAATCTGAGCAGCAGCCAGTGTAGTGACACAAAATAAAGAAGACTGACTTGAGCCTCCCGAAACATAATGTCTCCTCTGGAAATGAAGCATCAGAGGAGACAAAACTTAAACCATTCTCAAACTCGAGTCACAATAGCAGAAATTTCTGGGAGCTACTCATGAGAGAACCACACGAGTGAGTGGTAAGTACAGCACAATGCAGGGGTCTGATCTGCAAGAGGCATTTATTTCACAACAGATGGGTGAAGGGACTCTCTATGTTGTAAAAAAATCCACAAACAGCTTCCAGTTATTGTCAAAGAAAAAAACCCCACAACCTGTATATAAATGTCTGTGCTGTCATCTGAAATTACCAGGCTGGAAAGAGAAAAAGGGAAGCAAAGTGGGCTGGGGATGAGGCAGAACTGCACGAAGCAACACAAGCCTTCATACGCTGCCTCCCCCGTGCTCCACGTTGGTTTAGACAAGATCATCAATACTAACCTCATTTCCTTCAGTCCTTCAGCCTCTATGACCTGCAGAATCTGTTTTGGGGTCATGGGAGCATCAGAGTAATTTTCCAGCACCTGAAAAGACAGAAAGACCATGTGTCATTACAGAATTGGCTTCTGCATTCCCAGAACTACTCCATCAGCTGTGGCCCAGACCCAATAATGTGCCTCTTCAAACTCAATTCATCTGCAAAGACACACAGTAAAATTTCAGGCTACCTCAAGATTCCAGTGAGCATCACAAAAGGCTTTACCTTCATCTGGTCCTAATGAACTGAAAACAAACATGGAGCAGAAAAAAGCAGCAGAATTTGGCCTTGACCCCAGGGGAAGCTTTACTACAGACATCCAGTAGACTTCAGTATACATTAGACCAAGCTGCTGCCACATAAACTTTCAAAACTGAACATCAGGTCATTGACCTTTAATGATGTAGAGTGTTCTCCTACCTCTCCACAAAGCATCCAGTATTTTTCTGCCACTAAAAGTATTACTGCACAGCCATACAGTCCAATAGTGTACCTTCCGTGGATTACTGCATTCATTTCATCTTCGCTCCATCCCAAGAAGGGAACCAGGCGTATGAGTCAGAATTCGTGTCAGAGAAGGACAGAATTCAGCAAAGAACAAAATAACAGTAAAGGATTTGGAAAAAAAAAAATATGGCTGGAGACACTAAAAAAATTGAGTGCTTGCCTTTGATACAAAATGAGGGAAATCAGATATTAAAAGGCAATACAAAAAATAACAAATCATCCTGCCATATAGTATATGAAGAACAGAATTGTCAAAGAACTAAAGAGGTTATTACTTGATTTTCTTTTAAAGCCTGTGGAACTTACGTGCTCCAAAATGTCTAGAAGCAAGAACTCAAGGATTCAAAGAGAGGACCGGACACTTCTGTGGATAAGAAGATTACCCACATAAACAGGAAACAATGAGCAAAAATAAGCTGCAGTAGATGTAAACCACGCTGCTTCTTTGGGAGCAGATTACCCTACAGCTGCCAACCACACGCCGGCTCCTGCCTTCCCCGGCCAGCAGTCAGTGCTGCTCTTGGAATGCAAAGGCGCTGAGCTCGACAGACCTGGGGCTGAGTGAGGAAAGACAGGGTGACACAGGCACAGGACATGGCCTGGAAAAGCCAGAGGACATGGCCTGGAACAGGCCCGAAAAGCAGCAACGGGAATTCACTCAGGAACTTTTTTATCATAACTCTGGTCTAAATTCCCCCAATGTCACGGCCACACGAGGCACAGCCCTGGTGTTGTCTGTCCCCACGCTGTAGGAGTCAGCAACACGGTGCTGTCTCTCAGTCTGACTCGTGTAGAAACTGACTGGAGAGACCCAAATGCCCCATTTCCATCAGCAACATCTAGAATTGAGTCACTGTGGCAGCCACGGCAACAGGACACATGCAAAAACACCCCAGAGCTGTGCAAGGCTCCATTTTCATGTCCAAGTTATCCCCACCCTCCACCAGTAAAGAAGAACCCAACCCATGTCACTGCAATTCTGAACCTCAACCATATGTTGTGATAAGGCCCCGCTGGGCAGGGCTTGGAGCAACCTGGTCTAGTGGAAGTGGTCCTGCGCATTGCAATGGGTTGGAACGGAGATGATCTTTACGGTCCCTTCCAATCCAAACCATTCCGTGATTCTATAAAAGGAATTTCTTAAATCGTTTCCACCCAACAGGTATTTTGCAGATGCCTGAAGCTCACAAGCATCTCAGAATGAGGCGAGAACCCAGATGGGGAAGGGAATTTGAGAACTAACCTGAGCTGAAACACAATGAAAACACAAAGAGTTTAAAGAAAAGATCAAAGCGAGTGATAAGCCATATTCAGAGACTGTAAACTAAATTAATTCCATACAGCTCCATCACACTTTTTCCTCCCTCCACAGGTCACAAGGTCTCCATGCCTCCCTCCTGAGCTGTCACCCCGTCACTCAAAGGCAGCAGACAGCTGACACGGGGAAACGCATCGCTCCCGAGCCCAGCGAGATCCGCCAAACGCAACACGCCTGTTCCAAAAAAAATCAGGGAATTATTCAAACCTCTCTCTAGTGACAGACACAGCAAGCGAAACACGCGGCCTAAAACTGAGCACGAAGGAGCATTTACATATGGATAAAAGAATCTGCACTCAGGGGAACAATTTCCAATCAAGAGCTGTATTAAGTGTACAGAGCCCTTAATGGAAGAACTGGGGGAAGAGAAGATCCTGCAAGCTTTAGTCACCAAATGCCAGCCTCCAGAGCTGGCCCTCCAGCCTTCTCCAACCTGACACTTCCACATCAACCTTCCACCCAGAGCTACAAATTCAGCATTAGCTATTCCTTACCCCCCAAAACAGAATTTCCCCCCCTCCACTGTTTATAGCCAAGGATTCCTGTGCCCCCAATTACGGAAGTTTACATCACTTCCCCAATTAATTTACTGGACATCCAGCTCTGACAGCACTCGTGGGATAGTGCCATGGCTCTGGGCATCCAGATGAATCTTTAAAGGTTTATTTTAAGGAACGTGCAGAGCTTTGGCTCTGTAGGAGTAGCAACACTGAAGAGCACTTTTGCTTGTGATTCTCAGAAACATCGAGAGGAATACAAAATACACCAGTGCACGTCAGAGGGGGAAATTAAAAGCATTTTGACAGGGAGCATGTGTAAGACTAGTGTGAAATAAAGATCTATTTTTAGTGGATTTACAATCAGTCCTGCAAGCTGGAAGTGCAGCTACGCAACTGTAGGTCTCTCTAAGTGGATAATCTAGTATGAGATTGTTCTATTTCTGGTTCATCAATGGCTCTAAGATGCTGTTGAGGCTTAGACACCTCATGCACCCACTGTGCCTGAGGTTCTGACCAAAAGACAGGTGAGAGGAACTGTGTGAAGAGTCCTTTCCCCATCACATGACGCTGAGGAGGTGTATTAGGTGACTGCTTTAAAGTCAGTGTCTTGTGTTGCCTTGGGCAGTGAATAAATACTGATTTTTCATCTGTCAGGGCTCAGGATGTTTGAGTGAGCTGACTTTGTGCAAGGCACAGCCTCTGCCCCCAGGGTCACCAACAGGAGAGCATCCCTGCCACCTGCAGTGACACACCTGGCTCACAGAACCTGATCCCAAGGAGAAATGCACGATGGAGAACCAGACCACCAGGCTCCTGCAGTGAAGTTCCACAGAGGCTGCCCTAAGCCCTTCTTTGGTTTTTCACGCAAAGCCACGTGGGTCTAAAATATTATAATTTACACACAAAAGATGATGCAAGTTGCTGGAAGACAGATGCTTGTCTGATTATGTTTCTTCCTGGCAAGCAGTAAGAAAACACTGCAATAGCCAAAGAAATCTTACTCAGGAGCACAAAGACTTATCCTCAACATTCTCAGTACCAGACATGAGTCTCCCTGGACTCACCCACACTGTTCCTCTGAATGTTTATATGCTCCAAGCCATAACCTGGGCTGGTAAAACCAAAACACACACAACACATACAACAACAGAAGAAAACAAAGAAAACAACTACCCTCAAGCCCTGTAGATCTGTTTCTACAGAAGCCCATGGGCTACACAGAAGGAATACATGTACTGAACACGTCTGACAGGACTACAGGAAGGAAACCAGGGATCTGTTCACACCGACTGCAGGCAGCTGGATCATCCCTTATTCCATGGACTGGCATTCCTGCACCCGCACAGATCTGTGTCACCGTGTCACCAGGAGAGAACCAGCTCCTTCCAGCCAGCTGTGACCACCCAATAGCCAAGCAACCAGCCTAAACACCTCCACATGCAGCCCTTAAATCAAACTCTGACCAGCACCTGATTGTTGAACTGAAGTAACTTCTCTTGTTACATTTCCCAGTTCACAACTGGGGTCCAAGACAGATCTGACTCAAACACTTCACAGAGGGAAGTCCAACAACAGCAGCCTTCCCACAGACACCACTGGGCTCGGAACTTGGAAGACCACAACAAGGAGATTCCCTAAGATAAAAGGACTAAGACATACCCCTGGCCATGTCTCCTAACCCCAAAAGTGACCAGGGATGTTTAGTACAGCTGCTGCCCCGGGGCAGCCAGACTCAGGGAGGGAAACCGCACCCTCGCTAATTAACTCAGAAACTTTTGACAGCAGCCGTGCCCGGGCTCCGGGCCGGGCTCTCTCCAGGGGCTCAGGTACGCCCCACAGAGCCTTAAACCATCCGAAAGAAGGAGAATGGACCGACCCGTCCCCGCAGCCCTGGCCGGCACACACTGACCCGCTGCGGGACGGCAACTCCCGAACCCACGCCGGGAGCCGGGACCGGCGAAGGCCGCGGGGATCCCTGGCGGGAGGGCGGGCAGCTCGCCCCGGAGTCCCCCCGGCGGGCCAGGGGCCGCGCTTGCACCGCGCCGGGGGCGCATCCCCTTCACATCGGGCCGGGGAAGGGAAACAAGCGGGCAGGAGACCCCCGGCCACGGCGGCCGCGGGGCCGGAGCGGACACCGGCAGCACCGCCCGCGCCC
>VXAY01000894.1:57632-69571 GCA_013399855.1 Oxyruncus cristatus | reverse complement strand
TTTTTTTTTTTTTTTTTTTTTGGAGGGGGAAAAACAATACAAGGCTTTGTAAAACATGGAGTTGCTGAGCCCTGCCCCAAATTAATGATGAAAACCACACGTTTTGATAGATGCAATAAATCTTATTGACTTTATTACACATCGTATTTTAGGATCACTTTACATTCCTAGACAAAAGAGATGATACAAATAAATATAAGCTGTAAAACTATGGACAGAACTATGGACAGGTTCTTTTTTTCTACAGATCACCTAAGAGAAGGCGGAGGTGGGTGTATCTCCAAGGAGCTGAGAGTTCTCACGGACAGCTGTGCCCACGGGGGAGATTCTGGGGCACCTCTTCAAAAAGAAAGGGAGCTGGAGAAGGCAGTAAGTGCCTGGGCCCGGAGAGTCAACCCCCCGCTGCACAGTGCAGCAGGCAGGACCAGTGTTCTCATTTCAGTTCCATCTCCACAGCTAATTATGGCTTTTTGCAGGTTCCCTTTTCCAATTTGTGTTTGAACACAGCACGAACAGACCCCCCCAGGAATAATCACACTGAACTGTTTAAAGCCTGGTGCACGTTAACCAGCACAGACAGGAGAGAGGACAGGTCCAGGTCCACAGGTGTCTCACTGGAACTCCAGCGCTGCGTGTTCAGCGAGGGCAGAGTTAAACACCTAAAACTGGCTGAACACAGGCCTGCTCTGATCTGTATAAGGCACCGGTGCAGCCCCGGGTGCTCTGGCAGAGGTATGTGTGTTTGAGAAGATTCAAGCAGCATGCAAATGTTTCTAAAAAGGCGCTGGACTTAAGGATTTCAGAAAGTGCTTTAATTCCTATGTGTCAGTGTCACACGGCTCTTGCTCCAGCACCAAGGGCCCACTCCTGCCCCATGCCACTTCTTAAAAAAAAAAAGATCCCATTATACAGGTCAGAGCAAAGACAAGGATGTTAAGCATTCCTATGAAGAAAGGGTGGTGGTGCACACTGTCCCAGGGCCTCTTCCAGGAGTCTGGCTGGATTTCCTGCCTTTAGTTAACCAGCAGGAAGCCCAGATGGTTCAGATATCATCAAGAGAGGGGCAAACTCGGCAGGAATGTTTCTTAAAAGCTTCAAGCCAGAGCTCAGTATGTTTTGTACAGCTTAAGACAATGTATCTTAACTTAGTATCAGTGCCACTGAGCATCTGGTGAGGGTAAATCCATCGGAATGAGAATCCAAAAGCTTCGGTAAAAGGCCGAGATTGCCCATGAACACACTGACCAAATCTCCACCACAGCCCCAATTTACATACAATGACTAAATATGCAAATTTATTCTTTTTTCCACCCTACTGAGTTTCTTTCACCTTGCTAATGAATTTCTACAGAGTTAAAAGCAGAGCCTTTCTGACACATCACCACCTCATCAACATGAAAACAGGTTTGCACTGCAGAGTTCCACCGTACCAGCCCTGCCACGAGGGCAGTTTCCAGCATATGAGTTTAATACAGAATTCCCTATGGAATGGTAGCAACTGAGGAAGAGTGTGCACATGTGCAGACACAGAGGTGCCTGTGTATGCATTATTCACATAAAACATGTGTACACAGGTATGTACATAGACGTAGTTATATATTGTGCTGCTATTTCAGGGTTTTAGACCCCGCTTGTTTCACTTCAATTCTCTGAGCACTCAATGCCATACAATCATCTTTAAAAATGTACCAGTACAGAAGATTATGTGTTGGAGAGAAAGAGGGAGGAGAGGGCAGAGAAGGTGATGTCATATTATGCAACAAAAGCCAATTAAAAGGCTCTCTGGACATAAACAGTGCTTTATAAAAAGAAACGTTATGCCGGGTTTCCATGTTCAGGTTGAAAGAAATTGGTCATGTGCCTGCTCTCTCAATTATAAGCAAATTCCTCCTTCCTCCACCAAAACTAATATATATATATATATATATATATTTATATGTGCATATATGTGTATCCATATATTAACCTTGTGGCCCAGGAAAGCAGTCCATGGGTTGCAGCAGCCAAGTTGGTGTTTAGGGGCCCACCTGGGCAGCTGGCTCACCTGGGCACCGTGCCTGCAGGATGCAGAGGTGAGCTGTGCGGTGCTGCTCGGTTCCTCCTGCTCAGGGGGTCAGCAGAACGGAGTTCTCCAGCCTGGGTGAAGTCACTCCGCAGACACTTAACGAGCACAAGGCAGAGTCCACACATCAGAGCATTTCTACAACCAGGCAAGTCCTCACACACGCACACACGTGTCAGTCTGGAGGAAGTTGTCAGTGAGGGGAACAGGTAAAAATGTTCACAGGATGACAGCCAAGAGCAACCAGAAAAAGTAACATCCCAAGTCTCAATATACAGTAAACTAAAACTTACAAATGAGCTGTGGGACACTAGACAGGGACACCTTACTCTGTCCTTAGTGTGGAGTTCCACCTCCTTCTAGCCTGCTACACGAGCCTGTGGCATTACAGGAGGCTGCTTTAGTCATAGGGCAGCTTTACAAGGAGACCATCCAAAGCAGTTCTTCCTCCCTTGTTTTCAAAACCCCCTGGAATTAACACCAGCTTCCACCATCCAGCCTCCATTAGATCTGCTTTCACTCCCAGTGGGCTCTGCATGGGCCAGGAGGTGCAGAGGGAAAGCTGCTCAACCCTGGAACAGGTGAGGCACAAGAGGCACCGAATGCTGAACCTCGTCAGACACCAAGGGAAGGGACCATACTCCCAGGAGTGCACTCAAAGGCAGCTACATGTTCCAGTGCTCTGCCCAGCTTACAGGAGAGCCTGAGCCTCACAGGAAGAGCTCTGAGCCAATGCTACATTTCCCATGAACAGTGAGAGACATGAGAAAATGGCCATATGGCATTAAAGATGTCATATGGACACTGGTTTTAAATGCCAGGGGTAAAGCAGGAGGCCAGAGAGAGGAGGAAAGCTGTGGAGCTGGCACTGGCATGCAGAGGTGTTCTTTGACAAGGTGGTTCCTGTTGGTAGGGGTGAGGTCTGTAGGAGGTCAGCTCAGAGGAGCTCTTACTTATGCCTGTAAACAAGGAAAGGACTTCAGATTCAACTGCTGCCTTTCTAGAGAGCACAGAGTTGTTTTCAAGACCCTTTTTTGTCCTACAGCTCTAAAGGGAGGCACAGCTCTGTGTTTTTGAGGACACACTGGCTGCTGCCATCCTGCCTGTGCAGACCAACACCTTAACCCCAGATCTCTCAAGTAGGAAGAGGAAGAACTATGCACCTTGTCAAGTTCAAACAGATCCTCTGCTTTTTAGCCTCATTAGGTTCTCACTGTGGAGCTCTGGAGTGATGGTTCTGTTGAGATGACTTTCAGCTCTGTCTTCTTATTGCCCAACAGCCAGAAAGCCCAGTGCAGCAGAAGGGCTGGTGCAGGAGGAGGACGGTGATGCTGTGAGGTGATCCCCATGCTTCCCATTGCTCCTAACACACTTTAACGTACCTCATGCATTTTTGATTTCCTAACTAAAATCCATTTCCCACAGAGGCCAAATGCTGAATTGCAAGCACGGATCTTCCTGTGGCTCAGTGCCCCTGGACTGGCCCGAGTCAGTTAAACAGCAACAAGGCCATCTCCAGGAAAAGGGGCTGGAGGCTGTCTGGGAGCTCTCTCTGCAGGTTTTTATTTGTCTCTGCTCCCAGAAGGCAAAGGCTGTTCCCTCCCTGGAGAGGAGCTGTTGCTTTTACTTTGGAACCAGCCCTCGTGACTGTGGGTAGAGCTGAGAACTGTGGGAGCCTGCTGATGAGGATCCCGACGATTTCCTTCCAGTTTTCGGCCTAAGAAGTAAAAATGAAAATACAAACAAAAAAAGCTCTAACATTGTTGCCTGTTACTTTCCAAAATTAATCCTCAAAAAGCCAGTTCTTTTACTGGATTTATTCTCCAATCAGTTTTAGCTTTCTCTTCTGTCCCATGTCCTACATAGCTCCTGAAAATGAGGTTGTGGCGAGGTGGGGATTGGCCTCTTCTCCAGGGTAACAAGTGATAGGACGAGGTGAAACAGCCTCAATTTGTACCAGAGGAGGTTCAGTTTGGATATTAGGAAATATTTCTTCACTGAACGAGTGGTTAAGCATTGGAACAGGTTACTCAGGGCAGTGGTGGAGCCACCATCCCTGGAAAATGTTCAAAAAACAAGTAGATGTGGCAGCTGGTAATACAGCTTAGTGGGCAGTGTGGGATTTGGTCAAAGGCTGGACTTGAATCTTGGAGGTCTTTTCCAATCTTATCGATTCTATGATTCTATGTTCCTTTTTCTCTCTGTCTCTGCTTTACAGCCACTTCACCGACAAGAAGTCCTGACAAACAGTGACTGTACTCTCACCTCTCCCTGTGGGCCAGTCTGCTCACTGGAGACCCGACTCACCTGGGTTTTGATTTTTTATTTGAAGTGCTCTCAAAGGTCGAGGCGTCCACCTGAATCTCATCTTCATCCTGCAGAGCTGCTTCTAGAGCTGCCTGGACTTTGGGAGCGATGGCTGGACCTTCATAGTCCCTCGTCGTTCTGCTGGGCGCGTCCAGTTCCAGTAACACGATGTTCTCTGCCTGAGACAGCAAAAGCAGAATCAAAGTCTCCACGTTTTCATACAAATTTTAACTTTTCCCTCCAGAAACTTATTCTGAAGTAGTTTATAAATGTACGCAGGACATTTTACATCTCATAGAAGAGCACACAATCCTCTGAGATTCACCTGATCAGGAGGGTAAAGACAAAAAGGTTGGAATCACATCCGGGCTTACCCTGTACCGAGCCTCTGCTTGAATCATCATGGATGTCCTGGCTTGTTGGCTCAGGGGCCTTTTGTATCCCACAGCAGATACTGGTCTTTTCATCATCTGCTGGTTACTAGAGAAAAATAGAAACTCAGTCTGTTATATCCCAAAACTAAAGGCCCCTCCTGAAGTTTATGGGCTACAACATCTGTAAATTCCACGCAGAAATCTGTTTCAAGGGAGCAGAAACTACCCAGGCTGCACTTGCAGAAGCAGGAGAGAAATATGATAGGAATGTACTGCTATTTTAATGGTGAATGCACTGTTCATATTTTACATATGATTATATGATATATATCATATTTACATATGATTATCATATTTTACATATGATTATTTGGCTCATATAGAAGAAAAATCCTAATCTTCCAAGAATTTTCCTAACTGTACATTTCTATTTTACTGAACCTACTAAGAGGAATAAATTGTTTTATTTTGTTGTGCAGCAAGAACCTGTGAACTCTAGAGGGCCACTTTAAGTCCCAAATTCAATCCTTTGTTCTTGACAGCTGGAGGGTTTCCTGTCACCTGTAATTCCATTCCAAGAAAAGAACAGAAGTACACTCACTCCAGACGGGTTATGGGATGCAGTTTCCAGTGGTCTTCCTCTTCATCAAAGAATGATCTGTTCATAATCTTATTCTTTTCTTCCAAGGGAATAAAATTTTCAATAATCAGGTGCCTACGGGCAACCACAAAAATGAGAAATACACAAGAAACATAATTAGCAGATGACTTTCCCCACTGCTCCTCCCCTGATGATGTAATACAGCCCTGGAAAAGGAGGAATGGTTGAGTTTCCTCATGTTTAAATCTTGTTCCACACGTGCAAGGCAGTACTTCCACCTCCCACCCAGAGAAGCCCTCTGTGTTACAGTTAATACAGTGATGGGACTTACTTTAGCTTTAATTCCCTGGTCAGTTCATTCTGGGTCTGTTCCAGTTCCTGGCGCTCCTTGATGTGCTCTTCTTGGAGATCATGGATCTCTGCCTTCACAGCTTGCAGCTTGGAAAATAACTGGAGCAGACAACAAGGGCCAAAACGTATCACTTGCCAATGTTGCTCTCACTTTCACACACAAGTTGATTTTATTCCCAGCCCTCTAGACAGGGAATTAATATTATTACTTTTTTACCTTTTTGAGTTTTTTGGTCTTTATGTCCACCTCTTGCTGAAGGGAACTGTAGGTCTCCTTCAGCTCTAGTGTTTCCTCGTCCCGACTTTCCATCTGTTGCTGGATTTCTCGCTCCCGACGTTTCTGAAGAACGTGACATAGGGAATTAAAGGCAACAATTACCTTGTCACCTCCAGCTGAGACACATGAAACCAACACTCAGGATGGGTTTACTGCCCTGCCTTCCAGGGCTTTTCCTCTGGCTTCCAGTTCTTCCTATCTCTTGCCTCAGAAATACCAGAAGCATTAACTCTTCTTTGTCCTTATTTTGCTGCTTAAGTCAGATAGTGTGAATAAGTGCTCAAGCTTCAATTAAAGGAAATGTCATCTTTAGATTCTGGTTTCTTTTTTTAATTTTCTTTTTATCAATTCATACTAGCCGTTGCATTTAAAAATCACCAGCAGAAACTGCATAAAAAATAGAAAATAGTTTATAGAAAATAAACTTTTTAGCCCAGGTTAAACATCCCTCCTTTAAGCTGATGACTGAACTGGTACTCTTGGAGGTCTTACAATTATTTCTTTACTTACAGACAGTTCCAATCAAGATAGGACATAAGTCTTTAGCATGAAGAGCTAGAAGAAAACTACCATAAACCTTCTCTACATATTTCAAACAATGACAAATAGGACACAAGCCCTTCCCCCCTCTTTTCAGATGAATGATTGCCATTAAACCAGTTTTAGGGTTAACCCTGGGAAAATTTTCTGATAGTTTCCCCTGATGCAATGTTTTATAAAGGTTCCACAGCAAGGATTTTTATACAAAATAACAAATCTCCTTCCTTGTACCTGTTCTGCAATTTCCTGTCGTTTCTGTTCCAGGATTTTCTGCTGTTCATTTGTGTGATCCACAATATTTTTCCCTCCCACCAGGAGCTTGCTTTCCATTGTCTGAAAGGAAAAACCAAGGTCAGAAGTCTCTCTCAGTGACCACAGAATGTAACTTTCTCTCCTATGGATACAACTTCTTCAGGGCAGCTCCCTTATTTAACCTTCTCTTTCAAGGCAGCTGCTACAGGAATTACTATTTCTTAAAATTCCTGTCAAACTGCGGGATTAATGAAACAGTAACTTGATTAGAATCAGGCACTGCTGCAACGCGTGGCAAAGCTGGAGAACCAAAACGTGTACTCCCCTAACAACTTTTTAATGATCTGTGACAGAATGAGGCATTTTTCGTGCCACAGCTTGTGAAAAGATGCATCACCACATTCTGTTGTGCCAGTTTCTTAAGATCCTACAGGATCAGCACGTAAGAACAATGAAACGACTCATGAATATTAAAACACGATATTAATGGTGGAAATTTCTACTTCTGGCTAGAAATAGCTTATTTTAAAACCTTCCAATCTGAACACAAAATCCCTATCCCGGAAACTTTCTGTGAAATATTTTTCCAAATTGGGAAACCCTCCATTCTCCCCAGAGCCTAGAGAAATTGCTTTCAAAGGGTATCACACAGGAGAATTCTACCTTGATTTTAGCACTCAACATCTCCGTCGCTTCCTTCTCTCGCTTCAGGTCCTCCATTTTCTTCTCCTTCTCTTTCAGCAGCCTCATCTTTTCTTCTGCTACCAAGCTGTGATCCTCAACTATAGCTTTCTTCTCAATCTCCAGCTTTTCTTGTTGCTCCCTCCAGTAGTCATCTTTGTCATCTCCTTCATCCTCACCCTCTTCAGTGTCCTCCTCCTCTTCCCCACCATCTCTCCTCCTTTCCCTCCTCTTTCTTTTGCCGATAGACCGTTTTTCCAGCTGTGCCTTGAGTCGAGCAATCTCCTCCTGGAATTCTCGTAGCAGAGCCTCCTTAGGATCCTCATTGACCTGTGGTTTGTTCTTGATGTTTTTGGCACGGTTGGCATATCTCAGTGTGGTCAGTGTCTCCTCCACGTTGTAGGAGGCAGGACCTATATTGGCCACCATCACAGTTTTGGCATTGCCACCTAACGAGTCCTGGAGTAACCTGGTCAGCTTGGAGTCCCGGTACGGAATGTGTGTGCTTTTCCCATCTACCAGGGCAGAGATGACGTTGCCCAAAGCTGAGAGGGAGAGGTTGATTTTAGTGGCTTCCTTTAACCTTTCCCCCTGGGCCCCAGTCTTGGCTTGCCGCTCGCTGCCTGCCAGGTCGACCAGGTTGAGCTTCCCGACACGGATGTGATTCTCTCCGTCCAGCCCCAGCTCGCTGCATTCAATGGTGATCTGGAATATGGCATGAGACCGAGAGCTGTGTTCGTTCATGTTGGTGGCACCAACGGAGCGGTTCTGGTTTCCCAAATTCATGATGTGCTCAATCTCCTTGACGCTTTTCGTAACAACAGTGGTCAAATCCTTAACGAACACCCCTGTGTCTGGTCTCTCCTTCAACTCCAGCCGCTTGGACTGATCCTTTGATAACAAGTCTCTGATTTCTTCTTGGTATATTTCCAAATAAGACGCTCTAACTAGGTATTGCTGATTTTGAGATCTAGAGATGTGGGTGAAGATGTGATCGAATGAATTGGGGATGACCCCTCTCTTCTCGGGATCACCACGCACCCCTTCCATCGTATACGTTTTCCCTGTCCCAGTCTGCCCATAGGCAAAGATCGTCCCATTAAACCCTTGCAGAACAGAGTCCACAAGAGGTCTGAAGGTTTCATCGTAGAGTTCGACCTGTTTGGAATTCCAGTCATACACGGCATCAAAGGTGAAAGTTTTAGGCAGTTCATGGGATGATCCCCGTGGATTCTTCACTGAGACCTGCCCTAACTTGACATCCACATTAACAACTTTTTCGTAGGAAGCAGTTTTCTCCTTGCTGTTCATGGGCCGGCAGCGCACCACCACCCGCACGGACTCGGAGCTCTTTAGCTTGGACATGGCGGCGGCGCTGGGGCTGGTGTGATCCGATGGGTGGATGATCCCGTGCTAACAACCTGAAACAAAAACAAAGCAGGAATGTCTGAAGGCAGTTTTCTGCAGGGGATGACTTGTCTCAAAGCCGAAGACTCGACTCGTCTATTCGAGCAGCACTTTGCATTCATGAAGTTGCAAGGGAGTTTGGAGAATTAAAATAATGGACAACAGGAAAACTCAGTAAAGGCCTGAACTGAAACAGTATTATTTTGCCAAAGCTTGTGCATCAAATGGTATCACTTTTACAAGCTCTGCTGCAAAAAATCGACATCAAATCACATCTTTACAGCTGGTAAAGATCTTTTGCTTGACCTTAAGAATAATCATAATGCTTTTCAAAGTACTTATAAAGGGAATACTTTGCCATTTATTTTTCTTTGCAGTCAGGCCTTTTGTTTTAAATCTCCTGTTTTGCAAATCAAGTGCAGCCTTGCTCTCTCTGGCGCACAACTCTGCTATTATTTTTTCTTTTGGCATTATACTTCTGCCAGGATTCTCCACAAAAGCCAGCCCTACCCGAGCACACTGACCTATGACATCACTCCACGCTCCTGCTCTGGTGTTCCAACTGCATCAGGTTTACAGGATTCAGCATCAACCTAAACTAGCGTTGCATAAACCCAGTTCAAAGATCATGACGCTGGGTAGAGAGAAAGGACACACTCGGTGCATCCCCAGTCACCAGCAAGACGAGCTGCCTTTGGAAACGGAACAAAAAGCCTGTGTTCCTGCTAAAGCAGTCACTGCTAAAGCCTCAGAAGGCAGATCTCAATGGCACAGCTTGGAGAATGCCATGTGCTTTCTAATAAGCCTTTTTATTTCCAAAACATCTTTCAAGAAGAGCTCTGAGGTCCTTCTGCCAACTGGAACTAAGCGTAAGACAAACACACACTGGGAACCCCAGGTAGAGCTGGCACACGTTCAGGTGTGGCCTCCTCAGGATGTGCTCGCTGTTCCCTTCCCACCTGGATCTGCAGGAAACATGGATTTTGTCCAACTGTTTTTTACTTGATAATTGCACATCTCAGGAGAGCTCCTCAAACAAAGTGACAGAGAACGTCAGAGCTAGAGGATGAGAAAGGAACCACAAGGATTCTCGCCCAATATCCAGTCTGGCAGAGAGTAACACAGGAACAACAAATAAACATGGTTAGACCCATGTTTAATAAACCTCAATATGGCCTTGGGAATTTCCTTGGGTTTGTGGGGGGGGAAACTCCTCGTCTTCCCAGGAAAGCACACAGTAGCTACCAGGGGGATGAGGAACACGCATTGAATTGACCAAACTGGACACTCATCCAGAATTCACTTTACACCCTGCACAGTGAATTCACACTGCTGCAGGAATTTTGGGTAGCTACTGAATAAAACCATTTCCCTCCTAAGTGACAGCTCCAGATAAAGGTGACCTTCCTGTCCCACCCACAGCAAACACAGATTCTAGAGCACCAGCATAGAACGAATATGTTAAATGAGGACAAATCTTGGCAGAATCACAAAAAAGCAACTCTCCCTCTTCTCATCCTGAGGAGCTGTATACACCAACAAGCACTTCTCCTGCCACAGCTACCAAGGATATTCCTGTAATTCAAGTTCACAAGGGACAATTTTTTTTGGGCAAGGTCACATGACAACTGCTGGGTGACGTATCTGCATGTTCACACTGGTAAATACTCGAATTAGGCATGAATTCTGAAAAGCAGAACACGGATTTCTTCTACATATTGGATACCCAAAATACCATTCTGATGAGAAGTGCCACTTTTGTAAGCAACTGTCATAAATATTACATGATCAGAATGAGGGTAGTCTTGCCAGAGGTACACACTGAACAAAAATCATGTTGCACATTTGCTGCTCTTCTGGGTGTATCTCCTTAACATGAGCTTGATCAGCTTTTAACACTTTTCCACATTTCACTTGCAAGTCTCTTTTTATAGTCACAAACAACTGATTTTACCCCTGATTTGGGCTATTTTCATAACAACCTATCACGAATCATCTCCAATTATTTTAGCTACCGCAGTGAAGTTTACTGGAAGCATAACAAATTATGGTTCTTCTCAGACTTATCCAAGTGTGTAACTGGACAATAAAACCAATTAGTTGGCAGCGTTTGTATTCCCCAGAAACTCCAGGGCAAAGTTTGAGCTGGACAGGAATGGCCAGAAAGCTGGGAATGCTGCCGTGCCGTCCGCTCTTCTCCATCAAAGAGGGGAATTCCTTCACTAAATTAGTTCAGCCTAAACTGGCCTGAGCCAGGTCCCTATGTCAAGGTCAAGCTTGAGGTGGATGCGCTTGAAGATGTGCCCCAGGTGCCCAAGAGGGGAGGGTGGGCACAAATGGAAGCATTTTGATTTTAGTAAACACAAGGTTGTGCATGAAAAAAAAAAAAAAAGCAACGTCACAACCTGAATGCAAGCTGGGGTAGCCACTTCTCCTCGGAAACTTCCAGCGTTGGGAGGTGCTGGCTTGGCCGGCTGTGCCCCAGGCACACTGTCCCCAGCCACCTGCCCAGACAGGTCCTGACTTCTCTCCACTTCCTACCTTAAGCTTAAACATCCCAGAAAGATTTCCCTGGAGCTGCCCAAACCCTTTCTTTGCATCTCCGCACATCCCCAGGTATACCACTCAAAACATCTCATTGCTCCTCGCCGTTTAGATCTTTCAAATACGTACGGGTTCACAACGCCCTGGTTATGACCCTCCCAACCCAAACCCTCATTCGCCTCCCCACCGAATCCTCCGCAGGCCGGGCGGGACTGCCACGGCGCGCCCCGGTCACACCCAGCGCCTGTGGTCACCTCTGTCACCGCTGTCACCCCACGGGTGTCCCCTCCCCCGGGGAGCCGGGTCGGCGGCGGATCCACCCGAGCATCACCCGCCGCCCTCGCGGCTGCGACACCGGGCGCTGCAGGGAGAAGGGGGACCCGAGGGCGCTCGGGGGACGGCGACAGCGCGGAAGGAAGAAAAGAACCGCGGCAGGGAAGCACCGCCAGCGCGGGGGCGGGGGGACACCCACCCCCAGCGCGGCCACCCGCCCGCGGCATCGCCACCGCAGCCCGGCCGCGGGCGCGTCCCGCCGCCTCGCCC
>VXAY01000894.1:38110-51848 GCA_013399855.1 Oxyruncus cristatus | reverse complement strand
GGGGGGCGTAGGCCGGGCCCGCCTCCCACCCTTCAGAGCTGGGGCGGGGGGGCGGGCGATGTGATCGCGTTCCACCGGGGCTGCTTCGTCCACGGGGCGCACGGGGGTGTGTGCATCTCCCGTTTGGCTCCCGAGGCAAACGGCGGAGGCGCCGGGGGGGGCCCGCGAGTTGCCCGGAGAGCAGTCCCCCCGGCACCTCCGCTGTTTGCGTGGCGGTTGCGACAGCACCTTAAAACTCCTTATAAGTTACTCGCAAACATACCAAAACCCCAACTCCGTTTTCTTCCAGGTAGCGTTGAAACTGGCCCAGATGGCCGAGCTCGTTCAGAGGGAAAGGAGCAACCACCTGGCGAGAGTGGCAGAGACTCCCCGGAGACCTGTGGAGCAGGAGGTAGAGAAACGCTCGTTTTTCTTTTACGGAGGTGGAAATATTCGTGGTTGCAGCCCGTAGAAAGGCCAGGCTGCTCTTGAGCCACAGGGGCTGAGGAGGGGTCCGGGGGCAGTTTGTCATGTCACGCTGGCTCGTCCCAAAGTGGCACCTCAGCACTTCTGGATCCTTTGTTGTTCCGCTTTGCCCACGTAGGTTGAGCCTGCACAAAACCGTAGCTCTGTTCTTAGTGGGCATTCCCAAACCTCATGGCAACACCTTTTCTTGTAGTCATCCCACTTCCCAGTGTTTCCCACCCCATAGTGGGGCTGATGCTTCACTCACACTAATTCTTATTTCAGCTCTCCACAACGTTCCCCGAGCACTTTCTTACCAGGGGTTGGTTTGTTCCCTCGCAGTTGCACATCCTGCCCACAACTGGCACTCGTGCTGATGTGCAGCAGGAAGTTCCTCCTCTGAAGCAATCCTGGAGTGAGAAAGAGCTTGAGGGTTTGATGCTATTTTAAGAAGAGTTTCTTGGGCAGCCAAATTAAGTGAAAGATCGTTTTTATTTCAGCTGGCTGTTTAACAGTCAAAGTGGTGGTAGAACTGTTCAAAAATGTGGTACTTCTCCAACAAGACAAACACAACTCAAGAACAGCCTGCTAAGAGACATTAATGTAGATCTTCATCAACATGAAAGCCAGCAGGGCTCACAGGAGGTTTATTTTTTGAACAGGAAACAGTTTGAGCTTCCATTATTAATAGAAGAGAGTGTCAAAGAAAAAAAAAAAAAGGACTAAAATTGCTCATTCCTGTAGAAAATTTGCTAATCCAGAGAGGCAGAATCTGCCTCAGAGTCGAGAAGTGAAAATGCAATGAGTAATCCCACCCTGAAGAGGAGTAGCATCTGTTACCTTCCTGGAAAAGGTGTGATATTGCTGGCAATTGTGAGTTTTCTTCCCCAGCCCAGTTCACTCACGTGTCATGGTTCAGGTTGGTTTGCTCAGAGATGGTCCTTCCCAGTGCAGCAGGTTGGCAGCAGAATGGATGTGGGAAAAAAAAAAAAAAAGAGGCAAACAAGAGAACCTTTGTTTCTCTGAGAAGCTCTAGGAGGGAATTCTGTGTAAGCAGAGACCAAGAGCGAGTGAGAATATGAAAAAATGGGATGAGCAGTGATCCAAAAAACACACGGGGAAAGGTATTTAGAGCTACAAGGAGGCACCTATCTACAGTATTTCAGGAGAAAATATGTGTAACACTGGCTTTTAATAGCTGCAAAAAAAGGTAATTCAGAAAAAGCTTAATGTGCTTTTATTCAGGTAACAGATTAAGGGAAAAAAGAAAGAAAAACATGGTGGAGACCATGTCGTGTTCGTGATGCTTGTTAAATACTTCTCACACGTGTCTGTGTGCAGGGGTGAAGGATGCAGTGTCTTAACCCCAGCCCTCTGTGATTTCAGGTGAAGAAGTTTGGCTGTTAAAGCAGTTTGGTCACAGAGGGCTCCGACAGAGAACTGCACCGGGACAATACCACAGCGAGCCGCCCGCAGGCTCGAGTTCTGCTTGACATGGCCCTGCTCTACTAGACCTGCCATGACGGCATTTTTTCCCAGTGTTCCCAACTGGATTCAAGATGCAAAGCAGGAGGAGGAAGAGACAGCCTGGAAATTAGTCCCCAGACCAAGAGGTGAAGAGACCGAAAGTCAGGGAAAATGCCAGTGTGAACTATCGGAGCCTTCCTTCCCTCACGTGGACAAGCTGAGAACTCACACGCTTTCCCATTCGGAGCAGAGACCCTACAACTGCCCCCAGCTGCACTGTGGCAAGGCCTTTGCTTCCAAGTACAAGCTCTATAGGTAGGTACCTGTGAGTGCCTCTGCCCAGCGCTGCCAGAAGACAGGGGAAAACCCCTCCCTCCTGTGTCTGTGCTTGAATTTCTGAGAAGCTGGAGGAGGGGAAATGCCCTTTTACCTTGCAAAGCAGTTGAGTCCCAGACATTACCATACTTGGCATCTCTTTAAGTGCCTTCCAGAGAACCTCAGATAACTCTTTATCCCGAGCTTGAGCTGTTTTCTGTTTTACTAAAGAGGAAACTGAATCAAAAAGTGAAGTTCACAGATTAAAAAACAAAATGAAAAGCAAGAATAGCATTTGCATTCTTAAGCTCCACCTCTGACTTTAAGCACAGAGATAATTGCATGGCACCTGTTGCTCCGGCATGAAGAAGTAGAGTTCCCATTTATGTACTGAAGTAAAACACAGAATAATTAAATTGTGATTAGTGGGAACTTGAAAGTGGATGAACCACAGTGTCAGAGAGCGTGACATGCCGAGGTGAAATCAGAGCACAGTGGCTGTCAGCAGACCTGGCCACAGCCTGATCCTCCTGATGAACTGAAGTTGTTCAGAACCTACAGACGAGCATTTTGTGTCACAACTTTGTGACGTTTTGTGTCAGCAGAGGGCAGGAGCTGAGGAGAGACGGCTGCAGTGCCCCTGTGCAGAGGTGATGCATTCTGGGGAGGATGGGTACTGCTGGGACAGACTCTGTGCCTGTTGCCTGAAATGTGCTCCTTTGCCTAACCTAGTGGTGGTAAAGTGCCAGCTGGGATATTTGTGGCATAAAGCGTAGAACGCGAGGAAAATTTTGCACAAGTAGCCTGTGTCCCCACAGGGGCTGGACGCTTGCCTAACCTTTCCTGCTTTTCTCCCCAAAGGCATATGGCCACGCACTCTGCTCAGAAGCCTCACCAGTGCATGTACTGCGAGAAGATGTTTCACCGGAAGGACCACCTTCGGAACCACCTCCAGACCCACGATCCCAACAAGGAGGCCCTCCACTGCCCCGAGTGCGGCAAGAACTACAACACCAAGCTGGGCTTCAGGCGACACCTGGCCATGCACGCGGCTGCCAGCGGTGACCTCAGCTGCAAGGTGTGCCTGCAGACCTTCGAGAGCACCCAGGTCCTGCTGGAGCACCTCAAAGCTCACTCCAGGCGGGCGTCTGGCGGGGCGAAGGAGAAGAAGCATCCGTGTGACCACTGCGATCGGCGCTTCTACACCCGGAAGGACGTGCGGAGACACTTGGTGGTGCACACGGGCAGGAAGGACTTCTTGTGCCAGTACTGTGCTCAGAGGTTTGGCAGGAAAGATCACCTGACCAGGCACATGAAGAAAAGCCACTCCCAGGAACTGCTGAAGATTAAGACGGAGCCAGTTGACATGTTGGGTCTGCTCAGCTGCAGCTCCTCTGTCGCAGTGAAGGAAGAGCTGAGCCCCGTCCTGTGTATGGCATCCAGAGACATGATGGGTGGTAAGAGCTTCCCTGGCATGCTGCCTGTGAGCATGTACAGCACGCATCTCCAGACCATGCCAAGCTCAGGCATGCCCCATTCTTTGGTTCCTAATTCTCTTCCAATGGGAATGAGCTATCCTCTGGAGTCTTCTTCTCCCATCTCCTCCCCACCGCAGCCTCCTCCAAAGTATCAGCTTGGATCTACCTCATATTTGCCTGAGAAACTACCCAAAGTAGAGGTGGACAGCTTTTTGTCAGACTTCCCTGGCAGCCTGTCTCTCTCATCTGGTGAGCCTCAGTCCTCTTCGCCTCAGCCACCCGCCCTGGACGAGGCTTTGCTTTCCAAGAGCCCTGCTAACCTCTCAGAGGCTCTCTGTGCTGCTAACATGGACTTTTCTCACCTTCTTGGCTTCCTCCCCCTAAATCTTCCTCCTTGCAATCCGCCTGTATCGTCGGGGGGATTGGTCATGGGCTACTCGCAGGGGGAGGCGCAGCCACTGCTCACCACTTTGCAACATCAACCTCAAGAGTCTCCCGGAGCCGGGGCCTCGCTGAACTTTGGGCCCCTTCATTCATTGCCCCCCGTCTTCACCTCCAGCTTGAGCACAACCACGCTGCCACGGTTCCACCAGGCATTCCAATGAGCTGGAAATAGCACTGGAGAACAGATCTTTCAGCCACCCTTTTGTGGAGATGGAGAGCCTTAAAAACGCACAACTCTTCCTTCCCTTGGGGTGTGAAAGCTCTGCAGAGCTGGGTCAGACGGGAGGTTTCTGATCTCGGAGGGAGCACTTGTAGACTGGAACAGCTGATATCCCGTGTGAGTCCCAGTCCTGTACAGAGGAAAGATTTCAGCTAATAGACTGGATATATTTTATCTAATTTTTAATCTGTGAATCAGGAGCCGCGCTTAGCACTGACCTTCCCTGAGAATCCTGGAGCTATGTTCCTCTCTGGGAAGGGACTGTCCCTGAGAAGGAGTTGAGGCTCTTTCATCTTGGGCTAAACTTTTGAAGAGTCCAGCTTCCATTTCATGTTATCACACTGCAATTCTGGCAAACCAGCCAACACCTCCACATGGAGAAGAAGTCAGGATACCCTCTCTGTATGAAGCCGATGGGGAAGAGGCTGTCCTTCCCCGCTACCTCTCATCCCGTCGCCCACACAGCTTACTCCACATCAGTGTTAAGCAACAAGCCCGTTTACATAGTGAATTCAGCGTTGTCACCTCATTCTTCTTCAGGAGCCATTAGGTTAAACTCGTTACAGTGAACATTGTTTACACAACACAAATCTGTTTCTGCCAGCCATGACAAAAATAGGAGGCACCAGAATACACTGGGTTCATCTCTGGTGTAGCTAGAACACTGTTTACACAACGAAGTCAGGTTGCACTGATTTCTCTTCACTTACCATGTTCTTCCCCCATGGGGAAATACACTGCTTTCGGACCACTTCAGCCTCTGCCCCTGTAGGCAGCAACTTCCCGCCTTTCCTCGCTGGCTATTCCACGTGAAGGGGATGGAGCAGCTCTCACAGCTTAGCTTGGTGTGTGGTGTATGGACAGAGCCCTCTTAAATATCTCCCCCAGGAAAAGAGATCTGGAAACCAAAGCATGTGAGAGAGCTGGGTGAGGAGCTCAGGACATCGAGCACTGGCATTCCAGGCGTGGGTGAAAACAGGCTGCAGGCCCTGCTCCCTGGGTTCCCTTGGGATGAGGAACAGAGTAGGAGTTTCTGGGGTTTGGGGTTTTTTACCATAACCATTCAGCGAGGTCAGCACCCTTTTTGGCTTATCCAGGAAGCTGTCTCAAGGTATTTTTTGACCTCAATGGTGGTAACATCCAGAAATTGAGGAAAAATTGGTCCCACCTTCATGTACACTCTGTCAGTGTATCTGAAGCATTTTCCCCAACACCAGTAGTTCTATCAAATGCTGAGGATTTGGGCCTGCAGTCACCCTTTCACCTTGGATTTGGTTCCTCTGACCTTTTTCTGTTCTCTCCTTCTCGAGCCTTCCCTCCTGAAGTTAACGTCCTCTATCCCTTGCTCCCTGCCCCACCTCTTAAACTCTCCCATGGGCTGACTACCTACCAGGGCAGAGGGGTTACACTGGGAAGTGGCAGCCAGCTGCTGATGTCCTTTAGCATCTGTATTGTCTCCTGCTCCCGTTTTCCTGGGCACTTGTACTGCAGATGGGGACATATGGAGGTCACTCACTGTGCATTGGTGCATGTTTATGTCTATGGACAGGCAGATCTTCATACCTCAGCATGGGGGAACCATTGTAGGCCAATATAAACCAGGAAATCTGTCACTGTTGTTCTCCATAAATCTAGAAGATGCAAAATCTACCTCTGTTATCTCAGCTCCTTGGGCAAAGCCAGATGCTGTCCTCCCTCATCCCCCCAGAGCACATCCCCTTCAGTCGATGCAGATTCCTTCCTGCTGAGCCATGATCCCACCTTGTGACATCAGCCAGGCCTCATTCGGTCACAGGCTTGTCCCTCTTCTGTTTTACTCCAGAATTTTATTTTTAATTTAGCTTAGTAATTCTACCCAGAATGACTCTTTAGCAATCCATTGATTCTCCGGAACATAGATCGGTTGTTTTAGGTTAGCCAGCAATGCTGCAAATAAGACTTTTGTATCAAAATGTAATATAAGATTTATTTACCTCAGCAATATCCTGTGGCAATGATCTCCCCGAGTTGAATGCAGTACTTTTTTCCTTTTCTCCACTGGAAAATGTTGCCTTTCCAAGTCCAATGAGTGCCTTCTTGTTCTCTAACCTAGCAAAGGTAAACAGGGCATTGCAGCCAGGCTGTTTACCGGCATTGAATACCTCAGGCCTGTCTTCTATTGCTTTGCTCTTTGCAAATTAAAAGAATTTCACACTGTTACCAATTATATGCAAGCCTTACCCCTGTCTTCAGTTGAGAGGATTATTATTTTTTTGAGAAATAAATGGTCAGAACTGATCACTCACTGCCAGTGAGGATTATCGGATTTATGCAATGCCATCACACACCTTCTCCCATGCAGAACATTCAGCTTTCTTGCTTTCTGCCTGCATTGTACTCTGAACAGATGTCATCACTGGAATTCCTTTAGCAGTGGTAGCTAAACTTAGAGCCAGGCATCTTTTTCCTACCAGTAGTCTGTCAAAGAATAAATGGAATTCATTTTGCTATGATTTGCACGTGTGATTTGCTTTCCGCAGCTACTCTAACAAGCAGAACTGCCATTACCTTTGTCAAATGCAAGGAGAGTCTAACCCAGCAAAGGCAGCGTGTCAGATACAGCACTGGAGCTGATTCCAGGAAAACAAATTCCAAGTTCCTGTTCCACAGCAGAGTTTAATCTGCAAGTATTTTATCAGCCAGTGTAAAACCAACGAGACTAATTCCGTTTGAAATAGCGAGTGTGCAGTTCACAGAACAGATTATATTATGATTAACTTTTACCTGTTCATAAGAGAAAACTTAGAGCATCTAAGCTACAGCACTTGAGAATCCCAGTCCATTAGGAAGTATGTACCAAGCTATTAGGAAAACCAGTGGGAGTCAGCTTAGCCAAGATCCTGCCAGTGCAACTGGAGATAAGGGACAAGGGTAACCTTGGCATGCTGTGAGGGGGATTGCTGCAGCACAGCCTGGAATCTGTTCTGTGGTGGATGTGCAGGGCTTCGTGCATGAGGCAATGGCAGACACTGTGCTGGTTATGTGATATATAAAAAAAAGCTTCATCCCACAAAGAGTTTGGTTTTGGTTTTCGTTTGGTTTGGACCACGAGTTTGGGGCCAGGACGTGGCTGTGAGTCAGCCCAGCAGAGCCCTGTGAACCACCCCTCTGTGATCTCTCTGTTCCTGGCACACCTGTATCACAGGGGGCATCAGACTGAGCCCAAGAGGAGTGACAGCAAGTAATTGGTCAGGAGGGTTTAGTTAAATAAATATTTTCAAGTGTGGCTGACTTGGGGGATGTCCAAGAGGGACAGGAACAGTCAAGACTGCACTATATATATAAGATATAAAACCATAGAGCTCCAGTCAGCAAAAGGACAGGATATGAGCTTGCCAACCTTTATAAATCAGACCCTGGATTCTCAAAAAGCCAAGGACTTAATATCCCACTACTACTAATGACTCCAGCTCGCTCGCTAGCAAATAGCCAAGCCAAACCATTCCCTGGCAGCAGAGGGTTAACTCACCTCACCTGTCCTTCCAGGCTCAGATTGCCAGAGCTCTGTGAAAGGCTGAAGATCTTTTCCCCCACGGGATTACAGCTCACTTAAAATCCATTTGTAGGAAGGAGCAACATGTTATCTTGCATTTTCTTCCACTGAATTTCACTTGACAGAATACCCACACACCATGTTGTGACAGAGCCCGTTCTCTGTCTCACAACAGCACTGCTCTTTAGCCTCAGTGTTGAAAAATGGTGTCACTTCAACTGGAATCCCTTTTCTCCCTCCAGTAGATTGATGATTTCAGTACTTTTGTTGTGAGCTCAGCTCTTTGTTCTTTAATTCCTTCCTTGCTGACAGGTGAATAGCAGCTGCCGGGAAGATTCCCTGCAGTTCACTGAAGAATCCTCGTTTCCTTTCTCTGCCATTGCACCACCTTTGCTGTCAGGACAGAACAACCTCGAGGAGGCATTTTCTGCTGCCTGCAATTAAAATTTCCACAAAGAAATCTTCAAAGATGCTTTTCCCATCACCCGGCCTTCTTGCTTATCCTCTCTAATCCCAGTTAGTCAGGCTGACTGAATTCTCCCTCAGGTGCCTATTTTTAGTTAATTGCCTGCCCAAGCCCTGGAGATATTCTGCCACCAGAGTGAGGTGGATGAATGACTCGAATAGAACCACTTCAGGTTTCCAACCTCATCCAAAATTTGCTTCTTTTCCACAACTTATTTCTCATAATTTTTCCCAGTTCTCAGAGGTGGGAATTGCCTTGTGAAGCTCGGAATCCCAGCCTGCCTGACCCCAGCATGGTAAGAGAAGGCATTTTGGTTTAGCCTGATCTGCTGGACTCGGACTGGAGAAACGTGGGCTCTGTTTTCACCCTGACCCCCAGCCCTGGCACTTCTCACCCTTTCTGTGCCTGTTTCCCTGTAACAGGCCACAGCCATACCAAGCCTCCCTTGGGAAGCACCTGGAAGCTGCCCAGGGAGACACTGTTGCCACTGACCCAGCTTCCTTACAGGACCACTATTCCTGCTCCCCACCATCACCACGTCCCTGGTGCGAGCAGACCCTGTCAGGTTCTGCTGTCCCTGCTGCACAATCCATGCACACATCAGGCTCACCTCTGGCTGTTCCCTGCACCCAGGGACAGGCTTGCTTCGTTCTGCTGAAGAACTGGAATCCTTTAGGAATCTTTCACATGTTTCAGCCATTCTTGTGGCTCCAGGTAAGGAGTCTTCTCCCAGAGTGCAGTCTCCTATCTGCCAGCTCCACGGGTTCCCGCAGGCCACTCGCCACCAAACGCTTCAGACTGGCACAGGAAAAAAAAAAAAAGGAACTGGTGATCAGAAACAAGACCAGAAAACAGATCACATTCTGCTTCTCGCAAATCCACACCAGGAGATGAGCTCGGCTTTCCTGTCCAAAGTACATTCTATTTCCATGTGCACAGGTAGGCTCCAGGAGGAGCCCGAAATACCTTCTTCACTGTGTGCTCATGGCTGAAGCTTGGTCTGTGCCGTCCTTTCCACCAGTGCCTAAATGTGAGCATGCCCAAAGTATGTACATGACACAGAGGGAGCTTCTGTGTATCAGGAGATCACAGTGACAAGGAAAGTTAAAGGCATTGGCGAATGATAAAAAATAGGGAATGTGGAATCTGGGGGTTTTTATACTGTTAACTAGGTCAGTTCTTCATTTTCAGTTAGGGGAAAAACCCTTAACATTAAAGTGTCTCATTAAAAACCAGCTGTGCCTCACTTTCACAGCTCCCTTCACCTTCAGTCTCACCCTCTGTTCACAAAGTGTGTCTTTGTTTTAAACTGCTATGCAAGTGGATAACCAGCTCTACCACGGAATGTACTGAGTGGGCAGGGGATGGCTCTGAAGCCTGTGGGACAGGGACAGACACACCTCTGTCATCCAGGTGAACAGGCCACAGACCTGCCTGCAGCCCTTTTCCCTCTGTAGTCAGTGTCTTGCACTTGAAGGTAAGACAAGCTTTGCTCACGGCCCTCAGCTGCACAACCCACTTCAGGGTGCAACAGAAGGGTGCGGGAGCCTGCAAACTCCATCCCATAACTTCTGCTAGAAGCCTCCCTGGAGTTTGTGAGATCTCCTCACGGTAACTGAGTACCTCAGCCTTGATGCTTCATGGGATTTCCCCACTCATACCTAGGAACAACTTTTAGAAAGGTTGTTTTGTAACATTTGTACCAGTGTTTTTCTTAAACGAGGATGCTGATGAAGAACACAAGAGCTGTCTGCCCAGGTGCTCCGAGAGGGACAAAAAGGAACCTGTGGAACCACGAAGACTCACCCCTGGAGCAGCTGAGCTCCGAAAATGCTGCTGGAGGAAAAGCTACTGAGGGACCTTTGCAGCCACAAGTCGTGCTGAGAATCCTCTCCCAGGCACAAGCTCTGCCAGCTACCCCAGGAGCCAGTGGACACGCCCTAGGAAGGTGAAGGGTTTGGGGATTAGCCCTGGGAGTGGGTGGAAGAGCCGTGGTGTCCCTCCCCGAGGCTGCTGTTCACGCTGTCCCTTCTTGTGCTGGATCTGGACAGGCCCTGTGCCGGATCTCCCTCCCTGCAGCTACAGCTGCCAAAGCCAGAAACTTCCCATTGTTAAAGCTCAATTGGTTTTCTAAAAACAAACTTTCTAGCACTTTTACACACAGTGAATAACCTCTTTTAATGGAGTATTTTGGGGGCTGTAAACAAGGTTTTTAAATTGTAATTAAGTGCCATTAGGAAATGTATGGTTCATCACTAAAATTAGCTCTTGCAAATGAAGCTCAAATTGAAAGCATTTTTTTATAAGGAAGTTGTTTATTAAAAGCATTTGGATGATCTGCCCCGGGCGTCTTCTTGGAGAAGAATTGGGGTTTGGTTGGTTTAAGTAAAGACAGAATCATAAACCAGGTCATAGACACAGTTCCCTGCATGAAGCCACACGGGTTTGTCTTTCAAGCAAATAATTACACCCCCCCCAAAAAAAGACCCAGCACCCCCTGGGGATGCAGCCACAGCCCAACACCATTATCCCCTGTCAAGGAGAATAATGTTTGTTTTACAGAAAGTTCCGTAAAACTTGGTTTCACTAAAATTTCCAGCCCCTGTGGCAGCATTTCAGATGAGTCCAGCCCACACCCCCTCCCAAATAACCCCGACATGCTCCACTCCCCAAGGGCAGCAGAACCAGGACCAAACCTTAAGCTGTGAGCAGCTGCAGGCACAGGCAAGCATTTGGAGATGAAAAAGGGTGAAGCACACCCTCCCCTCTCGGGATTCTCCTTCAGAACACAGATTAAAAGCTGACAGCCACGGTCAGCGTTCAGGTGCTTTTCTCTCGGTATGATCTGGTTTTCATTCCTAAAGCAGCTGCTGGTGAAACGTGCCCTTTCCTCAGCAGCTTTCACCTGGAGCTGAGGGCTGTGACAGGACATGAATACGCTCAATCTGCCAAAAAGTAAGAAAGAAGTTCAGCACAGATTGTCCTGTTGGTGGAGCTGAAGCTTCCTTTGCCGTTTTTGAAGGAAAAAGGGACTATTCTGAAGATTTCCAAGTTTTGATTCAAGCATTTGCCTGCTCTGGTCTCAGTCACAGACACTCAGCAGCCCCCGACACTGGCACCCCTGTAACCTGGGGGAAGCACATCCATTGCTCTTCTGGGCAAAACGTCTCAGGAAAGGGGAATTCACTCTCCCTCCCTCAGGCAGCATTCCAACGGATGCTGGCTCCTCTCCTGCCGTGCATTCCCCCAGCGAAACACACAAGCTCTGGGAAGCCATGGCCGACAATGTTGAAGGCTCAGCTTCCATAGCACCAGCACACATCCAAACTCCCATTTGTAAGGAAACGTCAGCTCCCTTCTGAGCTGCCTTCTCACCTCTGCTGCTCTAAAGCACCGTGTATCTGTCCACCACTGCCATCCAACAGTCCCTCTGCTCTCCCCATCACCGCTACACACATCAAACAACGTATCTCACACCAGAGACGAGTTGCTCAAGGGCTCTTACCCTGCAGCACATCCAAATGCCTCAACCGGTGGCATAATTACTACACATGGCAGCATTCAGGACGTGCCACGCTGGGAGAAACTTACTGCTCAGTCAAGTTTACCAGGAGAAAAGTATTGCAAAGAAAACTGAAGTATTCCAAGCTCTGCTTTTGTCTGAAGCCACAAGTCACAGACCACACAGGTGTTGAACAGGCCAAGTGTTACAAAAGGAAATTCTCCAGAGTTGGCTTAGGAGAACCCAGGAGAGCAGGATGACAGGACAATGGCAGATTTATTTACAATAGGACACAAAGAATACATACATTAATTAAAAATTACAAAGAATACAGAGAAAACAGTTCAGGAAAGGGAGAGAAATCAATGCTGGCTGAGCCTCTCCACTGGGGCAGGGGCAGAACAAAAAAAAGGGGAAAAAAAAAAAGTCAATCAAAATCTCAGAAAGGGACCTCAAATCAGAACTGACAAAGGACTCCACAGCACAGCTGGCTCACACATCCCCTGCTCCCTTTTTCCGTTCATGATTCCTGGCTTGATTGGACTTTGGCATGATGAGCAAGGCTGATGGGAAGGGACATGGGCCCTTTTGTGGACCTGGTGGAACCTTATGGTAATTAGGGTTAAAAAGAGCCCCAAAGCCCTCAAGGGTGCACATCAGTGCTGGGTGCAGGGAGGGCTTTGGACAGTTCTGAGTAGGAACAGAGTGACCTGTGGCAGCTGGTCATTGGGAGACCTTACTACAAGAAGCAAAACTTTCTTAGATCTCACTAAAAAAACTCTCCCCTGTAGCCCTGACTGAATCCAGCTAGTCTGGGGATGTAGGGAGTCTGCACTGCAATGTGGAACCTTTTTACTGATAAACATCATTGAAGTGAACAAAATAAAAAACAACTTTAACCTCTTTTAAAGAGAGCTTCCCACGGGCCAATTCAGGCATCAAGCCATGTGAAAAGAGCCCACGTCAGCTGTCTTGGAGGGCTTGGACTGGTTTTTGTAGAGAAGAACAAAGTACAGCTTAGGGGCATACACTTTTCCTGTTCCCTGGAGGTAGAGAATTTCAGAGGAGGAGCAGAGAGCAGCGAGGGTGGCCAGAGGGGGGGCGGGCAGGGAGACAGCCCCACTCCCAGGCCATGGGCGAGCTCCACAGGGCCACCTGCTCTGTGTCCAGCCCCTTCAGCATGGCCTGCACGCCCCTCGGGCAGCTCAGGCCCAGAACTGCCTCAGATTGCTTGGCACTAACGCAGCAGCACCGCAGCCGTCTCTCCGCAGGCTCCGCGTGATCCCAGCGGCGTTCCCAGGATGGAGCCCGCCCTGTTTCCTCATGCATATGGAGCAGAGCTACTGACAGAACAAACCCTCCTAGGTACCTCACACGTCCTTCCAGTCCTGTATTCCAGCACAACCATGGACCTTATATCCTGCCTTCTGAAGGAGAGGCAATCCCACCCTCCCGCTCGGCCCTTCCAGCAGAGGCACCCACAGCGGCTGCGCTGTCCGAGGCTGGAGGGAGGGAGCGGCGATGCAGAGTTGTCAAGCTCTCTCAGGGTGAAATTGCACTTCCCAGGCTCCAAATGGCACCTCCAGCAAATTGTAAACAAGCCGAAGCCAGGACGTAGGTGGTCAGAGCACACCGGACTCCCGCTGGGTGAGCCTTTAGGCTCCGGTTATTTTGCCATAGTCAAGCTCCCTCTTTGTGCAGACACGAAGGCAGGAAAAAAACCCAGTCTGATGCTCGTCTGAAGAGTCTCCCTGAATCCTAGAGCACCCCAGGGGCTGGAAGAAAACGTTTTCACAAGTGTTTCCACTGCTGTTTCAAATCCATTCATCATCAAAAAAAAAAAAAAAAAAAAAAAAGAAATACAGCAAAA
>VXAY01000894.1:11704-38049 GCA_013399855.1 Oxyruncus cristatus | reverse complement strand
CGTTTTTTAAAAAATCACCTTACTAAAAAAAAAAAAAAAAAAAAAAAAAGGATGAATTAGCAAAAAGGGGGTTTTACTTATACAGAGGGATATTTCTCTGCTAAAAAAAAACTCCCTCAAATATGGAACAGGATAATAAAGTTAAAATGTAAGGTATCTACAGACCCCTTTTCCCCCAGAAGTAGCCCAGAATCCATGTACACTGTGCCAAAAGTTACATTCCAAATCGAGGAGTTAATTATTTCTCTTGTCACTCTCCCACTGGATTTTGTTTCCTTAAAAAGAGCTGGGAGAAGATGCCCACGTCACTCCCGGGAGGACACGCGTTCGGAGGCGCCTGGTTCCTGCTGGGGCTCTGCAGCTTCAGTCGATCTTCACGGCGGCGTAGATTTTCCGGACGAACATGTAGGCTGCGTAGAAGCCGATGGTGCCCGTGAGGAGCCAGAAGGACAGGACCATGAGGGCGGTGTAGCCAAAGTACAGCAAGGAGGGAATGAACTCAACAATATCCAGCTAAAACGGAAGAGGAGGGGAAAAAAAAAATGAGCGAAATAACGCACAGAGGTGACAAGAGTCCCCAGCCCGGCGCAACGCCCTCTGCGAGGGCAGCTTCGTGCCAAAGGGAGGGTTCGTTTTTATCCAGCTGAACAGATTCCCTTCGAGGTGGGGTTGGGAACGCTGCTCCACACAGGTGATGTGGGCAGCGTCCCAGGGCACCCACACCCTCCTCTCCCCTCTGGCAGGGCTGTCAGCACCGCTGGCTGCTCAGCTGCCTTGGGCAGGCACGGGACAGACTGAGACTCTGCAGTCCCACCATTTCCTTTCCCAAATCCCACAGTCTTCCCCAGAAAGGCAGCACTTTCATACAGGAGGAATAACAATACCTTGTTCACAAAGTAGAATACAGCATAGATCAGCACATAGAAGGCAGATCCCCCGGACACCAGGAAGGTCCTCCACCACCAGCGGTAATCCTGATAGGACAAAGAGCCTCATTATCCCACAGGCTTCCTTCTCCTGTTAAATAATAACCCTTCTCCAGTCTCAGGGGAACTGTGACCATTCAAGGACAGGGAGAACATCACATATTTTCCTTCAAAGGAAACCCACAATTTGGGGTGGGGAACTGTTTTGTCACAAAAGGGTCTCCAAACCAAGAGGACAGGAAGCTGACAGTGAAGCAAAGCCAGGTCAGGCTCACAGCACCTGGACACGGCTCACCTCTGGCCCTGCATTTGTTTTTGTTCGGGCATGGAATGAACCAGTTTCTTTGAGAAGAGATGTCAGCTGTAAACACCCTGCCCCCAGCAGAGTTCCTGGTATGAAACCACAGTTCCCAGCCTAACAGATAATCAAGGAGCTTCAATTCCCCTTGAAGCCAAGAGGTGTTGGGGGCAATCCCACCCATGAAGCTGGGCCACCCTAATTTCTGCCGAGCAGCAGCAACAACGTGACCTGTGCTTTTCCAGGAGCAAGTACCCTGAGCTACCCAAGCTACGAGCATGGAAATCTCACCTCAGCACAGAGCTGGAAGTACACCATGACAATGCTGATCTGGGAGCAGGATACCACCAGAATTATAAACACCAGGAAGAGAAAGCCGAAAAGGTAATAGAACTGGTTCTCCCAGATTGCCTGAAACAAAGACACAGCAGGAATTTGTTTCTGTGCTACTGTGATCAATCACTGAACATAGGACTAACTTCTGGCAGCCAACCAAGGGAAAATGAGGAGCCCCTCAGCCTCATGTAGATGAAAACACAGATCTAATGTGTCTCACAACATCACTTTAGAGGATTCAGGTTGCAAAAAAGTGCACAAGGACAGCTCTGAGGTAGCCTTGTTCATTCCCCTATGCCTCCAAAGCAATGGAACAGCAAACTCCTCCCTGTCCATACAAGGTGAAAAATGGGTAGCAGCTGAAGTAGTGACTGTCTTAAGACCAGGATCCCTCCTTGATGTAATGTTACAGTAAATTTCATCTTTAGCAATCCTTCAAATCACCAGGCGTGTCCCACAGTTCTTTCTGGAAACTACCGAACGGCCTGGAGGGAACAGCTACCCCCCTTCAGTGAGTACAGGAATAGGACACTGCTCCAGTGGAAGCCCCTTCCCTTTCAAAAGCTTTGGCATGAGAGGAATCCTATTCAGGAGCAAAGCGGGTTAAATGCTTACACTGAAAATGAAGAACAGTTCGATGAACATGGCTCCGAAAGGCAGGATACCAGCCATGAGGATCCTACAGAGCCAGAAACAAAAACCGTAAGCAGCACAATAAAACTGTTCAGACATTAAAAATTCCTTGTGACCACACAGCACACGCTCCAAAGGCTCTACAGCTCCAGATTACTAAAATAAATTTCACAGGCAATGGCACAGCTGCTCCCACTGCTGAGCACGTACCACTGCTACAAGCACCCCTCATACCACATCCAAATTACCAATATTGTCTCAAGGAACCCCATCTGCCATCTGTCCATGTCCAGAGACCAACAGAAAGTGATGTTCAGGAACCCAAGGAGACAAAGGGGAGGGGATTAACTCACTGTATTTCCCAGACATTCATCACTCACCCCACAAATTTATTCATGTACCACCTCTGCTCCGGGATCTGCCTGGGAATCTGATTTGTCCGTACAGGATTGTCATATGGCTGCTTGCGAAATCCAAAGTAATAACCCAAGTAGACCAAGGGCAAGGAAATCCCAAACCACATGCAGAGCAAGGCCACCATGGTAGGGAAAGGCACCTGGAATTACAAGAATCACAGAAGTGAGGCTGACAGCTCACCTGCCCTGGAGACTGATGTCATCAGCCAGGCCAACCCTCCAGTCACCCACTGCAAGGACACCCACATTTGGAAAGGTCTGGGAAGACAAGTAAGGCCCTGCCACCCCAGTCACCCCCTCCCACCCAGCAGGCCCCAGGCTGAGGGTGGTACCTACCGCACCAGAGGAGTGTTTCCCCCAGATGAAACAGTTCAGGACGAAGCAGATGCCGAAGACGACGCCCGGGTACAGGGTCGCTGTCTGCAAGAGCAACCACAGCACGAGAGAAAACACATGACTCCATCAGCCAGATGCTCCTCTGTAATGAGTCCATGGCTGGGATAAGGCACATGTGGAGTAGTGTCCCTTTTGCTACAGCACGAGGACACAGAGCTGGGCTGTGAGGAGGATCTTGGACAATCCTCTCTGCTCTAGTACGTGCTGTGGTGTTTGCCCTTTTCTGTAGAGCTACAAGGACTCAACCCAGAGCAAATCTGAAGAACAGCCAGGCTGTGTCCAGCTGCCACAAACATGTGTGGAGCTTATCCACAGATCCTGCCATCAGCAAACCTGGATAAACAGCACAGAACATCCAAGACTCACACAAAAGGCTCCCTTCTTCCACCGATGGCCTTTCAGAGTCCGGTATAAGCGGCCAGCGAAGAATCCACCAAAAACCCTGGACAGAAACAAGCCAAGACAAAGAGAATGAGCTGTTGCTGCTGGGGAGGTGCAGGACAGCGCTGGGGGGAAGCTGTGGAGGCACCTACCCCATGAACATGAAGAGGAAGCAGGCAGTTGTCATCAGCGCACCCCGGCTCGAAGGCGACAGCATCCCCAGCATAGCAACAACTGCAGAGGGAAACAGGACAAGGAAGAGCAGCTCTGAGGTACATGGGACAGGGGCCTGTCCCATCCACAGGCCACAGCTGCCTGGAATCTCTGCACAGGCCTCATTTCCTTCACAGCATAACACATCCACAGCCTCCAGCACCGGCCAGAGAGAGGAAGCTTTGATCTCAGCTACAGACCATGCTCCAGCCTCAGCTTCCCCTGGGATGGGAGCAGGTGCAGCTCAGCAGGCAAGGCACACCTGTGCAAAAGTCTCTCAGCCCTCTGTCACCCAGGGCTCACAGCTTGGCAACATGAAATATAATCACACAGAGCTGCCTTCAGCTGGCAAATGCCATAAGGCAGCTCAGCAACGCCTAGCCTGGGCCAATGGAAGCAGCTTTATGGGCCTCACTCCAGCCAAAGCGAGCCCAGGGTGAACACAAACACCCTAAAGCATCACCCTTATTACAGCCACCCCATGCAGCATGTGCCACTTACAGATGACAATCAGGATCATACAGAAGAGCTGAATTCCAGAACCCAGGAGAGAGCTGAGGATCATAGGATACTGAGGAGGCCTGAAGACATCCCCATGCACAAGTTTCCAACCAGACTCCTCCATGGTATCTTCCTGTAGCAACAACATAAAAAGAAGGTCAGTTAGATAGGATATGCCAGTGGAAATTGAAGTCCTACCACAGCCAGCCTAAGAGGGTAACTTCCCTGAATGCAGCTCTTCTCCAGAATTTTTCCACTCTAGCCAAGAAACTTCTTTTATCTCGGGCTTAAAACAGCTGAGACCTGAACTGCCAGAGCCAGGGCACACATTTCCAGAGCTGTCTGCAGTCATTCCTCAGGTCTGAAGACATCTGAACTGGTAATGTACTCTTGACAGCCAGAGATGTGTCACAGCACGACAGAAGAGCCCCTCCCATAGCCAGGGCTCGAAGTGAAACAGCGACAAAGGAACAGACTCTGCACAAGAGATCCCTCCTGGTCTGTGCTTCCCTCCCTCTCTGATCCCAGCCCCAAGAACAAACACATACAATGTCATCTTCCTTGTTGTAGTTGGCAATGTCCTTCCGCAGAGTCCGGATGATGATCATGCTGAGAATCCCTGAAAACAAGCACAAACTGCGTTCAGCTCAGAGGCTCCTACATGGCTGTGCTGCTCTCACACTGTGCAACTACATGGCTCCCACTAACATGCTGTTCTGTCTGGGAGAGGAGGCCTTGAGTCATCAGCAAAGACAGAAACAAAACCCCAGGGAGTAGGGGAGGCAGTATTCCAGCAGGAACAGGGCACTGTGGCTTTCCTGTGGGTTTTTTTTTATTTAAATATGGACATGCAAGATGTGCATTCACCACAGACTCTCTCAATGACCCCAGCCAGGGGGGTAACTGCCTGACCCCACAGGGCACTGTCTGAACCAGGAGGTTTTAAGTGCTGATGTTGGTTTCCTGCCCCGTCTGACCAGGTTCAGACGTGGCCACATCCTCCTCGAGCCACCTGCAGCTGAGGCTCAAAGCAAATTCCCTGCAGATACCGGTAAAGCCCTTCCCACCCCACACATCCACCCACCTGAAAGGAAAAACACAACCACAACTGAGTTGATGATAGAAAACCAGTGGATCTGCACGTCGCTCATGGTCAGGTACGTGTCCCAGCGGGAAGCCCACTTGATGTCACTTTCCTGAAAGAACAGAAGCAGTTCTTCTCACATCAGCACGTTCCCAATGTCTTCCACAACACCTGTGACACACACCTGGAGCATCACTGCCAGCTGGCTCTGCAGTACTGCCTTACCTCCCAGTGCACAGAGTAGGTGAAGAGCAACTGGTTCTCTTTAGTGGGATCTATTTCCTGAGGGGCAGAGCCCGTGGCTTCGGGCAGGGTACACATGCTCTTCTCATCAGCCTTCAAGTCTGGAAGGGAAAACAAGGCACACACAGTCAGCCCTTCCCTCAGGCACCACCTCTCCCACGGAGCGTCACCCTTAGGGCACTGGGCTGCAGTGATTCCAGGTACTGTGGGGAAGCACTTGCTCCTTGCTCACTTGCTCTGCAGTTTGCAAAACTATTCTCCTGACCAGCAGTGGAGTACGATTAACAAACTTTCAGGAAAGCTATGGACAGGGCTCTACTTAACTGGAAGGATAAAAGCCAGAAGTTCTGAAGCCAAGGATCTCGACCATGAACAAATCCTCTATTCCATGTGACATGCTGAGAAAAAAGGCCTCTGCAGCAGAGCTGCATGGAGTGATACACACCATAAGCAATTGCCCTTTGAGACCCTTCACTGATGTAGGAGTTTTTTCCCCTAACCGTTAGTTTTAAAATTCAATCCCCTTGGAACAGCTCCAAACATCCTGTGTGTCCCTGGACAAGCACACAGTGTCCCAGTCAGGGAGATCGGCACCACAACAAGAGCTACATGCCAGGCATGCTTCATGCCAGATGATACAGTGCAAAAAAATGCAACCCCAAAACCTCAAACCCAGACCTTTTTACAGGAAACTATTTTTCCATGGATTGCATTTCAAGGATATCTCTCTGTTTAAGACTTCCTTAAAAACAAAGGGGTTTATTCTTACAATTTGGACTCTTTAATTTCTGTGCCCTGTGAAGCAACAACTGGCACCCTGATACATCAGTGGCATCCAACTCTTGTTCCTGCAGGAGACTCTTCCCCCTTGCTCCCCTCCCCAAGAGTCTCTTACCTTCTAGTTTAATGCTCTGGGGAATCACCTCAAAGCGCACCACCCTGTAAGTGTGCTCCTGGCTCTCTTCCACATCCTCTCTGTGGTAGTAAAGGATGAAGGAGAGGTGGTTGTGTAGGTAGAACTGAAAGAGTGACATGAAAAAAAGCGTCAGCACCCCAGGGCAGCAACAGGCAAAGCTGAGAAGCAACAGCTGCAGAAAACAGCTCCAGTGAGGAAAACTAAAGGCACTCCAACGTCAGAGATCAGCCAGCCTTGGCGACACAGTGCCTTTGCTCTGCTGAGGGGAAGCCACTGTATGAGCATGTCCAAAGTTACACAGTGAGTCAAGGGAAGGACTCCTGGCTATCGTACCAACAGTCCAGCACCCATCCCCTGCTTCCCACGAGAGACCCCTCTCTCATATTTCCACTCTTTATAAAACCTTTTGGTTGCATTCCCAATTCTGATACTCTCTGGCAGACCTCTAACACCCTCTGACAGACACCCAGATCTCCTCCAGGCACCCTCAGACAGCACCTCAATGCTCTACCTTGTTACCGTCCATAAACCCAAGCCTATATCCGTGCTCGAACTGCACATCCTTCTCCTTCTTCTTCTCCTCTTCCTCACGATTGGAATAAAACTCCAGCCGTGTTGCCACAGGGAGGTTATCAGCAATGCTGAAAACACAGATTTCAGATCAAATTTGTCCACAGCACTAAATCCCCTCTGACACAAACCCACGCCAGAGGTGACTCACAGGTGGACGTAGTAATCCTCCCTGATGCGCTCGGCGATCAGCTTGCTCTGCTCCACCGTCAGAATGACTGGCTTGTTGGGAAAGTTACACAGAACTTCACATTTCTTCTCCACGTTCATGGAAACCTGGAAAGGCGTATTTACAATCCGGTCCCCACGAAGAACCTCACCTGGAAAACAGGAAAACGGGCAGGGTTGGAGACTGGCAGGCTTCCTGCCGCCGGGCCCTGTGCAGCTGGAGGGACCACAGCAAGTCTCCTTTGCTACCAAGGATCAGACTGAAGGACAGTTCAGCTATTTTGCTGGAAGTATCAAGCACTATTTATGAAGCAGGTTGTACGCCTTCCTTCAGGAAAGACATTTCCTCTGTCCAACACATAGACACCCCTGTTTGCAAACAGCCAGCACATAGTGAATCAGAGGAACCAGGTTCTCCTCACAGCTCAGCAGAGGTGACATTTACAATTGCTTTTAGCCCTGTAAACAACCCCCCCACGCTGTGGGACTGTGCTGTCTGACAGGTACACACCGAGGTTCTCAGCCTTGTAGGTTATCTTGCTGGGCTGGCAGAAGGGCAGCGAGTAGTACTCGTAGGGCAGCTGGGTCCGGGAGCTGGTCAGCTTCACAGCCTGCGGGAAGAACGGAAGGATCATCCCCAGCAAAGGACTCAAGATCGTTTCCTGACCTCTCAGCATCAGCCAGAAGCTGACACTTGAACTTCAAGACCACAAAGCTCACTTCTGGAAGATACTACTACTAATATTAAAAATAATAGTAGAGACAGATGGTCCTGAGAGACCTCTGGCTTGCTTCCCTTTTGCACCATTCCCAGCTGTACATTCCCTACATTATGATTTAGTAGAAATTCATTCACAGAGAAACACTGGTGGTTTCACAAATTCATGTCCCAGTGGAGCCCTAAGAGTTCAAAAAAGATGAAAAAAAAATCGCAATTCATACAAGATTTCCTCCAAAAAATAATTCATGTCCCACTGGACCTCCTGGCCTCACTGGACCCTGTCTGGCCTCCAGGGCTATGAAGAGTTCAGCAATTTTAATCTTGCAAGGAAACCCAGAGAGCCATCAGACTGGGGAGAAAAAGGACTGGTGACAAACCCCAAACATTCCTGGAGAGTTCCCACAAATCACAGGGCACAAGGGAAGTGCAGAGACACACCACAATAGCCAAGGCCACAGTTGCACCGAAAAAAAGAAGTGTTCTGCAATACAGCCAAGCTCGTTTATTGGAAGAGCACTGGCAAACACAGCGACTTGCCTTAGCACTTGAGGGAGCATTTGGCTCCTGAAATCCCTTTGAGAACAGCCATTCCAATACCCCCTTCTTCTGGGAAGCTTTCTGTAGCCACAGGCAAGTCTCATTTGCTTAAAAATAGCCTATGTCTGGCAGCCTGTGGCCAAAGAGAAAAGTGTGCTGTGCTTCACATGGGAGCAGCCAACCTCAGCAGCCCCGAGGGTGCTGGATTTGCTGAGACAGAGGCCACAGCTTCAGAAAAATAAATGAAATGGGCTATAAATTGCTGATCTCTGGAAGCAAAGCCTGGCTTTGCATCCTCCTGGATGGGGGTAGCAGCTCTGTCGTTCAGAACCAGCAATGCTGCATGGAAACAGCTCCCAGCAAGGCTGGGCTCTAAGATCTGCAAGGCTCAAAGACCAGCGCCTCCACTTGGGAAGGGCTTATCATAGATCTCCCTAGTCCTGAAGACATAACATGAGCAAACCAGGTAGAAGAGAAAATTAAGAAGGTCTGATTCAAACCACTACTTTATTCCATAGTTCACCTTCCACTCCAAGGCCCACCTCTGGAGAAATTACATTCACTTCAAAGCCACAGTGAAAAACGGGCTCTTTTCCCACACGGAGCAACATCTCAGGGACTTTGGTGCAACTGCTGAAGGAATTTGGTAGAAGATATCGGGGCAAGAACAAGAATCATGTTGGAACTGAGGGTAAGATGAGGACAGTGACCACTTGAGGGTGGTCCCAACCACCTGACTCGAATCTGTGAAACAGGGAAAATATCTGACCCCAAAATTTTAGCAACAGGGTCCCCAATTTTGACTTTCCAGCCCCCCTTAGCTGCTATGATATAAAAAAGAAAGAAAACAAAATAGCAGGTACCCCAAATCAAATGGACTAACAGCACCAAGTTCATCCTACCTTTATTTCTACGGGATCATTGCGGTGGAAGTTGATAGGAGCCACCCCAGGTACATAGAACGAGTCTGTACCGTGCAGCAACAACAGCAAGACCAGCATATGCCTTAGCCTTTCCTGAAAAAAGGAGAAGAAGCAGTAAAATATAACAGAAAAGGCAGGAACAACATTAGAGATGGGCAACAGCACTGGAAGCGTTCACCCCAGACATCAGAAAGGCTGCACTGTCAGGTGATTAAACAGAAACTAAATTCACAAAAGCAATTAGTAGCTTTGTTTTGTGACTCTCACCAGGTAACCTTCTGCTCTAGGTGTCCCTGCCTCTTCATCTGCAATTAGGAAAATTCTGGCTTTGCTCAATCACAAGAAAAATGCAGTTTTTAGCTGCACCATGGGGCACTGAGCAGGCCATCACCTGACCTTTTCTGCTCCCACCCATCCGAGCTCCCTGTGTTGGAAAACTCCATGGATTAGTAGAGAAGAACCCAGATGCAGCAGCAGCAGCAAGCCCTTCATTTAACACACCTTGCTGCCTCCTCAGCCCCTCCCATCACCTCAGGTGACCCAGCTCTGGCACAGGCAGGAAGGCTGTGAAATGAAAATCGAGCTTTAAAGAGTATTAGCCAGCAGCAGCTTGCCTGGATTAAGACACTGGCTCTGGTGTAATCTCACAGCACTACTACCTTCAGCCCCTCCTCCCAAACTCCTTGTGTGTACCAGCACCACCAAAAAACCACACAAAACCTGGAGCTTGGTTTGGGACAACTCTGGAGCTAATGCTGCAGCTATAACAAACCAAAACCCTGCTGTCCCTGTCCTCAGCACAATCAGGCTGGCACACACGGCACCAGAGGGAACACTCCAGAGCTTGGCATCCACAGGCCAGGTGTGGACAAACCACAGCCCTATCCCAGGGATCCTTCCTCAGGTTTGGGGGAAAAAAAAAAAAAAAATTTAAAAAAAAATATATATTAAAAAAAAAAAATCTGTGTTTATTGCCCCCACACCCCTTCCTCTTCATCCCCTCCCTTATTCTGAGGTGAGGAAGGTACGTTTGGCCCAGACACCAGCAAGGGCCAACAGAGCATCCAGAATTACTGGAACTGAACAGGATGAAAAAAAAAAAGCCATAAATATTGGTGGGTTAAAATCTAACTTGTATTTAAAATGCAACTGCTAGGCACCTGCAGCAAATGTTAGTACTGAATCATCAGATACATGTGGCCTTTCAGTACCTGAAGGGAGCCTAAAAGAAAGATTGAGAGAGACTATTTACAAGAGCAGGACAAGGAGGAATGGCTTCAAACTGACAGACATTAGGGTTACATCAGATATTATTATCATTAAGGGTGGTGAGGCCCTGGCACAGGTTGCCCAGAGAAGCTGTGGCTGCCCCATCCCTGGAAGTGTTCAAGGCCAGGTTGGATGGGGCTTGGAGCAACCTGGTCCAGGGGAAGGTGCCCCTGCCCGCGGCAGGGCGGTGGAACTAGATGAGCTTTAAGGTCCCCTCCAACCCAAACCATCCTGTGATTCTGTGATCTTTTATGTTGTTACTTGTAAACCAAAACCATACTGGTGCCACCCTTGCCCCAGAGGGCTTGGAGGTGACAAGACCAGGGCAGAACTTCAGCAGATGCTCAGGAGACACATGAGCACATAGGATATGAAATTTCTGATGACAAAAATTTTGCAGAAATCAGGCTCTTTGCACACAGATGATGATGACTCAGGCAGCACCAGGCAACAGAAGAGACAAGAGGGCGACTCTGGAAAGCCGTGCCAGGAAAGAACAGTTGGTAGCAAGGCATGGGAATGCTGCTATGCAACAGGTGGGAGAGCTCTGGAAGTGAAATTTGAAGGAAATGCCCAGTGCAGGTTCCTGAGCTGGCAGAGCACAGCAAAGCTGATGTTGGAGTTCTTTCTTATCAGGATCTTTGCTTTTGTACTGACAGACGTGCTTCACCTTCTCCAAACAAAGGCACCAGCTCTAGCCATGGCAACAAGGACACCACCCAAAACATCTGTGTAACTCATGGGCCTGGCCAGGTGATCATCTCACCTGGGGGACGTCTGGAAGCCGAGTTCCCTCCTATGCAAGGTCAGAACTTCCAGGATGGAGCTCTGCTTTTGTTCAGTGAGGCCCCAACCTCCGGCAGACAGGACACAACACCTTTGCAGCCTTTACCAATTATTTATGTTTCAAAACACGTGCACAAAACAGCCTTGCATTTGAGGTGCCGGGAAATCATATAACGAAGCAACAAGTAGCACAACAAATAGGCACAACTCCAGACTGAGAAAAACCCAGCTGCACGTAGGCAAAAATACTTTGGATTGACTAAGCCTGATTATTTTCCCACACGCAGACATGCAGATAGACCCCTTCTTCGGAGAATATGATCTAAATAAGATAACTGCAGAAGCAAAATTATGCCCTCCTGCCCCCCAAATCACAGCACTGCTCAGACTGAAAAGATCCATCACAAGCAAAAATCCTGCGGAAGGAAAGCAAACCCCTGTCTTAAAAAAGGAGAAAAAACCCAAATCTATTTCAAATGTCACTATACACTGTCTGCACACAGGCCCCTGAGAGGAACCACACTCTGATTTCTCTCTCCCACAGGAAGAATGTATCCTGGGGAAATCATGGCATGAGCCCAGACAAAGCATGTCACTCTGGGAGCAGCTGGCACAGTGCAGGCAGGACCCTGCCAGAGCTGCCAGCACAGCTCACCAACCACCCCCACAGCTCTGCCCATCCCACACAGCCCAGCACACCCAAGGGCAGCTTCCTCAGGTCTGTGGGATCTCTCTAGAAAGATACTGAAAGCATATCCCTGTAATTAACTTTGGAACAAAGCACTTGGCTGCAAGAAGCAACTAACTCACACCTTCCTTGCAGCAACTCTAACAGTATTTCCTGCACCGTTCACGCACAAACCCTCTTCAAGAAGGCACTCCTGGATAACTACCACGAGACTTGGGATTTGCAGACAACTCCAGGACACAGTTTCTTTAATTTATCCCACACAGAAAGGCTTAAACAATGCTGCCACTTTCACTGAATGCACAGAAGGTTCAGAAGCCACACTGCCTTAACAGAGGAATTATTCACTAAGCCCCAGCCTGACCCAGCACTATGAGACCCTACAGTGTGCAGTTATCACCATGCACCTGGAATGTGGTGACAGAAAGGGAGGAAAGGCATGACCCCACTGCTTTGTGGGAGGAAAAGAAAAATCCACCAAAGGTCTCTTACACATGTAACCTTCATTCTGGCACATCAACAGGACTCGCACAGTGCTCATGGTACTCTCAACATGAGTCACCTCACACCCCAGCCCCAGCCAACCTTTGTACCAGCACACATCCTTTATCCACACTGGATGGAAATACCCTGCAAAAGCCATGAGGAAATATGTTTTACTACTACAAGACTCCAAGGCAGGTAAGTAATGTGCCAGCAGCTCGTTTTCTTCTCCGTGAGGTGGCACTGATGCTCAGCTACCTTAGCAAAGTCCCACCAGAAACATCTGCAGCTCTTCGAGGATTCAGGGAATAATTCAATAATAATGACAGGGAGGCTGGGACGAGGAGAAGGTGAAGCGGTTGCTCGCACCCCGGCCCGACAACGACCACCGAACACCTGTGAAAATCACACACAGTGCAACAGCCGCTTTGCTTGGCACCAGCATCGGGTCCAGGGGGACGCCTTCCTTCCAGAGAGCAGCACAGCGAGGCGAAGGCAATGGGAAAGGGAAAGAAGCGCCAGTGCTCCTTACAACCTACAACGCCCCGGGCCGGCCCCTCCTGCCCAGACAACGCCGTGACCCGCGACACGGTGCCAAATTTGCTTCCGCGGGAGCGCGGGGCCGGCGGGACAGGGACGCGCCCCGCTCCTCCGGGCCCGCCGGCACCGAGCGGCGGCCCGAGCTCTGCCCTGCGCCGGTGACACCGTCGGGAGACGCGGCACGGCTGCAAGGCCCAGAGTGGCACCGGGGAGCCTCCCACGGACAGCGGCCAGGCCTGTGACCCTCCCAGACCCTCTCGGAGCGCTCTCCCCGCGCCCCACGGTGGGGCCGGTGGAGGTGCGGGCCGGGGACCCGCGGGCGGGACGCGAGGCCAGGCCGGGCCCCCCCGCACTCACCATCGCCGCCGACGCCGCCATCTTGCATCCACGTGTCGGCGCTGACGTCACCGGAAGCGGCGCGGGGTTGGCTGCGGGGCCGATCGCCATGGCGACCGCGGCGGCCTGGCAGGGTCGCGCCGGGAGGCCTCGCTCCGCACGGCCGGGGCCGCGCTCGCCTTAGCCCCGGTTCAGCCCGGCTCTACCCTGCTATACGGGGCCGAGCGGGCGTCGTCGCTCAGTCTCCAGCGGGTCTCCAGCCTCGCGGAGCCGATCGGGGACGGGGGGCGGCCTGCGCCGCCATCTTTGCTGAGGGCAGGAGCCTTGGCGTGGGGGGGGTGGGCACGGCGCCGCGGCCGCCATGTTTGGTGCGGGCGGGGCCGGGGCGGGGCCGGGGCCGGGCCGTTCCGAACCGCCCGGTCCATCCCCGCCGGTCCGGGAGCACGGCGCCCACTCCGAGAGATGCTCCGGGCCTGGAGCTCTCTCTGAGGGGCTCTGCGGACCCCAACTTCCCCCATCCACGTCCCCCAACCTTGTCCCATCCTCGTCCCCCCGCCCGGGCTCCGGAGCAGGAGGAACGGCCAGGAGAGGAGAGGTTGATAAATACTTTATTGATTACAAAAAGAAGCTCACAAAGCGCATAGAAAAGAGCTAAGCGTCTGCGTTTGCGTCTTGGTATCGAAAATATAATCACAGGCCCTGGTCTCCCTTCTGTAAGAGGTATAGGGCTATTTAAAAATAATATATTGCTTCCTTCTTTTCCCCAAATAACCTGTTATTAAATACTAAAAATAAACAACAACATTAAGTGACTGTGCAGGGAGCACCAGGCCCTTGCTGACATTGCAAATGCCACAGCAGACATCAAATCCTGCCTGTGAGGTTTGCCATGGGGGAGAGGTTTTCTTGGGCCACGGCTATGGGCTCCAGAGGTTCCTCCCAAGGCAAGCAGAGGGGGATCTATCCAGGGACAGCCTGGAAAAGTGCTGCCTGTCTATCTGCCCACCCTCCCGCACAGCCTCACCAAACCTGTGCTCTGCACAGGCGGTGCTGTGAAAATACTGAGGGAGGAAAGCCAGGATGGAGAGAGCAGGACACGTGTCTGTGACATTTGACATCCAAACCCCAGGATCGACATCCAAACCCCAGGATCCTGCGCTGAGGATGAGTGGAAGTGCTGCGTTTCCCGGGAATGCCCCGGGATCTCTGGGACACAAAGGGACCAGGTGGGGCACGGGCACCGCAGGGCGTTTCACCGAGGCCAGCGCAGCTCAAGCACCTGGAGAATGGCACGATAAGATCGCAGAGGAATTGAAAAAAAATACTAATCTGGGTGTTTTACTTTGTAGCAGAAGCAGGGACAGCCCCATCCCAGTCCCTTCTCCTGTGTATGTGCCGGCGTGACAGCCACTGTCCAGCCAGCGTTTCCCACGGGCACTCAGGCTCCTGGGAAAGGCACAAGGTACAGCCACACACCGCTTCTCTCTCCATCCTGAGCATGGCTCCCTCCTGCTCTGCTTCCAGCCCAGCCACTCCTGGACGGCTGTGGCTCCTGGGCCACAAGGTGCCCTGGGGAAATCTGGGGCCAGGCTGGCGGGGGAAGCAGGGCATGGGTGGGACAGGGAAGTGCAGGGTGTGTGGTCACCAGCAGTGTCTGCCCCGAGCATCCTGTGCTATGGCTGCTGCTGGTACTGGCTCTCTGTGGCAGTGAAGAAATCCTCCAGAACGCTCTGTGTGTACTCAAAGGTGGGACGGTCCTCGGGCCTGGTCTTCCAGCACCTCATCATGATGTCGTACAGCTCCTCGGGGCAGTTCTCCGTGCGGGGCATCCGGTACCCGTGCTCCAGTGCCCGGATCACCTCCACGTTCGACATCCCTGGAGAAACAGCGGGGGAAAGGTGGGTGGCACACACGTGGATTTCTTTAAAAGGCGTACAAAGCCCGTGCCCAAACCTGGTCACCCTGTGGGCAATGTCACCAGGAAGGAAAAAGAGTGGCTAGAGGGGCTGGGAAAGGGGAACTGCTGCTCCGGGTCAGGGAAACGTGGACAAACGAGATACTGGGTTAGTTGTGGCATGGAGCTTTGTACCCCAGAGCAGACGGGATTTATAATCACTTTGTATATATCTTAAAAAAATAAAGGCTCCACGTCTCCATGTGCTGAGTCTGTAACGAGCCATTGCTTCCAATAGAAACAGGTCAGCGTGGGGGCAGAGCTGCTCCTCACAAGAGCCATTTGCGCAACGCCAGGTCCTTCACGGCCCATTTGTAGCAGCATTTACACAGTAATTTCCGGTTGAAAAAAGATACCAAAGTAACAATTAGTATATAATAGAGAGTGGCCTCTAATGGTAAGGGCTTATAGAGGTTTCCCGTGGTGCTGGAGGAGCTTAGATGCCATGGATGGGGCCCAGAAAGTGGAGTGTGTCTTTTGGAACTAGATGAGAGGAGGCATTTCACCTCCCTACCTGGGTAGGGGATGCGTCCATAGGTAATGATCTCGGTCAGGAGGACCCCAAAGGACCACACATCAGATTTTATAGAGAAAGATCCGTAGTTGATGGCTTCTGGTGCAGTCCATTTAATGGGAAACTTGGCACCTGGACAAAGAGATACAACGGGAAACGTGAACTCGGACCCAAATGCTGAGAAATGGGTGGTGAAATTTGGGGAACAAGAAACAAAGAGAAGAGGAGGAAGTGAAGTGATGCAAATGAGAGGAGCTTCCCTCCCGTGCCCATTCACCCAGCACACCCCTCCCTGGGTCAGTACCACCTTGGTCAGTGGCTCTGAGGGATCCCCACAACCCTTCACCCCCCAGAAGCTCTCCCCCCACCTTCCCGGGCCGTGTACTCGCTGTCCTCGATGACTCTGGCCAGCCCGAAGTCTGCGATCTTGCACACCAGCACTGCTGACACCAGGATGTTGGCAGCTCTCAGGTCCCTGTGGATGTAGTTCCTCTTCTCAATGAAAGCCATTCCTTCTGCAATCTGCCACAGGGGAACGAGCGAAAAGCAAAGAGGCTGCTTGAAATAACACCCACACACACACACACACACACAGGGCTGAAGAAGTCAACAGCTTCTGGGCAGTGCTCAGAAAGGGGTGAGAGGGGGCTGAGCCACAGCAGGAGATGGATGTCCCATCTGTGGAAGTGTTCAAGGCCAGGTTGGACGAGGCTTGGAGCAACCTGGTCTAGTGGAAGGTGTCCCTACCCATGGCAGGGAGGTGGAATGAGATGAGCTCTAAAGTCCCTTCCAACCCAAACCAGTCTGGGATTCTGTGGGACCAGCTCCTGCGTGGGAACTGTGCTCCGAGCAGTGAATCCCTTGCAGGAGAGCTCGGGGTTTGGGTGACCAGCACAACATGACACCTTTAAGCTGCTGTGTGAGAAAGGCCGTGAGAACTGACACCAGGGAGCTCCTGTGCTCACAAGTGACTGTGGGACTCTGCAGGGCAACGTGTAACCGCTTCATCCACAGCCGTGCGGATGTGGATGCAAGAATATCACTCTCTGCTCAGGGAAGATGTGAGGCCAATCTCCAAACACATCCACAATGGCTCGAGGGAAGCAGGGAGCCAACTGTCCCCCCTACAGAAAGGGATCAACAAATGGACTGTGATTGCTGCAGCAAGGGTTTGCATCGCAGAGCTTCCCTGGCCAGGGCAGAAAACCACAGGGGTGGCTCTCCTGGGTAGGGTGGGGAGATTCCTGGGGTCTCCCAGACTAGTTTGTGAAGAGTCAGCCTTGCCTGGGAGCAATATGTCTGTCCTGGCCCCCGCCAATCCCCCCTGCCTCCATCTTCAGAGGTCTCTGCACTCAGTGTGTGCAGCTGTCAGTCCTGATCATGCAGAGATGACCTCGTGTGTGCACAACCAACCCCCAAATTTGTGCAAGTTACCCCATGCCTGGATGTGACCAGCATCCAGAAGGTGAAGGGGCTGGAGCAGCTGGAGGGGACACCCCCCCATCCCCACCAGAGCAGCACAAGCCAGCCCAGCGTGAGGTGCAGCTCTCACACAGCTCTCCCCACAAAATACAGAAGTAAACAGGCAGTGCAAGAGCGGAAGGATCATTTCCATGACCGCAGCTGCAGTTGTACCGCAGTGACTCAGCCCCAGCAAAATACAAGGCTGCTGCCTGCTCATGGCAGCACATCAGCCTTTGCTCCCCAGTGCTGCTCCAAGCAGCTCCTCAGAGCTGTGGGCCGAGCTGGGGGTTGGCATGATCCAGCTTGCTGGGAACAGATGGTGTGCAGGAGGGCACAGCTGATCTACAGACCCTGGCACAGCCTGCTCCAGCAGCCAGTGACCTGGTCTAAACCCCCGAGGTCTGGGCTCCCATCTTGGCTTTCCTGTTGCTCAGGTGCCTCTTAGAAATATTTCATAGAGGTACCGAGTTCAGCTCACAGAGTCCCTGGATTCAACCCTCAGTGGGGGGCACTGGAGAAGCAGCAGGGACTCAGGGGTTGTACAAATGGTTGCACACATGGAACGAGGTGTACAACAGCAAATTCTGTTGTGTTCAAAGTCGGGTCCTGAAAATATCCCTGAAATAATTATCTCTGAGTCCTCCTGCATTCATCCTTCTCAGGGGTACAAAGGGAGCAGGAGCGGGGAAGGTCCTCTCCTTCCTCACCTGGGCAGAGAAGTCGATCAGCTTCGGGAGCTGCAGCCTGTTCCCCTCATTGCTCTTCAGGAAATCCAGCAAGCTCCCTGCAGACAGGGAATAGTGCCAGGGCTGATGGCTCAGCTGGATCCTGCGCCCATCCTCAGGATGGCACAGGGTCCCAGGGAGCCAAGTAGGACAAGGGGACTCAGGAAATACATTTGATCCCCCACCCTGCTCCCATGGATTGGGCCAAGGGGCGAGCACTGCTGCAGGTTCCTTCCTGCCTTGCTGAGTGCTCCTCCTCCTCTGTCCCCTGTCAGGGGTCCCTCCTCTCCCAGGGCTGTCACCACATCCCCCCACCCAGCACCCTTCCCTGGAGCACTAAGGCGCACAGTGGCAGGAGCCGGACCTGCTCCCAGTGTGCAGGAGCTGGTGCAGAGCCCGGGGATGCAGGATTGCTCCTGCACCATCCCAGGGCACCTGGGTGCTGCCACTTGGCCTGGCCCCCAGGCACCACTCAGGGATGCAGCTGGCACCTTTCTCCATGAACTCGGTGATGATGTAGATGGGCTCCTCCCTGGTGACCACCGCGTGCAGCTTCACCAGCTTGTCGTGCTGCAGCGTCTTCATCAGGTTCGCCTCCTCCAGGAAGGATTCCACGGACATGCTGCCCGGCTTCATCGTCTTCACCGCCACCTTGGTGTGCTTGTTGTAGGTCGCTGCGAGGGGGGACGGGGAGCACAACAGACGGTTCCCAGGCTGCACTGGGAGCGCTGGGTTTTGGAGTCAAAACCCCCAGCCCTGCAGACGTACCTGCTGTGTGAGGGCTGGAGATCGCGCACAGCCCAGGGCTGTCCCCACACACCCAGCCCCGAGCAGCCCCTGCACTGAGGCAGGGCCACCTCCATATCCCCCTACTCCCTCTCTGCCTCTTTCATCCCACCGTCGCTCCACCTCCTCTCCCATCCCTCACCCTTCCGCCTTCGCCATCACCTTCGTCTTCCTCCCAGCTGCCTCCCCCTCACTCTCACCCATCCACACTTCTCCAAACTGCCCGGCTCCCAGCTTCTTCTCCAGCCTCAGTGACTCCCGAGGGATCTCCCAGGCATCCTTTTCCCAGGGCTTCTGCGGTTTGGGCACGTGGCAGGGGTGGGTGAGCTTCTGGCACAGCCCGTCGCCCTGACCTGCAGGGAGCAGCCAGGACCATCAGCTGGCCCATCTCACCAGCCACACTGTGCTTCAACGGGGAGTCCGTGGGTATTCAGGGGCACCCACACCACAGCTGTGACAGCCAACAAGCCACAGCACCAGGGGAAGCTCTGGGAATCACTGCATGTCGCAGCCAGGGCCACAGCAGAAGCCCAGCAGTGTCAGGTAGGAGCCCCTCAGCATCTGCACACCCCTGTCTGCTTGGTGACTGCTTGGCTCAGGGACAAAGCCCCATCTGCGATGGTGGGGCCGGGCGTGCCAGGGCTCACCCTTGTAGTGCTGGACCAGCTCCTGCAGCGTTTTGAAGTGGTTGCGCGGGGAGATGTAGAAGCCGCCGCTGTCCAGGGTCCGGATCTTGTAATGCTTCACTGCACCGCCCTGCATCTCGTCCCCGTCCCGCACCGACAGCGAGTAGCAGCCTGGTTGGGGAGGGGTGAGCTGGCAGCCCCCACAGGGACATGTCCCTGCTGTGCCCGGACATCCCATGCTCCCGGTGCTCACGGAGCCATCGCCCAGCGGAGCCAGCACCACCCATCCCACCATGCTGCCACCGCCCCTTCAGCCCCAGGCCAGCTACGGCTGTGCCCCAAACACCCAAAGCATCCTCAGCACCCAAAGCAGCCTCAAAGGGGCGCATCCCCCTGTCCCTGCCACGGGGCTCGGACATGTGGCAGCACCGTGGGCTCTCGCAGGGACAGGGGCCCCCCAGTCCCTGCCTGCAGCACAGCAGAGCTCCCGGGCTGCGGGGGGATCTCCCGAGCTCCTCTGCCAGGCAAATGTGGGTGGTGGAGGCTCCCTGGGCAGGTGCTCCCCAGCACTGACTGCGGACACCCCTCTGCACCTTTGGTCGTCTCGCTGTCCCGTATCATGAAGGACCCGATCATGTTCCCGGGGCCAAGGAGCTGCCGCTCCGCGTCCTTCCGGCTGATGCCTTTGAAAAACCACCTGCAGCAGAACCAAAGGAACCCAGGAATGCTGCTGGGGAGCCCAGGCTGGTGTGGGGCAGGGCTGGGGGCAGGACGTGTGGGCAGGACATAGGGACAGTTGAGGTGAGGGAGCGTAGCACCCCATGGGACCAGGATTTGCCACAGAGGGATGGACTCACTCCTCTGTCTCCAGGGAGTCAGCTCGGGCAACATAGTTGCTGGGGATGAAGCCTTCACGTCCCGTCACCAGTGACCGTGCTTGCCACCAGGCCCCTGACCTGTGACAGAAACATCGTTGGGTTGGCTCATGGCACGTGGCACTGGGCACCAGCAGCTCCTCCGGGGGCAAGTTCCAGAAAAAACGGACAGGGCCATGACAGGGCCATGCAAGCCTTCAGGAAACCCGAGGTGGGGGAATTTCAGCAGCACTTACTCCTCCAGCACCTTCAGCCGCTCTCCTTTCTGGAAGCTGAGGTCCCCGGAGTTCATCGCCTCGTAGTCGTAGAGTGCCAGCACCACACTGTCCCCCGAGCCTGCAGCAAGGGAACTCCCTGGGTGCCTCTCCCCATGCTGGGACGGGTGCCTGGCCACTCCTGCCATGAACACTGGCCAGGACACTGGCGTGGACGTTGGCCAGGACCCCTGCAGCACCCAGTGCCTCCATCTTCCTCATGTCACATCTGGCCTTCGAGGGGGCCCGGAGCTCCCATCCCCCCGGGATCAGCAGTGTTCCCCCCAGGTTGGAGAGGACCTGGCCATGCTGCCCCCACGTGCTCCCACCTCCTGCACCCACTTGCAGCCCCCTTGTACCTACCATCCTCAGGCAGGGGCACAGCCACACTGGGGACATGATTGTTCTGGAAATGGGACAAAACCAGAGAGTGACGTTGCAGGTGACAGAGACCTGTTTCCCATGGGGGTCTTGGCCCCCAACAGCAGGGGCAGGAGGGCACCCAATGGGCATCACCAGTGCCACCTGACACAACAACCCACACAGCACCAGCATCTCTGCCCCTTCCCAATACCTTAGTTTTTCTCTCCCTTTCTCCATAATTCCTGGATGCCCATCAGGTCCACTCTGTGCTTTATTCCAGTGTGGCCTGGGCTCCCACCCCGCAGCTAGGTCCCTGCCCCAGTGTACAGGCACTGCCAGTACCTGCAGCTGGCCCCGCTGTCAGTGCTGGCAGCTCTGTGGAGGAGAGGGGCTGAGCCCCCCGTGATGGCTCAGCCCTGAACCCCCAGCTCACTCAGCAGCTGCCACTCACCCTCCTGTTGGTGGCCGTGGGGTCCCTCACATAGTGGCCCTGCTGGACGCTGGGGGTGGGATCAGGGCCAGGATCAGTTTTTATCGTCTTCTCCTGGACACCAGCTGCCTTCGACCTCACACAGCCCATGCTGCAGCAGAGGGAGGGGAAGTGAGGCCATTGCGACAGAGGTGAAAGCCCTGCTCCAGCCCCNATCAGTTTTTATCGTCTTCTCCTGGACACCAGCTGCCTTCGACCTCACACAGCCCATGCTGCAGCAGAGGGAGGGGAAGTGAGGCCATTGCGACAGAGGTGAAAACCCCGCTCCAGCCCCGCTCCAGCCCTGCTCCAGCCCCGTTCTGTCACAGCAGGCAGATTTTGGGCAGACAAAGCATCCTCAGATGGAGCAGCTGCCATGGAGCAGCTCCCCGGCCCTTCCCCGTCCCAGGACAGGCTGCAGCCACTGGGCACCACGGGCAGCAGAGACCCACTCGGTGTCTTCTGCAAAGTGAGACCCTCATCATGGTGGTCTCCCCCGCAGCTCAGGGCTCCCCACTCAGCACTGCTGGTGCCTGTGGCCCCCCCATCACCACGGGTCACTGCTCCCCACCACGCTCCCCTGCTCCCTGGTGGGTCGAGCAGCCTCAAAGAGCCAGCCCCGGGTGAAGGCAAATGCTCAACTTTCTCCAGCTTCCCAAGAAACTCACTGGGGAAAAAAAGCTGCAAGAAGCATCAAGAGTGGGAAACCCCTCACAAATGAACTTCCCTTGACTGGAAAGACCTGGGTGCAGAGAAAGGAGAAGGTGCTGGTGGTGACAGTGAAGGAGGAAGCTCAGGGCTGAGCCCTCGACGTGCACAGCACAGTTGCACTTCCACGACTCTCCAGGGACATATTATAACCTCAGCACCCCATTCCTCATCCTTCCCCATGTGCTAAGCACACGGCAGAGCAAAAGCAGCAGCGGCAGACATGAAGCTCGTCCCCCTCACTGGGCACAGGCTCTGGACTGTGTTGGATCCATCCTGGCAAACCCACACGGCACCTGGGTTAAACTCAGCCGTGACCCACACCGGCGCCACAGCCAGTGCTTGCTGTGTTTGTCCCACACTGGGTCAGAGCATCATGAAACAACCACCCCCAAGGGTTCAAGGGTCCTGCTGGCACCCAGTCTGCACCAGCCGTGTGGCCTTGACAATCCCACTGGCTCCCGTGGCGTAGCTGGCGTTCCTGGTGTATCCCATCCCCGAGAGCCATGTCCCAGGGCCTGTGCAATGTCCCCAGTCACGAGGACCAGGTTGGATGGGAGTGCCCATCACTCCGGGAGAACGGCTGCCCGCAGCGCCCTGCCCTTGCTGCCCCGTGCCCTCGGTCAGGGAGGGGAGCAGCAGGTCCTCGGCAGACCCTGAAAGGCCACTAAGAGGGTCGTCGGGGCTACAACGTGTCCACCCGGGACCCCCTGGATTCCCTGTCATCGCCCCATCCCTGTCACCCAGGGACCGCCGCTCTGAGCGGGACCCTCCCGGCGCAGGGACGGACCCACCGGGCTGCCCGTGCCCGGTCGCGGGGCTCCTCCGCCCTGTCCCGCCGCCCTCAGGGCTCCGCTTCCCGAGTCCTTACCTCTGCCGCCGTCCCGGGGCGCGGCCCCGTCCCGCTCCCAGTGCCGGTCCCGGAGCCGGGGCTGCCGCCGCCGCTCCGCTCTGCCCGGTTGCGCTCCCACCTCCCGCCGTAAGACCGCGCCCCTCAAGGAACGGCCCCGCCCCGACTCCGCCGGTGCTGCCGGACGGGGTGGGCGCGGCCGATTCCTCCTCTACCGGGATGGGAGCGGGCACTCCCCCGCAAGCACCGCAAGGACATCCCAGCCTCTCGTGACCTCGCTGTCCTTGGGGTCCCCCCGAAGGGTGTCAGAGCCCTTCTCTCCACCCGCCGCCCCGGAGATTCTGTGCAGGTTTGGGTCCCAGCACCCCAGAGTAGCCCCCGGGATGTTTCCTCGCCTGTTGCAGGGACATGGTGGGCAGTGGGAGGCACGGGTGGAGCACGGACCACGGAGTCAGCCTAAGTCTCCATCCCCAGGAAGAAGAAAAGACACCCCTGAGCATCCCATGATGCGGAGGAGGACGTGGGAGGTGGGGGGCATAGGGTTTGTGAAGCCCAGCTTGGAGGGGTGGGGGTGTCCCTGGGCCTTGCGATGTCCCTGCTGGCCCCAGTATTCCCGTGCCAAAATTCGTCTTGGTGCCCTATCCAGCCCCAGAGTGTTCCAGCCTTTGGTCTGGGTCACCCAGAGCACCCCTGAATTTGGGATGGGGACAGCATCAGCAAGGGGACCCACGGCTCTGCCATGCCCCTGACCACGGCGCTGTTTGGGCTAGGGGAGTCAGAAGAAGCAGCCAGGGCGCAAGAGCAACTCACCTCACGGGGGTTTGCATACGTAAATTTTTTAAGAGAAAAAATAATTTGCTGTGGTATCCCCGGCACCTGCTGCCCACACACCAGTCTGGGACTGCAGCACCATCCCACAGTCCCCCGCCAAAGAACATCGGCTCGGGGCCATCAGCCATGGGCCACCAGCCATGGGACACTAGCTGGAGCACAGTGGCCAGGGGACATCAGCTGAGGTCCATCAGCCAGCGGGGAGCACGGCCCTGTCCCTTGGTGGCAGAGGGGCTGCAGGGCGGTGCTGCAGGAAGCCGGTCCCGGGGCAGGAACTTCCTTTTGTGAAACACCGGCAGCTGGTGGCTGGACGAGTGTCGCACAGGCGTCGCAGGCAGCAGCGGGCCAGCTGTGGCCCCGTCTTGTCCCAGCACACTCTCGCTGGCCCCTCATATTGCTGAGGCGAGCCTGGAACAGCCCAGAGCACCCTGACTCTGGGAGTGATCTGTATGTGGCACTGGAGTGGACAGGTGCCCTAGCCCAGCCCAGCAGCCCCCAGCCCCAGCTCATTCCCCCACAGCAGCAGCCCCTGCACCCCGATACAGCCTTTACTTTGGGAAGAACCTGCTCTGCTCCCAGCCCCAACATTTAATTGAAATCTGCAGAAATTACAGGACATGTGGCTCTCCTTACAGCCACAGCTGCCCTGTGATTCCAACAGCCCTGCTGAGAGCTGACAGGGCAGTGCAGAGCCCTGTCTCCTCCCATGGTGACAGATGGGGGGACAATGACCCCCCTTCCAGGTGCTGGGGCAGAGCTGGGCACCTTCCGAGTCTTGGCTTGGAGGTGCAGCACCGCATCGGTGAGCAGGGAGGGGACTGCTGCGTTTTGGCAGGGGCTCACAGGTAGTTGTCCTCTTCCTCCTCCTCCTCCTCCTCCTCATCCCGCGCCAGCGCCTCGATGTCGTGGGTGATGTCGGTGATCATGCGGTTGAAGGACTCGGACTCGGAGCGCAGGGACCAGCTGTCATAGCTGCGCACGGCCGAGGCCGACGTGTTGCTCATGCTGCGCTTGATGCGGCCAAAGCTGTCGGTGAGGATCCCGCCCTCCCGGATCCCAATGCTCTCTAGGAAGGTCTCAAAGTATCCGATGTCTTGGTCGGGGATGAAGGGCCTCATTCCTGTCATGGGCACCATGAGCCTCAGGAGGCTGCCCCTGTCGGGGGGACCCCACAGGCTGCTGGCAGGGGGCTCATCCCATCCTGTCCCCTGCAAGCACCGGGGTCCTGACACCCCCTGGAGCACACCCAGCACCGGGACCGCACCCCAAGGGCTGCACAGACATCACCAGGGCAGCACAGTGTGGCTGCAGACACTCACCCAGGAGGAGGAACTTCCTGCGGTCCCCGTAGAGGCGCAGGAGCTCGGCGCAGTACTCCCGCACCGGCGTGCCCAGCCGGTACTCACGGAGCAGGAGGGCAAACTGCTGGATCTCCTGCGATGACAGCTTGTTGCGCAGCTGCAGTGACACGGGGACAGGTCGGGATTGGGGACACTGGCAGCATCCAGCCCCGTTCCCCCTCTGTTCTCTGGTGCAGGGGGCCCAGCCCTGCCTGCTGCCCCCCGACCCGGCCACTGGCCCTGCTGGCCTGCTGCCCGTCCCCGTGCCCATCCCTGTGCCCTCACTGTCATCATGTAGTCCTGCAGCTGCTCCAGCCCTGCGCCGCTCTGGTCGCTGCCGCTGCAAGCGGTGGCCAGGCTGTGGTGGGAGCGGTGGAAGGAGGGTGAGGAGGTGCCACTGTAATACGCCTCGAAGGTCTCATGGGAGCCATTGCTGTGGGAGGTTGGAGATCAGTGGGTCCCTGAACCCCCGGGGTGCCCGGCTGCCCTCCATCCACAGCACAGCACCCACCCTGGGACAGGGCTGGGGCACCACTGCAGCTGGGAAGGCAGCCACCCAGAGCAGGGGCACCCACCCAAGGGCAAGGGCACCCACCCCAGTCCAGGGGCACCCCCGGGGGGAGCCAGACTCACAAAGAGCTGCAGCAGCTGTAGTCGGCATCGTAGCCGTACGTCCCGTCTGTGCGGCAGCTCTCGCCTGGCGGGGGAGAGCCAAGATCTCACAGTGAGGCCAAACCCCTCATGCTGTGCCCATGCACCCTGACCCATCAGCCCCGTGCAGTGCCCAAGAACCCCCACCCACCAGCCCCATGCCACCCCGCTTGGTGTCCCCACTCCTGCCCCCAGCCACTCACTCCTGCTGGAGAGCCAGGGCCGCGTGGGCGTGGAGGTGTAGTGGTACCCGGCCCGGTCCACGCACTCAATGCTCTGGTCCCCGTAGATGATCTGGAACACCTGGCAGATGAGTGCACAGGACTCCTCACCAGCATCCTGCAGCGGGGAGGAGGAGGGCAGTGAGTGCCGCTGGACGGGGGGAGCAGGCGGTGGGTGGCGGGTGGCACACACCGGGGCCGCTCACCCTGTTGGGCACGGCGAGGATGATGAGGTTGGAGTAGGCGTCGGGGCAGGGCTCCTGGGGGTCCAGGGGGTTGCTGCCGGCGTGCCGCCGCTCCCAGCTGCCGAAGCCGGTGCCGCGCTCCCAGCTGCCGCCGGCGGTGCCGGC
>VXAY01000891.1:0-18317 GCA_013399855.1 Oxyruncus cristatus | reverse complement strand
TTGGTCTCTTGACTATAACACTCTGACAACAGAGTTAGCCTTAATTTTTAATTTTCCTTGTTTCAACATCTTAAAACTTTCCAGCTAGGCATATCTTCATTTACTTGCCTTGAGAACACATTTGCATTCAAAATTATTAACTGTGTATTTTACATCCCAACAAAAGTCTGTTATGAGCATAGATGATTACATTTATTAAAGAAATACCCTGCTTATCTGACAGAAGGCAGTAATTATGTCACTAGCATCCAAGCCACTCATGTCTGAAAGCATTTCAACACGTGTTATTCAAATTAAAAATGCATACCAGGAGTAGATGAACAATGACTAATAGATTACTAGTAAGTGCAGAGGGAAGGAAATAAGGAACAGAGCATGGTGCATTCAGACATCCCTGAATTTTAAGGAAGGTGAAAATTCAGATGCAAGTGCTGAATTCCTGGATATTTCCCGAACCAAAATGAAAAAATGCAGAATCCGGTGTTCTGTTGAGTCTGGAATGGAAATACATATTCTTTTGTACTTAGAGCTCCTTGACTTTCAGTTATTAGTACAATTATGTGATTCCAGTTTCCAGATGAAATAGAATACCTCCTTCTCTACACACTTAAAACTTTCTCAAAAATGTCCAGTGGGGCCAAAGTAGTTTCTAGATTGACTTCAATATAATTTGGATTTTGGCCTAAATTAAAACACGCAAAAATATCAAGCAACCATCCTTTTCTCCAGATCCACTTTCTGCATTGGTGTTCAAGGTGGGGGTGGATGGTTGACTCAATAGCTGTTCCCTATGAAAGTGCTGTTCTCCAAAAAGTCCCAATAGCGTGATTTTAAAATGTTGATAATGTCATTCTAACACCTACAGACTTACTAACATTCTGAAGTTGATAAAAATTAATCATTTACTTTATATCCATTTGTTTCTGCAATGTACAAATGAATGCTCATGAAGAATAAAGTAATTAAATGGCAACAGTGGCCAGAGATTGGCATAGTGGTATAAAACCACTGCTAAGTTAGATTGTTCAACTGTGCACCTACAAAAGACTAAAAAAATTTCCTCAGCTCTAACTAAAAAGTGGGACATAGCTCAAAAAGGCAGCATTACAGATAGAATTTGATTTGAAGCCTTTCTCAACCAAGGGGATTTAAAACAACAAGTTTAAAGAGTAATATCCATTAAAAATAATGAAAGCTTTCAGCAAAAGTTTTAAGTATCATCTGAATACTTTCAGAATGAAAGTGAGATTAGTAGGATCTGGAAAGCCACGTAAACTATTCCATGTGCTCCTGCTGTTTTTTTGGTAAATGCCACAATTAGTATCTTTTCTATACTGGAAGTTATTTTTACAAGTTTTATTACGGTTTTTATTTTATGTGTGCCGAATAACATTAGAAAATATCACTGTGCAGATCACTTAACACCTTATAATAAGGAAATGATTCAGTACAGCTAAACAAATGATAGTGTATTATCTGACATCCAAATCACAGTCAGATCCAATGAACCATGGGAATGAAAAACACCTGGTTTGGGCCAGAGCTTAATTTCACCCATTTCATACTGCTACTGCTTGGCATTCATTCCATTGTTTTAGAGCAGAGAACATTTAATTCCTTCCACAACACTACTCATACTATCTGAATGCCTTTCTATCCACAGTGGGCTCATTTTCACAAATTTCTTGGAAAAAAGAAAAAGCAACATTATCTTCAATTCACAGATGATGAATTATATGTCTTCTGGAAACAAACCTACATACATCAGTCTTAAGATCGCACCTCCCCACAGGATCATCCTTTCCCTCAAAAATAATTTGTTATTGAAGGAGAAAGAGATAAAGTGAGAATGAAAAAGTATAATGCACAGTATGTCTTCTGTGGGGAACAAAATGCTATAAAAATTAGAATGATACAGTGCTTTGGAGGGATAGTTGGGTGCTCTTAAAATCTGATTAGTCTTCTATGATTAGTATAAATAGACCTTATTCCAACTCCACTGTGGGCAGACACACAGAAATCACTTCAGGATAAGAAAAAAGTATTTTCAGTATCCCTAAGACTTCTTCAGTTCACGAAAATAGTTTCAGGCTAACAGAAGTCTTCAAAATCTCAAATTCTGGCTCCTTGTTGCTACATATGCTGTATAGGTGTTGGTCTTATTACAGACAGGTGTTAGCAGGAAACATTTAAGAGAATAAAACACCTGTTTGCATGCTCTGAGCAGCCAGGTAGTCTACAAGGACACCTGAAAACTCAGCACCACAGACAAGAGGATGGTACAGCTGTTCCTCTTGGGCTTAGGTTCCTTACTCACTGCTAAAAGGATGCGTCTGCTTGGGAGTGGCCACATGAAGATCCCTCTTGAAAGCAGACACCTTTCTTCTAAACTAGGCATGGTGTCAGTGTTTGCTAGAATGCTCAAACTACTGTTTATACCTTTACACAGGTGCAATTTTCTATCAAGAGGTTTATATTTACAGCTGTCCCTGCTGCTGAGCAAAGGGTTATCTGAACTCTGGACTACGATTTTCATCTAATAACCACTTAATGTTAGAAAGGTGTTACCAGGTAGAGACGGAAGGACTGTAATTTTAAGTACATGTACTTACATTCTGCTTAAGTTATAAGTAAGCTGTACCTTCTTTAATGTCATAGGATTGTTATGATACAATAGCAGAGCCTTCAGTAGAAGTTGAGTTGCATGATATTTACTTATGAAGAAGTTCACTGCAGCAATAGATGTGCCAGAAGGTACATTACAAGACCAGATAAAAAGGCACCATTTAACTCCAGTACAAATGCACACTTTCTTTCCAGTTTAACAGAAAAATAACCCCCAATCTTATCTTTAAAGCATTATCTAATACAAAATACATGGCTCATTAATGCTCGACACATTATGAACTTCCATGATGTATTACTTGAAATACAGCATGTTCTCCAGGTTGATAAAACTGTAGACATCTTGCCCACCTCAGTTTTACAGATGTATTTGAATGAAAAAGGGACACTGATGTGGGCACATTGCTGAAATTTGTAAAAACTTCAAAAGAAAAAGTAAGTAGCTGTCTTTTCTGTGATAATAAAATATTTCTGTGATAAAAGCAGTTACATATAGCTTTATTTTCTCTGGACTTCAACTTCATGTAAATATACACATTTGCTTTATAGTAACTGTGAATGTTTTGTTAACTCCATTATCAGTCAACTTGCTTTGACTCTGCCTAGATTTCTGAGGGTTTCTTCTTTATGTGGAGCATGGCATAAGTTTCCCCTAGCTATTAGCATGCTCATTACCAAGACTTATTTTCAAGGCTATTATCATGAGGTGGCAATACATCTGTTTTTCTGCGGGTGTAGCCAAGAAGGTGCTGAAGTTGTCCTAAGACTGAGATGCAGTTCAACATCAAGAGATTTCTTAATGAAAGTGTGTGCAAAAGCTGTTTTTAACTAGTTCATAAAAAAAGGAGCATTTTTGAAAAGGTTAAGCTTTTAGTCAGAAATTGCTTCATTTGGGAGAGGAAAAAAGCCCATAATTAAAGACAAAGACTTATTTTTACCATGTGACAACAACTACATTCTCTTTAAATCTATGATTGACTTAGATTCAGGCAGATTATACTAAAGCCACTGGCTCAAATTTGGAGTTATCATAAGCAACAGCAAAAATGCATTTCAGTCTGTGGAATTATACCAGGATCGTGTTTGCCTATTTTACTTTAACTTCTCTATGTTTAAGACAGCAATTTTGTGGCAGCTGAGAAAACCACCTGTATACATAAGATATATGAACATGCATGAATAGAATTCATTATTCGTCCATAGTATGTACAAATTTAATATTTCCATGTACAAAGTCATTTCTTTAATTAAAAAGTCTTATTTATTTTCTTAAGAAAATAGGTAATGACATTTCAGAGAATATAAAATCTGTGCTTTTCAGTTCACCAAATACAAAAATCTGGGGGAATTTCCAGGCTTTTAATAGTAGCCAGTCAATTAGAAAACACAATCTGGGGCTTGAGATGGATAAAGAAATACTGCTGAGGTTCAACTGAATAAAAATTGAAGGAAAGCTGAGCATTTAAGTTCAGTCCTGAATTGTTTCTGTCTGAAAACATCCCTGCTTAAGGAGAGCAAGTAACCCAGCACTTCAGACAGTCCCAGCTTAACTGATGAGCTGTACAGGAAAGCTTTCCTGAATTGGACACTTAAAAATTTTGTATTCACTTCTACAAAGAAAATTCTCTCTCTTAGATAACAAGGCTGAGAATTTTTCCCAAATGTGGATACTGTCCATCTTTTCCAGAAAATATGGTAATATGTGTTAAAGCTTCAAAATTCAGGATGGGGATTGCACAGATTATAGCTGAAAATGCACAGTTTAAAAAAAAAAAAAAGCTTTTAAAAGGAATCATAGGAATTCCTGATTTTGTTAAAAATTACTAGGATGGGATGGAAAAAGAAGTATGTTGATTGTTACTCTTACTATATCACCCAAAAGCACTGATTCACTTTGCATGAAAAACCTTCTGTATTACCTGTCCCACTGGGTTTTCTTTCAATTAAGTGTTTGTTTCAGGAGGTGAATGTAGGCTGAAATTAATAACAGAGCTGTTGCTAATGGCAACCCTGAAAATCATATGCATTATTTTATTTCCATTAAGTTGCAGTTACATAATCCAACGTGTTCCCAATAAAGCAATAATTCATTTCTGCATAGTATGAAGCTTAGCAGTGTGTGTTAATGAGCCCTAGGTATGCTCTGAGTATCTGAGCTGTCATTTTCTGTGGCTGCGCAGAATCTTTAGGAAAAGGTCTCCCTTGGGAATCCAGTTCTTGATTGCATGTTGATTTTCAACTGCACATTTCGCTTCATTCTCTATAGGATGCTTTGCTGTCTCTAGGACGATTGGAATATTTGGGGATCTTAAATTACTTTGCCAAAAACAAGGGCAAATCTTTTTACTACATCTCAGAATGGCTACTTTTTAAAGTAGGGGATAAATCTAGATTTTGAAGCTGATCATAAGTGATGTAACTCCCTCCTTGTGCTTTTTTAGGTTTATCAAACACACACCCTTCTGTTCTCCATCTGTCTTAACTTTCCCAACTCCATGGATCCTTTAGACTAAACTAGCTTTTAGACCTATGTGCTATAAAACTACTGGTTAACTGCCAAATGATTGGAAATGGTCAGCAGAGCAGAAAAACACAGGAGAAAACCCCCTCAAACAACAATCCAATGCACCAAGGCATTTTGTGTGCAATAAAGCAGCTGTATGCAACCGAGTGGCAACATGCAAACGGCAAGACAAAAAACTGCATTCACTGGAGATAATGATAAAAGTGTTTTTAAGACTAGGTTCACTCATCAGATTCATACTCAGGTAACTACAGCATTTTTTGCTCAGGCCCTTTGAAATAGTTTCAAAACAGTCAGGGTTGAAAGCATTAGACAGGCTCTTGGGCATGTTATGAATAAGTGAGTTTCAACTGCTTAAATATCAGCAGGAAACCTCAGGAGAAGGCTGGGGCTGCTCTGAGAAACAGCCCAGGGAATGGGGAGAGAGAACAGTTTTGTCATCTGGTAAATTCTGGCAGTGAGACTCCAGGTGTCACGATTATTCATTCTGCTGCTTTGCTCACACATTAGCCAAATGTAGTAGCTTGAACAGAGGAGAAAAAATTATTTGGATAATAACAAGCGATTTTAAATAAGACCAGCAAATTAGCTTGGAAGGTAAGCTTTCCTGACCCTTGATAGCACTTTGACAAATCAGTGTAGGCTCTTTTTTTTCCATTCAGAATGTAAAATATAAACATTCTAAATGTGCTTTAGCTGTTTTACAGAGGCAATCACAACAGCTTAATTTTTCTTCGGTAAAGATACTGTATCTAAGCCACCCTTCACTATTCCTTCCAAAAAAGACAAAACCAAAACCACCAAAAAAACCAACCAGAATTAGCCTTAAACCAAATTAAGGAAATGAGGATCCTACTATGAGTATTATTTTAGAGAAATCAATTTCACATCCTTTCCTCCCCACATACATGTTCAGCACTGCCATGACAAACCGGTTGCTGCCATGAGGGCCATTCCTCTGGCACTGTGTAGTCTCACTGTTTATGTTTTGACATTAACCTGTCTCAGAGTTTAATGATCAAAACACATGCATCTTGAATTTTTAATAAAGTCATCTCAATCTCTGACAGGACTTAGGAGAGCAGGGTTTTAGGAAGAATGTCAGAGATTTCTCCAAGGAGTGAAGATGTTGCCACTTTTCCCATCAGGGCCTGCCTTTACCACCTCCTTTCCTTGCAACTGACCTTCCTTGGAAAAACAGCTCAATCTGCACTGTGTGACTCAAGATTATCTATGTAGCCCTCCACAGATAGCAGCTCCAGTCTGGTATCCCTGATTCTGCCTGTGTACTTGAGTTTTTCTCAGCTTTGCTTCTGTCCTCCTGTAAGTCAGGACAGATAAACAGACAAGGTGATGGATTGCTCTGCCCATGCTGTGGGTAGGATTGGCTTTTTGTGGGGGGTGGATAGCTTTTGTTTTTCTCTGACAAGGAACTCTTCTGCCCTGCTTCCTAGTGGAGATTAGTATACAAGAAAGGTCATGTTTAAGTAGATGTTACGTGAATGTGGTGGTGTCCTCCCAACCTACCATATTCTTCGCTTAAGCAGTGCTACTATTGTCAGTCATGATGGTTGTGTCCAGATTAAGCTGGGCACTGGGGAGACAGGTTACAACACCATAGTTACGGGCTATAAATATTGCTCAACAGATAGTTGAGCATGTGCCAACCAAAATACATCTGGAGTGCAAATGTAAGTCCATCACCTCAGACAGTAAACGGTGGGCAGCCCAAAGCCTGTTGGGCTTCCCTTCACGCCAGAAGGTTGCACGCCAGGATTTCCCTGTGAGTAGGGATGCCTCTCAAGGTTACTCCTCAGGGTTCAGCGTGTCCTAATCATGCCAAATACCCAGTAAGTGACTTGGGAATAGGAGCTCTGAAGCTTTGAAATGTTAGCTATGTGTTATAAGGGATTGATTGCACACATGCAATCCTTTAGACATAAACTATTGACTAAGTCTGGATTCATCTGAACCTGAACTCCCCTCTGAGAAGGAGTTTAGAATGCAAGGGGGTCTTTTCTGAACCTCATGACTCAGTGGGAGGGTGTCCCTAACAGTTTTGTCTGATCTCATCCTTTACACAGTAAATACTCAAGGGGACGTTGCCATCAAATCTTGTTAAACTACTGTCACATTTACCATTGAACTTTTTTTAACTCACTGTCTTATAAAAATCAAATATATTGTTGCTTCTCTCTTGTAAGAAGTGCATCTCCCCATCCACAATAACAGGCAAATCCAGAAACTGAGACTGACCCTGAGAAGTTTCCTTGCTACTTCTTAGAAATTTAGGTAATGTTCCCATCCCTCTATGAGGGCTTGCTCTTGTGCTCCAGCAGTTAGCAGGGAAATAGTTCTATGCTGTTGCTGTGGGGGTTTTTTTGTTGTTGTTTTTGGGTTTTTTGGTTTGTTGTTGTTGTTTGGGGTTTTTTTTTTCTTTTTTTTTTTTTTTTTTCTTTTTGCAAGCTATCCTGCACTAACTGTTCTCTCAGATGAACTAACTCTTCTCAGGTCAGATGATACTTATCTCCCTGCCTGGTGCCCAGAACACTTGTTACTTAAAGAGCTTCAAGTATCTTTAGATCAGGTGATATGGCTATATTTTACATGTGACACTGAGTAGAATTAATGTTAATAGAGGAATTACATAATAATTACAGCTTTAAAATCAGTAGGAGCTGCTATTAGAGTGACATCTGCACTGGATACAATTAACATACAAGGCAAGAGCTATTAATTCCACTGTGGAAAGTACTGTTTGGGTTTCTGTTTGCTTAGTTGGAAAAGAAAAATAGAAGAGAAAACCAAAAATTAAACCCTGTAGCCACAATGCTGCTTGTCATCCTAAAGGAATCAGAGATAAATGGGTGATGTTGTCTCTGTCACAAGGCCCGTATGAAAAAATGTGTTTGTCTCAAGGAACATCTCTAAAGTACTCTGGAAGAGTCATAGGTTATCAAATTGCTGAGTGCAGCATTCATGTAGTTATTTTATTATCAGAATATTTCTAAATTAAAGAACATAAACAGAAGCTTGCACTCTAAAAGAAGGTATTTACCATATTTTACTGTACTCACATGCCACAGTATTAATTCTGAAAATAAACAAATAGTGAGAACCAATTACTGCAGTGATTTCAGGATGAATTTAAGTAATTTGATTTTAGCTGTAAGATACCACTGACTGGTAGGGACCCACCTTAAGGCTATGTAGCTCAGTGTACCGCTAAAAATGCTTGTTGTGATGTACATCCTTTGCTATTTCACACAGCTGTTTTGAAATTACATGTACACAAACCTAGTTATATGCTTATCTCTAAAGCTTATGTTCTGAAGTTAAGTTCAAATTTTCGAATTTTGTTGTTAGTCATGTTATCATGAAATGACACAGAGCATTATTATGCCATGAAACAGTAATTTTGATTATTCCATGACATGTTCAGTGCCAAAAAAGCACGTTTCTCATTCCAGTAGTAAAACACATATTTCTGTTCTGAAAATTTCCTTTATATCCCTTTAGGTCTCTAATAACTCTCTTCTAGTAACTCAGTAATCAGGATTGTGCAGTATTAGAATTGTCCTCAGTTCTTTTAAACCAGGGATACCATGTACAGACTTTTATTTTCCTTCATCCTTTATTTTCTCTCCCTCAAGTCTTCTCTCATACCAGGCTCCTGCTGGGGGATTTCTAGAACACTGAACACAAACATCATTCTCCTCTTTATTTTTACAAAAGTAGCAGGCCAGACTTGTCCCCACGGAAGTCCTAATTCCAGGTGTTAGGTCACTTCATTAAAATGCTTTGCTATTCCATAAAATAAAATCAGGTTGTTTTATTTTATTAATCTCTAAAGAGATTAGAACTGCACTGTTATTGCAGAGCAAACTTCCAAAGTGGTTAATAATTGGAGCAGCAAAGCGTGGTAAATGCCACATCTCATTACCAAGCCAGTGCTGGGACTCTATTCACTGGAGTAACTTTAAAGACACTCCATCCTTTGGCTAATCAGAATGGATGTTTTTAGCATTCATGTTTCTAATGCAAAAGCATGCAAAATTCATGGGGTTGTTCCATCTTGTCTTCTCCTGACACTGCAATTATACACTGAAATAAACTGATGGAAATGTTCTCTTACAACAGAATTGCTGAGATGTTCCACCACAGTAACTACTAAGAGTCTATTAAATATGCAATTACTGTGGCATTCTCTGAAGTCCGATAAGCCAATTAATAGCACTTTGTATTTTCATGGCACCTTGCCTCAAAGACTTTTAAAATGCCTTTAAATAATAAAGTTCTAGAGCTCTCCTGTAAACCAGTTGCACTATCATACCCAGAAACTACTGAAAAGTTGGCAGACTAAACAAACCACTTACAGCTCAGAAAGTTTTTTTCCAAACATCCCGACAAAGTGTTGTCTGTCTGACTGACAAGACTCCAACACTGACCTCAACACTATGATGATACAACAACATGCCTTACAAAAACAAACTTGACAATCTATTCTCACTGGTCTTATCTGTAACTCCAAAGAAGTGACACCCATAAGTAAAGGTGGGGACACTTAAGTTCTCTGTGAAACACATTGGTTACATTATTTTGTTATAAAATAACAAACAGATAATCTGTGGCTCAAACCACATCTTTCACAAAACCAAAGCCCATGTAAAAGCAACCTAAAAAGCTGGCAATAAACCAGACTCTGAACAGGCACGCTGTCAGCTTTGAAGAGCAAATGCATCTCTTTCAATATGCACCCGGTTATAATGGGCTTATTGATGAGGAAACTTTTCTAAGGAAGAAAGATGAAAATTTTGAACAATTCCTTTCCCCCAATACCATCTACAAAGCTGGAGGTTTGCTATATCTCATCCTGTTCTGGAATCAAAAAAAAAAAAAAAATCAACCATGAGAGAAAATTCTTTCCAACTACAAATTCACCCTCATTCATCTTTACCTCAGTCAGAAATGAAGTGACCTTTTGCCATGCCATCCAGTACTGACAACTGAAATGTCAAAACTAAGTTTTGTACACAAATTGACTTTGTACTGTGCTGTATGCTGTGCCAAAATCCAAACAGAAGTCATAAAATTTCACAGGAGCTATTCAAATGAAATAAAAGAGAAAATATAATATGATCTAGAAAGAAATCGTACAGCCAAGAAAAATGGAAATCTAGTCTCCAGTAAGATCTATTCTGATGATTAGGAAAACCTACAAAATCTTTTCAAAGTCTGGGAGCTTAGATCCAGAAATCTCTGCTGTTTTACATGGTCTTTCTCCTCTCCACCACCCAGCTGGCTAATAAATTAAACATAGTCAATGTTCAAAGTTTAGAATTACTTGAAATTTTAAGCCCTATCTCTTCCTGTAAAGTCTTCTCTCAACAGACAAACATTTGTGAAAACTCTGGGAACAAAACGCAGTTCTACTGAGCCAAGATTTAGTGCTCTGAACCACCAGCTTCAATTTCTCCAAAATGTTCTGCTCATTTTAGAGATGAAAGCAAACTTCTTTCTCACTCAAAGATCTGAAAAGATCCCAATTGCTAACAGGCTTACACCTTATCAATTATTAATTTCTGAGTCAGAGTTGCTCTATACAACAGGCAAGAACATTTAAAAAAGGCAGATATTATTCAGGAATTAGTTTAGTTCTGATATAACTGAATTATAGAAAAGTTATGACTCTTTTTGAAGAAGGTGCTACTTGCTATAAGCATGGCCAGGTGAATCTGAATATAACAACTGGAGTAATGAGGAACTTTTTGCTTCTGTCTCAGTTTAATGAGACAGAAGTGTTTTGCTGACGAGGATGAGTTATAAGGAAGACCAAAACTCCTCCCTCTAAGCAATTGTAAATCCGAAATTGAGAGGCTCCAATTGAGACAGTGTGGAGAAAGAAAAAAAAAAAATAACAGTCCTTTATTAAAGGATCTATGTGTATTGGCAGAACAACAAAAGAACACAAAACAAAACCCCAGCCAAAAAGTAACCCTATACCCAAAAATCCCTTTCAATGAAAAGTAAACAGTTCAGTTTGCACTTTTTGGTGCAATTCTAACCACAGTCAGCAGGGGGTGCTGTTGGATCTCTGGAGGTGCAGAGCCTGCAGTGCTCGGGGTTGGCTGACAGGAGGCGCTGTTGGGCTCTGGCGGTCACCACGTGGAGGCCCCGGTGTGCTGGGTGGGGGGGGGCGCCAAAATGGAGCCTTTCCCTCCCCCTCTCCAGGGGAAGAAAAAAAAAAAGAAAGAAGGGTTCTTCCCAAAGGGAACTCATGTTGTTCGCTGCTGGCCGCGTGACCTCCCCCCTCCTCGCTGAAGTGACCAAAAACCGCTGCCAAAAACACGGGAGCTGGGGGAGGGAAAAACAAAGGTGGATCTCTCTCTCTCCTCCCAAAAACAGTTCCTCTCTGATGAAGTCCAAGCAGGTCCACCCGGGTGGGAAGCGGGAGTAGGGGGAAAGGGTAGAAAACCNGCTGCTGGCCGCGTGACCTCCCCCCTCCTCGCTGAAGTGACCAAAAACCGCTGCCAAAAACACGGGAGCTGGGGGAGGGAAAAACAAAGGTGGATCTCTCTCTCTCCTCCCAAAAACAGTTCCTCTCTGATGAAGTCCAAGCAGGTCCACCCGGGTGGGAAGCGGGAGTAGGGGGAAAGGGTAGAAAACCAGGTGCTGGCAAGCCAGGGCCAGAGGAGAAAAACCAACAAAACCAGCTAGGCTGAGAACAAAACACACCTGTCCCTCCATTCCCGCAGCCAATGAACTGAACTCCTTTGCCCCTCCCAAGCCTAACAGCCTGGAATGTCAAACTGTTGGCCACTTCTTTTGTGTTTTGCAAATAGCCAAGGCAAAACCAGAGTGCCTATTCAAAGATCGCCCCCCCCCCCCCACCGGGGGGCAGGGGGAAGGGAAAAAATTCCGTGTTTAGTTTTTAGAACAAGTGAACCCATGACAGCTTCCCACCTGTTTTACATGTTTTCCAGGTACAAGTATCTCTAAACTTCTCAGAATTCCTCTCTTCCTGATCAGGGATACAGTTCCAATTGCATCACCCCTTCTCAAAGACTGTTCTCTTAATCACTACTTCCTACCTCTCCACAGGAAATTACAAAAAGCCTTAAACCATTTACAGTTTCTTTTTTTTCTGCTTTCAGGTCCATATTTCTCCTGATTCGTTCTGCACAATTCTTCTACAATAAATCATCCAGCATTATTGGTCCCATGTGGCTGCATGCCTTTCATTTTTGTGAGCTAACTTCTAACCATATTATTGACTGCAGCTGCTTTTAAATACACTTTGGTGTCAGCAGTGATTTATTTTTAATCATATTATTTTATTTTAGATGAGTAGCCCTATTGTTTTCTTAAGAGCTACATTAAAGGCAATGCTCAAATAAATGAAACCTCAGCATCTCAGCAAGGAAAACAACTTAATTCACAACTCCTTAACAAAAGAATTTCCTACAATAACCACACTTCCCAAATCTTTTACATTTTAATGTGATGATAAAGGGGGTCATTTCCTTGAAGTATGTTCTCGTTGAACATTCTTGGAAGATTCTTTTGCTTAAAAGGCTGGCAGGGACACTACAAAGATAAGATTATTTCTGTCTCTCTTCCAAAAGCCTGAGAGACTGTTTTACCAGTTTTCTGTTTCAGCTGCAAAGACAAGCTGTGAATCAAATGCTCACCAAAATTAAAGACTAGGGATTTGATCTTAGGAGAAGGTCCATTTTTGTCCTCTGGTATGTGTATGTCATTTGTCTCCAGGAGCACATTTATGCTGTGTCTGGGGAAATATTGAGCATACAGGTACTGGTATTTCTCCAGGGAGAGATTATAATCAGTAAAAACAAAGCCATCACAATCCATTGCAAACATGTACTTTCTGCAATGGAAATGTGAAGCAAAAATATGCTCCTGAATGTGGAAGGTACAAGTTTACCCACGTTCTGTCGAGTTAATTTTAACCAATATTTCTTGAAAAAACAATCTGGGAATGCACTGTATATTGTTTCTTTCACACATGCATGAAGTATCATATACTAAAAATATTTATATAATCTTATTAAACATCTGATGCACAGAAATATGAGCACAAATGCTAAACTTGTCTACCAGTTTCAGGTCAGGAAGTTGCTTTCAATTTCTACACTAGTGGCCTCTATTAATCTTACAGAAAAAAGAACAAGGTATCAAGCATTTTTGTAACATTTTTTTTTTAATAGGTGTAGTAGGTTGACCCTGGCCAGATACTAGGTACCCACTTGAGTTGCTCTCACTCTCTCTCTGCAACTGGACAGAGAGAGAAAAAAAAAAAAAAAGNATTTAATTCTAACAGGATAAGAGCCAAAGAGTGAGAAATAAAACAGTCTTAAAAACACCTCCCCCCAACCCCTCCTTCCTTCCATGTTCTCCCTCCTCCCCCCTCAGCAGTGCAGGGGGATGGAGAATTGGGGTTACAGTCAGTTGTTGTTTCTGCCTCTGCTCAGAGAGAGGAGTTGGATCATTCCCCTGCTCCCATTGGAGACAGTCCTTGATGGACCTCTCCAACGTGAGTCCACCCCTTGGGTAGCAGTTCTTCCTAAACTGCTGTCCCATGGGTCACTCCTCCATGGGTGCAGTCCTTCATAGATGAGCTGTACCAACGCGGATCCCCCACAGGGCCACGAGTCCTAGCTGGGAAAAACCTACTCCAGCATAGGTTTCCCTCTCCACAGGCCACAGATCTCCGGCAGGACCCTGCTCCATCCTGGGCCTCCCATGGGGTAACACCCTCCTTCCTGCATCCACCTGCTCCAGCTTGGGAGCCTCCATGGGATGCAGGGGGGTCTCTGCACCCCGATGGTCCTCCATGGGCTGCAGGGGCACAGCTGCCCCACCCTGCTCTGCACCACGGGCTGCAGGGCCTCAGCTCCAGCACCTGGAGCACCTCCTGCCCCTCCTTCTGCACTGACCTTGGTGTCTACATTGTTATTCCCATGTTCTCACTCTGCTCTTCCCTGGCTGGAATTTCTTCCATGCAACACTCTTGTGTTGCTATCACAGAGGTGTTACTATTACTCCTAATTGGCTCAGCCTTGGCCAGCAGCAGGAAGTCTGGCCTGGAGCTGGCTATCATTGACCCCATGGGACAGGGGAAGCTTCTAGCAGCTTCTAACAGAAGCCACCCCTGTAGGCCCCCCCACTACCAAAACCCAGCCACAGAAACCCACTACAACAGGATATGCAGAATTGAAAAGTAACCAAATAATATCTACAGTCACTATTTCTTCTGATTCTGTGTACCTGCCAAAGCTACCCAGTGCAGTGCAAGGGTAACTCCATAGTGGGCTGTGATTTTTTTTTTCTATTTTTTTCCAGCTACCTTAATCCACCTGAAGGTCTTTTTCTGTTCCTCGCAGCAACCATCTTCAAAAGAACAGAGAGGAGGTGAAAAAGTGTTTTACGTTAATGTTTTACACTAATGAGCAAACAAAAACAAAGTAGTTGCCATGAGGGTCGTGGTATTACTTTGAATCCGGGCCTTGTTTATTCAGTATTAGAAATGTGTTTCGTTGCTCAAAAATCATTTTCCAAGGAGCAGTTTTCAGCCTTTGTCCTCCTCTGCCACTGAACTCTGAAGGAAGTGCCAGGAAGAAGCCAAAGTGGTAAAACCTTCAAGGCCACCCCAAGAAAATATTAACCACCAGTGTCTCCATTAACTCATTATCCAGACACAACTGCAGTTGGAACTGAGCTGTGACAGTCATCCCTTTACTCTACTGTTCAAACTGCAGATGCCCTCCCGCTCTCCCTGTAGTTCAGAACAGCAATGTAGTTCAGAACTGGTTTTAAGTGTTTTCTGACCATTTTCAAAGGGCACACTTACATTCTTCAGCCACAGATTGAAAGTGGAAAATGAGCCTCAGATAAATGCTAAACATGTAGTCCATTTCATTTTGGGTCAAACCCTTCCTTTCAGATATAAATATTTACCTGCTGGAATTGAAAGCTTTACAAGCATTTCTGAGGATAGAATCTAACTTCTGTTATTAAAGACAAGAGGTCAAGCATTTGTTTCTACTGCAATCTCTTGCTAGTATTAGAGCAGAGAGCTCTCCAAGTATTCATTAGCTCTGCCTGGTTTGGTTTTTATATCTGTTTGCTTACCTAGGCAAACAAGGGAAGGTATATTTAGGCGCTCCATCATTCTGCAGCCCACAGTAGGCTTCATGAACACACAGTGCCAGCATTTTAAAATCTATACCACCTACATACCACTCAATTCCATTATCTTTACAACAACATTAGCTCTGATGTGTCACAGAAACCTCTAGGGCCTAGAAATGACTTATGAATTAATTATATGGAGCATAATCGTTAAAAAAATAAATTCAAAGATCATGATTTCTCATTCTATTTCATTAACATGATAGGAAAAATAAGGACATGCAGCAAGTTTTCATGTCCACGTTCACAAATTTTTGTGCCAGAACAACATCTTGAAGGTGAAAAAAAAGGTTTGTGCATATTGCAGTGAATACAGAATTTCAGTCACAGGGATTTATGCTAGGCACCATAATACGTGGTTCTATGAAGTCAGACAAACTCCCCAACAAAACGCCATGGATTTTTTTGTTAGTAATGCCACAAAGTTAAAGACAAGATCCAATTCCATGTTTGGAAAGTTCCTGTAGTATTTTGGACTCCAAACCTAATAAAATAAAATGTGTTCAGCAGCTCAGGGTGTTTGCAGCTTTGGGCCTTTAGATGGTCAGATTGTGCATCGTAGTCACTCACATATTCCATGTGCAAAGAAGCACCTGGCTAGATGCATGAAATTGAGTTATATTTGTAATCATCATGGTTAAAAGAACTATGACAGATTCTTCAGGATAGCATCCTTTTCTCCCTTTCATTATGCTATATCTGTATGTTCTGAAAAGCTTCAAAAATTATTTCAACTTGATTCATTTAGAGAGGAAAAGAAGAAAAACGAAACAAGATTCAGAGAAGTATTAAGGTTATTGCTGACATCTGTCTCAGAAAATTTAAAAAATTTGAGAAATAGTAGATTCATTTATTTCAAAATGAAATATAGTGCTGTGAAATACAGTGCTAAGGATTTCCATGAATCAAAGAGGACCGTTCTAGAAAGAGTCAGAATAAAGGAATAATGGTCTTCAGCCTCACAACTGGAGAGCCAGTTGCAGTGGGACAGGCTGTCTTTTATTAGTCTAACTTCCAGATCTCACAGAAGACAAATAAATTCTCAGAAGAGACATCTAATAGGAATCACTGTTACATCCATTTAGAAATTTATGTTTGTTTGTATTTTAACATAAGGCCACGTGGATGCATCTTTGCTCTCTTGAGAAGCAAGAGGCCTATCATGTTTATAGAACTTCAAGTATTTATTATGTTTTTCCAAAAACTTGGGGTTTTATTCCAGGCTGTGAAATTGAAATGCTTTACAAGGCATTTGGCCTTGGAAAACCTAGCTCTTAAAATCACCAGAAGCTATTGCTATTAATAAGGTGTGATTAAGAAAGCTCAAGATCTTTAGCAGTATGAAATGCTGGAAGATGGGATTTTCCATTTTAGTAGGAAATAGCTTTTCTTAAAATAAATTAAATGAAAATAATCAATTGCTTATTCATCTTCAAAGCATAATTTCTTCTGGAATTCATCATAACTTGAGGAGTTATTTTTAAACAAAATGCCTGAAACAATTCCCCTACCAAATTCACCACACTGATTTCCATCCAGCTGATGTCTGGGGGTCTGTAGAACAATCTCTTCTTAGCACTGTCAACTGATCAATTAGCGTGAAACTGGTTAACACCTTCTCCAGTCTTATCTTCCTATCCACACATTGCTTCTTGAACATCTGCCTGAGGGGTATTTTCTCTCATGGCAAGTAAAGGACTTATTCTCATCAATGTTTGCGAGTTTGAGAGAACTAAAATACAGTAAGAGCTAATTTATCAAAGTGTTTGACATGCCTTGGCTGTTTCCTAAGTGAGGGTCCAAGCATAATAAAGAATATAATACTGTTATTTGGTAAGAACTGTTCATTTATTCATTATACAAACATATCTGTAGGCAAAGTTCTTGTCATAAAGTTCTTATTGTCTGATGAATGGAGAAGTAACTCTTGAATTACAGCTATTCTTGTGCAGACTAATTTACAATATAGTACTTCTAATATATTGCCTTGAAAAGAAAAGAACCATGCTAATAGCTTCAGAAATTATTTTAGAACAATCAGATCTCTGTTTATTGAAATAACAGAGACCTAGCCATTAATAGTACTTAAAAGTTAGTATTACTGTTGTAATTCTGCTATTTTATATGTCAAACATAAAATCAACTTTTCAATAACACATTTTAACCTGCAGTTAAAGTGCTGTAATTTCTTACATGCACTCAGCCAATATACTATGTAGCATAAATATGTAATTTTATCACACAGCAACTACAGCATATGTGAGTGCTTTTGTTGTATTGTTTGCACAAATAGGATTCTGAAACCCTCTGTTTACACATACAGGGTGGTATTTTAAACAATAATAAATAGAAAATGATTGGTTTCTTTTCTACTGTACTTCACATAAGCATAGCATAAAGGTCTTCATTCAGGTATTCACCCTTATTTAATATAGTAAGTTTTTGTTACAAATTGGACTTTTATAAGCAATTCCTTCTTTTGCCATGGGAGCATGTCAGAATGCATGAAAACTGGAAGACATAGTCAATGAAGAGTAGGTATGATTTTTTCAAGAAATAATAAGAAGATATTAATTCAATGAACCCACTGAATCAGTGAACATCGAGATGCTTCACTACTATAAAATACAAAGATGCAGCTTGTGTATATACCCTTAAAATCTACAAGTCCTAATCTAGTTTCTACCATATCCTAAATCCAGAGATGATCTGTGCTTGAAATAGAATTGCAAAGATATATTCACAATAGGCACAAGACTGATAACTTATGCTTAAAAATAGGCTCTTATCTCTCTTGATAGCACTTTTCTGGGATGATACTATAAGACAGGAATGCCTGCTTCAGTGGGAAGATGCCACCAGCAATTCTACTCACTGTTTGTCTTGAGGCATCTATGGTTACTCAGGCTCATGACATCGTGGGTGACTTTAATCTGCCAGATGTCTGCTGGGAACT
>VXAY01000889.1:281083-347939 GCA_013399855.1 Oxyruncus cristatus | reverse complement strand
AAGAGCTTGTAGCCATCCATGGCTACAAGCACAAATCACAACAGCACAAATAACAACTTTAACTTCAGCAAAGTACCATTTGGTCTATGTTTATAAGGGAATAAAAAGCTCAAATTCTACTGTCCAGTTCTCTTAAGTAGCTCAAAGCTCAAGTAGCTTAAAGTGCAAATATCTCAAGCTCTACAGCCAAGAAAATTCCTTAAGTTTCTCTCCATTCCCCAGCACCCATTATCCCTGGTACACCCTTTTAAATACACAAATATAGATGTATGTATACTTAAATAAAATACACATGTATTCACATATCATTATATCAAAGAGCAAGGACAGGCACATTCATTTCTTGATATACAACAACTCCTTGACCAATTCACCTTCCTATAGAGAAGGAATGCCTCCCTTCACAAACAGGCCTCCCCATGAGCCCACACTACTTCCTCTCTCACCTTTTAAAGGAATCCCTGAGCCCTGTCCCAGCCGGGCGAGGCCCCTGCTCCAGCAGCTGCTCCCACCCTGCCTTCCCTGCTGAGGCGCTGGGGGAAGGGAGCCGGGCCATCCGTCTCAACTGATTTCACCAGGGCTAAACTCAAAACCAAAGCCACACTCCTCATGCCAAAACATTCCTACCTAGAAGTCTTCCAATATTGAGAAGATTCAAACTGAAAGTTCTCTGTTATCAGCCCAAATTGTGCAAGTAATCCCTTAGTTCTTGTGCAATACTCAAATTTCACAAACCAGCAAAAAAACACATATATTCTCTCTACATGGAAAATTAACTGTTCCTTCTACTTCGATCACAATCAATGCTCCATCTGTATGCTCTGGGATAAAGGGGCAGACACTCCATTCCCTGAAACTAATCTAACTGTCATGAAAAGAAAGCTACACACATTTATGAGGATAAAAGAAGTATGGCTTGGTAGCCTTGTGGTTACTGTGTTCTGTGCAATGTGAAACCTGACCTTCCAACTAAATCACAGTTTTGATATATCAGAGTTTTTTGTACCCAGTGACATCCACCATAGGGCACATTGCTTTATAGCAATGGGGTGTGGTGGAATCCTGCAAATTGCCTCCCAGCAAGCTGCCCTTCAGCTGCAGTCAGCACCATCCTCCTCCTTACACTAATTGCCTCAATTTCTACAAGGCAACAAAGCTTTGGGAGGTCTTCCCATGGAGATATCCTTCACTGCTGCACTAGGAAAGAGAATTAAATGCAAATGCCCCATTCTCCAGAATGAAGATTGTAACCTGTAGGATTTTACATAAAATGTGGCAGCAGCACCATTTTCTATGATTCCATCACTCGATGGTTTGTTGGGGGATTTTTTAAAAGACACATCTCTTCTAAGGAACTGCAGATATCTATTTTTATCCTATCCTCTGGTGCCTATACCTCCTTTAGATTCATCCTAAATCTTGCCCAGTTCATATCTTCATGTTCAGATCATGGCAAGAATTTAGTGACTTCTCCTGGCCAGTTCTAATCAGCCTGTTTGGATTATATATTTGCAGTATCTATCTACACATATCCATGCATTTGGGAAGCAAAAAACAGTCTCCTGACTTGGAGAGCTTTCTACCAGTAAGGCCAAGAGTTCAGCCAAAACTGTAGGTGTCAACACCCATTATTCAGCTCTGTTCTTCCTTGTCAGAAATTGGTGTTAGAGGTCCAGTTGCCACAAAGAGCTGAAATTAATAGGATGGAATCTGTTCCTTTTCAGAGGACCGAACTCCTGTTTGTCTGAAACTTCTGAACAGGCAGATTCTGAAAAAAATGGTAAAAATAAAACATATTTAAAAGGACAGATTCTCCAGTCTTATGTAATTGAGGAACTGTAGAGTTATAACACACTGTGCAATACTGAGGTAAGGCCAGGGTAGTAAAACTGAGTATTTAAATCACATCTTACCGTATGTCCTTGTATAAAAATAGCTCTATCACCCCATGATCTTAAAGAAAACTTTACAAAAATGTAAGAAACACTTCATTTTCTCCTTTGCCTGTGTTAGGATGACATATGATGGACATACAAACTGAGAGTGAACATATTGGGGAGAGTAAGGGACAGGCGTGTTCCTGTCTTTTTTCTGCTCTCCGTGTTCTGATCTCACAGGTTCTAGAGAGAGATGGGGAACATCAGGGAATGTTTGCAAGGCAGTGCAGTTCTTTGTGTACACAGTGACACAACACACCCCTGGTGTGCATATATTACATCCATTTACTATGACAGAGATGGACACAGAGAACATGTTGTGTGTCCTGGACCCACCTCAGAGAAGCTGCCAGAACAATCTCACAAATGCAAAACTCTGCTCCTGTTTCCCAGTGAAAAGCAGCTCATTTCAGACTCCTCAGCTCTCAATCCTGGCAGCTCTTCATATTTGCTGTTCATCAGGTACTTTCCACACTTGAAAGCAGCTCATGTGCTGTCCCACAGTTTTGCACCGGTATTTTATCACTCAACACCTTAAAAATTGCTCCCACAATTTCGATGGTGCTAAGGATGAAGCCATGCTTGCACTCAGGGGCATTGCTCTGCCCCCTGCACGAATCCCCCCTTGCTGCCCATTCCTGTGAGCCAGCAGAGCCAGGCAGTGAAGTTCAGTGGAACACCCGATCAGATTATTCACTCAGCCGTGTCTAGCAGCAGGAAAACGAGAGCCAGCAAGGAAGGAGGACTATCCCTTGTGTTCTGGGTATTTCAAAGCTGTTCTGTAATTGCTCACACTTCAGATGTTTTTGATGTATTTTTCTGTACCATTTTGTACCTTCTCGACTCCAAAACCTACCTACATATTTTATACCGCTCCTTTTTTCAATAAAATAAAACAATTGCAATTTTGCATTTACATGACCAAAAGGGATCTGGAGTTGGTTTAGAGAAATCTACAATTTATTAGTAAAAACTAAGATTTCTGCTTCTGTACTTGGCTCTTTAGAGCTCCAGTTTGCAAATGGATTGCACAGATCTGCTCAGCTTTCAGCACTTACAACAATGATTTAAAATAAATGCCATTTCTTATGAGACAAAACATGAGCAAATATTTCCAAGGTGAGTGTTTACAGTGGCCTGTTTTCAAATTAAAAGTTTTTTGCTTTACTTTTAACTCTCTTGAATATTTAGATAGTTTTCTAGTAAAGATATATAGCATATGAAATACCAGGCAATGCAGCATGCAATTAAGATTGCAGTGGATTTCATTCAAATGAGCTACATAATTTAGGTATTCATATTCTAATAAGAGGCTAATTAGATATATTTTCACCCGAAAGACAATAAATCTATTTTACTTTGTGGAAACTTGTTTGTGACCAGCTTACAGTTGAACTCTATTGTTCATTTTCAGTTATTAATTTGATCTATTCTAAGCATATTTATTCCTATAAACCTTTTCTTTCCCCTGGTAAGTTTTTTTATTTATTACAGGGAAATATGATCTGAAGAAACACAGCTCACAGAGTCAAATCCTGATATGATAGTCATCATCATGAATTTCAAATTTACTTTCTGGGAGAGTTCACTGCTGGATAATAGAGTCAGAAACTCCACAGAAATCTCCTGCCAATCCATCATGTAGGGAATGTATTCAGAAACTCCACATAGGAAGTAATAAAAAGCCTTAAGATAGGTGAAAAATTCTGTCTCCTAACAACATACTGATGTTAACATAACAAAAACTGCTTTTCCCAGAAATTTGATGTAAACAAGCACTAAACCCATGTATTTTTTCAGGCCCAGGCCCCAAGGAGGTGTTCCTGCTGCCACATCGTGCCAGAAACATCCCTGGCTGAGAGCACTCCTGATAATGAGAGGCCAGGCAGGAATTCCCAGGCCGAATTATGGCTTTTCCTTTGTTCTACCCTTGGTTCATTGTCTTTCCGCACTGGGAAATGAAGTGCTGGGAATCTTTGGTGGCTTTCAGGACACAAGTGGGAGGTGAGAAGGTGGGATGATAAGATTCGGTCACAGAACCACAGAATTCCAGAATGTGCCGAGCTGGAAGGGACCCACAAGGATCATCAGTCCAACCCCTGGCCCTGCACAGGCCCATCCCCAAGAGTCACCCCCTGTGCCCCAGAGGATCATCCAAACCCTCCTGGAGCTCTGGCAGCCTTGGGGCTGTGCCCACTGCCCTGGGGAGCCTGGTCAGTGCCAACCACCCTCTGGGGGAAGAACCTTTTGCTGAGATCCAACCTGAGCCTGCCCTGACACAGCTCCAGCCCTTCCCTGGGTGCTGTCCCTGGTCCCCCCAGAGCAGAGCTCAGTCCTGCCCCTCCTCTGCCCCTGCCCAGGCAGTTGGAACTGCACTGAGGTCTCCCCTCAGTCTCCTCTGCTCCAGCTGAACACACCAAGTGCCCTCAGTGTCCTCCCACGGCTTCAAATCAAGGCCCTTCCCCATCTTCCTGGCTTCCTTTGACACTTTCTAAGACCTTAATGCTTTTATGGTTGGTTTATGCACTCCTCGCTTGCCTCTGAGCCGCACACACAAGTCCCTTGGCTCCCTCCAGACCCATTCCTGGGAGCAGCGCTGAAGGAGATGTTTAGCATCGGGATTTCTCAACTGCCGGCAGCGCTGCTGGCCACTGAAGTGCTTGGTGAGTGGTAATATTGCAGTCCTTGTAAAGCCCCATCCCCCCGATTACGGGAAATCTGGTTCCCATTAAAGTGTGCTCTAATCCCGGCGCATTTCTGGCGCGCGGAGCCGCCTCCTCCCTGGCGCTCCCGTCTGGAGCCGAGAGCAGGAAACTCCTTACATGGCTCTAATCAGCGCAAGGCTCGGATTTCAGCCTCACCACGGGCATGTGAAGCGCAGGCAAACTTTTGAACTGAGTTTCTCATTGCAGCTCACACCTGTTATTTATTGAGCCCTCGAAGACGCCGCCTGGATTCGCATGGAAGGAAAGCGCTTCTCCTTTGAAGACTCTGGTGTAATTTATGTAGCTATTTCTGGCCAGCTCCTGAGGAACATGATACATGACTGAAGGATTTAAATAAGCTTGTTCCAATTTATATTATTTTCCATTATTAAGTGTGGCACAGAAGGAGCAGGATTTCCAACTCATTCTGCTGCGTGTCAGCCAGAAAAAGGCACGTCTCCTGTGCAAATAGATCCAGGCAGCAGAGCAGCCCTGCCATGGTGAGGCACAGGCTGGGATGGGGCAGTAAATGTTCCCAAAATACCTCATGGAAACTATTAACATCTGTAAATTATGCTCCTGTTTCACTCACAGCAGCAGCTTTGGTTGAGGATCTCTGTGTCACTGTGAGCCTGAAAACTTTACATGCACATTGTGTCTAGTGTCTAATCCCTTCACAAAACACATCAATCAGTAAAATATGAGGGGTCTGAGCTCCCAGAGCAGAGTTTGTACAAAAATATACACAAAACAGCCTTCTGAACCTTTTAATTTTTTGAAGGTGCAGCCTTTTATTAAAAAAAAAAAATTAGGACTATATAAGAATAAAGATGTTTCCAACAGGAAAAATATACATTAGCTATGTTCTTGTAAACTGTTTCAAAAGATGAATATCCAGGCAATGAAATTAACCAACACATGAAGACCCATAAAAAACTTGCCCCTGATAATTTTGAAATACCTCTGAGCATCTCCCTTGAGTATCTTTACACAAAGCACTGGCCCTTCTTTTATCCCCTCTGTGTGTGGAAATGGATAATTTTATTTTCCTTTTTTTAAACAAAACCAAACCCAATGGCTCAAACATGTACACCAGCAGGCATTGCTTCAGAAAATAGAGCAACAGGCGTCATGAGAGACCTAATGGGCATTTTGGATCCAGGCTTCCAGTGTTTCCCCAGGGAGCAGCGCAAAGGGAATCCCTGCAGTTGGACGGTCCCATTGACAAAGGCAGCCCTTCAGCAGGAGAATCTTGTGCTTACAGTGCAAATAGGCCAGAGAGGCACATTTTTCTAGTAGCTTTCTGCATTTTAAAGGGTCCTCCATTAGCATTTAGGGAGGATTTCTCTACTTTGGAAATAATTAATTTTTATGAAATTTGACACGTGTGATCAGAGGAATCTCCATTATCGACTTTAGATAGTGATATATTGTTACTTTTCTGTACAAGATAAACTGACAGAAACTAAGGCAATTACTTGTTAATTCTGCTTACACAAATCCCATGCCTGCTGAAACAATTAATCAGCGGTGGCTTTTCTCACATATGAATGAGGAAAGATGCAAAGTCGAGAGCATTCAATCTGGAGTCATACGCAGACTGCACATTTTAATTCCTTTTATTAATTGCTTTGTTGTGAAACTTTCCCTAGGAAAACACTTTTTCAGTCGCCTCTGCTATAACGTGGGATCAAATCCACTCAGCATTCTACTACTTTTTTTTGGTCTTTTGTCTGGACCAAGTTGTTTCTAATTAATTGCTGTATGTCATTTGCAACAGGATCCTTCAAGTTTCCTCTCTTAATTCATGACACCTGGATTTTGTTATTTTAAAGACAGCCAAGGACATTGGGGCATTCACTCCACACATCGTAAAAACACTTTAAAAGGTGGCACACAGATGCATATAAACAGAGGCAAAAAGTCTAGTCTGTTCCTTGAAAATATGAGTTTAAAAGAGTTGGGAATATGATTCTGCTTCACATGGAAAAGGTTTGGTTTTTCAGTGTTTTTTCTTTGCTCTGTGGTGCCATGTTGCAATTAACACGGCCAACACACATGTAGAAAAAATCATTTCAGCTGAATTCCTGGTGTGGGTCAGGGAGGGGTAAGCAGCCCACCAGGAAGGGGCTGGGAGCCATTCCCAGCCCTGACACTGACAGAGCCCGCCTGAGAATTACACATCTGGAATTTGAAAACCCAGCGAATTCAGTGGGACTAAATGCTTCTAAATTCATCAGTGGTTTTAAGGTGAAGGTTTAAAAGCATGTCAAGCAAATATTGGGATTGGTCATGTAACTGCTTTTACATTTTTTACTTATTCATGTCGATGTCACAGAAGGAGCCCAAAGGATTTAGTTGAGCCTGTGCAAGGAAAGGCCAGTCCCCAGCCCAGAAAGAGCTGTTAGGTCAGGTATAAAAAACATGTTTATTGTCCAATTTACACTGCTTGTCATGTCTTCTTTTTGGGGCATTTTAAAGTTTACTTGAGCTCCTTTTAGTTTGTTGGAATATTAAAATCACTGGCAGGGAATCTATCTATCTGGTAATGCCACCTGCTGCGCACCACTGTCACCCATGCGAGATATAACACCATTCCTTTGGAATTCAGAATATGACCCATGTCAAAGGACATGCAGTAACATCCTGGATGTGTGTCTGCTTTGTCTGACAACAATAAAGCTAGAAGACTGTCATGGACAGACAGATTATTTTGAAAAATTGAAGACATCTAATTACAGTGTCATAGACTTTGAAGAATTATTACAACAAAATATTCTGTGGCAATAAATCACCCTTTGCTCGCATACAGCAAACGCTGCTGAACCTCAACAAGGAATTTGAAACATACCATTGTACAAAATTCTGAGGTTACAGGCTGGACATTTTCAGGTATTCAGTTGGGGTTGGTCACATCCTGGTTTTCTGTTGCACTACAAAGCTTCTCCCCAGCTTTGCAATCCTTTGCCGACTTCACCCTCGTGCTGCAACCACCTTTTAGGCTGGGTCATATCAGCAACAAACCCACAGCATTTAAAGGGCCTTCATTTTCTTTCATTACTAGCAATTCCTAAATAACTGGGACTAAATTGGCTCGCTAATGGTAATGGATTTCCTAATGGAAGAATTGTGGATTTCCCTGTGAAAGGACTGTGGATTTCCTTAAGAAAGGACTGTGGATTTCTTTATGGAAGTCCTTAGGAAAAACCCTGAAGAAGGAGAAGCAATGTAAAAACATAAGGATTTGACAGTTTGGCCTATTAAATTTTTTTTTTTTGCTTGGCCATGGTATCACCCATCCCTTGCAAAGTTCTGAGCTCCATTATTAAAACTAACTGCCACGTTCTGAGAATCTGAATCTGGTTTTATGAGCACTACAGCATCAATATAATATCCCTTGTGTTAATTCTCCCTTCAGTTGTCAGTCACCACCTAACACATATGGCCACTATTTTCACACTGGCAATAGTTAAAATAGAGAGAATTTGAAGTCCTCATTTAGATATTTAAAGCTTGAAAGTGTATTGAACTTCCAACTTGATTAGTAGGCCCATGGACTCCAGTGAGTGACTGAAAATCAAACTGGCTGGTTTGGGAATCAAGTTTCACAAGTCAATTTTCAAAATACTGTTCTTCAGAGAGAGACACGTTGGTATTAAAATGACAATTTGGGCAATAGCCAAAGCCTCAGCTATTCTAAGTTCCACAAAAATGTTAGTTTATGCAAATCTCCAATAGCTGGTGTGCAGGAATGCAAATTTATATTAGACCCAAGAAATTAGAGAGATGACAAGGCTCGTGCAGTTGTTATATTATTTAGGATGCTTCCTTTCAAATTCTGAGCAAGGAGTGAAACCACCTTCATCCTTAATATTGGCCCAGACCGGTGAAGGCTTTGAGAAGCAAAGATTAAGATGGCTTTTGAAGGCATTTTACATGCCCAAGTGATTTCCTATGTCCCAATTGCTGCACAAAACCACCTGTAACCCCCTTAGAAACCTCTTTAAAACATATCCAGAGGAGGCCCCAAAATGATCAGAGGGCTGGAGCAGCTCTGCTGGGACAAAAGGCTGAGAGAGTTGGGATTGTTCAGCCTGGAGAAGAGAAGCTTTGGGGTGACCTGACTGTGGCCTTGCAGGGCCTGAAGGGGCTGCAAGAAAGATGGAGAGAGACTATTGACAAGGGCCTGGAGGGACAGGACAGGGGGAATGGCTTCCCACTGCCAGAGGGCAGGGATAGATGGGATATGGGGAAGGAATTCTTGGCTGAGAGGGAGGCTCAACACTGACACAGGTTGCCCAGAGAAGCTGTGGCTGCCCCTGGATTCCTGGAAGTGTCCAAGGCCAGGTTGGACGGGGCTTGGAGCAACCTGGGCTAGTGGAAGGTGTCCCTGCCCATGGCAGGGGCTGGAATATGATGAGTTTTAAGGTCCCTTCCAATCCAAACCATTCTGGGATTCTATGATGATTCTAAATCAAATTCAGGTTTAAAAACTACTGCTCAAATCTGTGGTGTATGAAAGAGGGAGGAGATAGAGTGGATAACAAGTTAAACACAGAGCCAAAATGAAAAAAAAACCAAAAAACAATAATAAGAAGACCATAGTTCTATGTTTAAAAATATTTGTTATTCAACAGATTGGCAATTTCCAATGACAAAGAAATAAATATGGTCTCTGGAATGCTGCTGAATCTGTGTGAGATGATGGCCCACATGGTGTATGACATATAAGCCTCATGATCTTGATTTAGCCAAGAATATGAAGAATATTCTGTGAAGAATATTTATGCTTTTTTCCCAGAGCAGAAAGGTAAAACACACTGAGTTATTTTTCATTATAGGAATTGATAGTTCTGTTGGGTGAGATAACACAAACTCACAGCAGAGGTGCACACTGCAGACATTCTCTTCTACAGACACAAAAATCTGTTTGTTTTGCAGTTTCATTTCCCAGAACCAAATATTTCAGAGATGTTTGTGTTGGTTTCTAAACAACTTTCAAAGCCCAGGCCGTGAAGGTTTCCAAACAGAACCCCAAAGTTTGTCAGTGATATTAATGTTTGGTTTATTTTCCTAGTAAATAGTTATATTTTTGTCCTAGAACAACATTTGGATACAATGGGGGGTTTGATCCCTTTTTTTTGTTTGTTTGATGACAGATACTTGCAGCATTAGAATAAGACACCATCCAAGAAAATACTCAGCCTGCTCCAGTATCAGCCAAGACTATCAAAATACTTGCAGTCACTGGATGATAAATCTGCCTTTAATCCAACATATGAAAGAAACATCAAATGTTTCATATTCAGGGTCAGTATGTAAACAAAAATCACAGAATCCTGACATACAACACTAACCTGTCCAAATCTTTATCTCCTAAGGCTTTCTGAAGTGGGTCAGAGATCACACTGGACTCGGAGAGCAGACCTGTAAATGGTTGTTTGATTACCATTACTTTGGTTCTGATGGTGTTAGACAACATCTTCCACTGCCATTGCTAATTTTCATGGCTGTGACTCAGCAGAGAAAGCTGAAAGGATGTTAAATAGACAGAGTAATGAGAAATCAAAATGGGTTGGTAAGTGTGCAGATTTGTACACATTTTTTCCAATAGAAAGCAGGAAAACCAGTTCTGAACTATAACTACTTCCCACACAGGGCTGCTCACAGAAACAGTGGGAGAAAATTAACTTGTAAAAGCACAACCTTTGCATAGAAACGTACTGGTTATAATAAAACCTTCTCAAGGAAAGGATCTCCCAGTTTGTAACTTAATGCCAAGTAAGAGAGTTCCTCCAGCTCTCAGTAGTTACAGGAAAATGTGGTGAGCAGCTCAAGGGGAGCACTGATGGATGGCTCCAGTCCTGCCTCGGGGAAGGGATCTGCATCCCAAGGATGTTCTCCTGGCAGCCTGGCCCCTGTCTCCAGCTCTGCACCAACACATGCCAGCGGCACTCTGAGGTGCCAGGGGGCACCACGCTCCCAGCACCCAATCTCCCCCCATTCCCATAAATCCAGGCTTGTTTTCCTTCTCAGTGCGGATGTGAGACACTTGTTTCATGTAGAAATACTTTCCACTGCGTTGCCTAAACCCCAAGACATTCCACCAGGTCTTTAAAGTACATTTCATTAAAAACTTTTAGTACTATTCCCTTCTGGTTTTCTGGGATACAAGACCAAGACAGGACTAATGTTGAGATATTTATTTCTTTGTCATTGGAAATTGCCAATCTGTTGAATAACAAAATATACACAGGTACAGCAGTTTTTTGAATGCAGCTCCATCTGAGTGCTAGAGTCACACCAAACAACACATTAGAGTAAAGAAAGAAAGTTCAATATATTATTTTATTATGATGCTATAAAGAGATGTCCTGACTCCAATTTTTACAACATAGTCTGGATGGTCAGAAGCACCTCTCTGGTGACATTGTGCTCCTACAGTGGTAGGGAAAATATATTCATATTACATACATACTTACTAAATACATACTTACGCATTTAATATATACTTGTAAACCACAAAGAAAAGCAGCATCACACACTGAGTAGATCTACGGAAACAACAATGATGGATATTTACAGGGAAAAAAATAAGTTCAAGATTTTGGCACATAAATTCTCAGCAGAAATGGTTTTAATACCTCAAATCCAGTCACTCACAAGTGTAAGAACCTTGAAGGGGACAAGTCTTAAGAACACCCACACAGGCTGAAACCAAAGGATCATCTGCGCCATTGTCCTGTCACAAGTAGCTAGAGCTCCGTAGAGAAGCAAGAGGAGCACCCCGGGATATTTTCTCAGTATCCAACAATTTGTATTTTCACTTGGAAAAAAAGCTCACTTTCTTGAAGCAAAGTGAGCTTTCAGCATCCAGAACATCTTGTGGCTTGAAGCTCTGCACAGCACAGCTTAATTACACGTGGTGCAAACCAGTTGCTTGTTTGCTCTGATGTCTTTCTCAACCACTTTGTTCCTGTTTCCTGCCCACAACAAGCACTGCCCAGTCGATCTCCTCAGTGTGCAATCCATGGCACAAGTCCTTATCTGCCTCCCCAGCTCCCAGTTGTCTCTTCTCCAGGCTGAGGTGCCCCAGCCAACTTAACTGTTCACAGTCTTTAAGCCACTCCTGCTTTTGAACCTCCTTGTTGCCTTTTCCTGACCCTTTTCCAATTGTGTGAGATCCTTTTTTGATGTGGCAGAGCCACACACAGAATAAAAGATGCTGATGCCTCAAGATTTATACAGTTGTATCCTGAGGCTCCTCTGCTCTGTTCCCCATTCCTTTCTTAATACCAGATATGTGACCTCCTGTTTACCTATTACTGTAAATTAACACTCTTTTAAGAACTGTATTTTTCTGTTCTGAATTTTCCTAGATCTATTCTGGTACTGAGTGTGTTGGGCAATGTTTTCACTTCATATGTGAAGTTTTACTCTGTTAATCACATTGTACTTATCTACATTTGATTTTGTGGGTTTTCTCAAAGCCAAGTTACTGAGGAACTCACAAGATCTTTCTGCATCTCTTTAAAATCAGCCATTTTTAGGCAGAAAACATGTACTCCTATAGACTTAAAAGGGGTTTAGAAAAGGAGTTAAGATGGTAGTTTTTACAGTTATCCTAAAAGCTGAAATGATGGAATGGTTGATAAAAATAGTTTTAAAATGTTCATCAGGAAGACAGAGCCAGTTCAAAGCACATGGAAATAAAATAATAAATATTTCTTCCTTTTGTTCTTCCATTTGTTAGGGGGGGGAAAGACATTTTTCACAGTGGACAATGCACTGATACTTTTTTTTTTGTTTTGGTTGGGATTTTCCACCAGTTATTTTTCCAGCGACCATCCATTTTCAGTTCCCATCCTTGCCAGGACTCCTGGTACAGAGCTATAGCTCTTTTAAGCAGCTTATGACAAAAAAACCCACACCCAAAATATCCCCTCCCCCCATTTAGATTAGGGCAACTTCCAAAGATTAAAAAATACCCCCCTTCACAGAGCAGCAGCAGCACTTCCCACTGCTCTCTCCACTGCAGCTTTGAGAAGAGCCTGCTAAGAGCTGAGAGAAAATACGGGACCATTTCTGCAGGGAGCAAACCCCATCGTGATGGAAGATTACTGTGGCTTTTCTTCTGCAAGGCGGTGAATTTGAACTGAGCAGACAGTGAACGTGTCCTGACTCAGTAACTGGGACAGAGCTGGCGCTCAGGAACTCCGCTCTGAGGATGCTTTAGAGATGTTTCCATTCACCTTCAGCTCAGACATGGCTTTAACCTTCAGCAGCACCTACAGGTCCTTCTTGGGACCACACAGGAGGGTTTTCAGTGAACTACTGAGGGTCCACCTCAAGCACAGCCCCACAACGAACAAACGGGAAGATTTGGCTTTCGCAAGAGGTGTGTTATGAACTATCACCTTCCACTACATTTCAAATTCCCTTCGTACTTACCTACTGCTGTTCAACAGGGCACAGTCCTTGAGCCAACACAGTGCAATCAAAGGATATTAATGTTGTAACATGGCTAATTCAATAAGTCCTGTCTGCCCACAGCACTGCCAGGGAATGCTGACATCACGTGGCCTGAGCCAAGGGAAGCCTTGGAGATAACTCCACTGAGGTGTGTTCAAACATATTCCAGGTGCTTGTATCTGACCTTTTCCCAGACAGTTTATTTAGTGAAATACCTCCTATATGGTCAAGCAGGTAAAAATTATCAATGCAGTTAAAGGAACAGAAAATGGGGGAACCTGTTTATGGCAAAATTTATCTAGAAGCAGAGGCCATACTGAAATATGTTTTCTTCTGCCAGTGGGCACAATTCTGCTTTCGTTAAACAGACAGAAATTAAACATCTTCGCCTAAAATGGAGTTTATTGTCTCTCCCAGCAAACCTTTTCACTTCTGATTTCATGTGGGTGAAAATGTGACCAGCAGCCAGGCATCAGAGTGTGTTTGTATGAAAGAGATCACTATATTATGCAGCTTTAAATAATTTTACTAAATGGATAGAGACAGAAAATATAAGGTTAGAACCACTTGTGAAGTTTGACAACATCATACCTGTTTAAGAGGATCCTAATGACAGACATGTTCATTAGTTAAATTAGATGAATGTACCACGGACGTCTCATGCATGATTTTATTGCTTAGAACCAAATAACAGTTTAACTGACAACCTGTCACTACATTAAACAGTTAGGAAAAAAAAGAAAAAGAAAAAAAAAGCAGCATGTGATGACACAAAAGATTGTCTGATAAAGGGGAGAGAGGAAAAGAGAAAAAAGAAACCCTGGTTAAAGCAAATAAAGCAGCCCAGGGTGCAGAAGGAGGCTGTGTGTCCTAACACTGCTTTGTGAAAACAAACCTTTTTTAAGTTAGCAAAGTGTAACATGTTCTCTCCTCCTGTTCTGGGTTTGTATCTGAAACAGTGGAGTCTTCTCCATTTTTGATCTGGAGCTGGAGCTTCCACCCCGAGCCTGCCAGTCTGGCCCAACCCTAACTACCAGGAGCAGCTTTGGGATCCCTTTGTGCTCCACCTTTCCCTGGGGACTTCTCTGACAGTGAAATGATGCCACTTCCTCCCATAGCGAGAGAAGAGAGAGAAACTAAACACAAATTCCTCATTTGATCAAGAATTAAATTGTTCCAAAGCAATGATTCTATTGATATATAATGATCTGGTTCCATGATTTTCACTCTATGGTTTAGTGCCTTGGTGGTGATGGGTCTAAGGTTGGACCTGACGATCTTGGAGGTCTTTTCCAACCTTAATGATTCTGTGATTCTTTGTACTTGGAGTGTATATATACACACACCCCAAAAGCTTTTGAAGTGCAGTGTACAAATCATCAATACACAGGTCCCAAAATATATGAAATAAAAAAATGCAAATAGGAAAAGCTTACATATTGTTAAACAGGTTGTTTTCAGTAAATTTCTTGTACACAATTTTTTATCTTTTCCAAAGGAAAAAACCAGAAATAAAGCTGCTGCAGCAGTGCTGTGACTGCCCTACAAGGTGAGCTGGCTGTTACAGCACAGCTTTGGCACATTAAGGAGAGTTTAAAAGCCTTTGAAAAAATTACAGTATTAAGAGTATAGTGAGAATGGATTAATTTTGTACCCTTTTTATCCTCATTAAACTGTTTTAAATCAGTCACACTTTCTGTTCTTTTTATGACCTTTTGGAAGAAAAAATCATTGCAATTCTACAGAGCAATATTAGTACCATAAATTGTGATGGTGAGAAGGGTGTGTCTTGTAATTCATTTCCACATTGGCATGACGAGGATGCCGCAGTGCTCTTGTTCTCCAAGAAATCACATCAATTTAATCATTCTGAAATTACAGACCATCACTTCAGCCCGCTGAAGAACACCTCCCTTGACTCTGGGAGCAGAGTCTGGATAAGAGATGAGAGATATTCCAACAGGACACTGGTGTTCCCAGTGGCTGGAACAAGGGCTGACAGTAATTTTACAATACCTCAGGGAAGTTTGAGATACAAGTTAAGAGATCAAAATTTTCTTCAAATCCCTCAGGAGCATTCACAAATTATTCTTCTGCAGTACTGAGATGAATTACTTTAGCTATATGCAAGAATACACCAAATAAGTACTTATTACAAGCAATAAAATACACCAAAAAATTTGATCCATTGTTAAAAAAGACTTTAAACCCAGACATGGAGGCACAGACAATTGGCCTTCAAGAAAATCAAAGGTGCTGAACTCCCAAGTAAACTTTGAAAATACAAACATCAGGACCGTCTGTACTGTTATATATTATTTATATATATTATATATAAATATAATTTTATATTTGCTAAGAAAAAGCCTGTATCCTCCTGAAATATTTAGGTACTTGAAGGGTAGCAAAGAAAGATGGTGGTCACTGTGTTAACTTGTTTTGGTATCAAATTCAGTTTAAGTTGCACTGAGCTTTTTTTGGCAGTTTTTATTCTTTTATGACATTCATGTTCCCCACCATCCAACTTCAGAAAAAGCAGTCTTGCCACTGGCAAATGTATCACTGCAAGCATTCAAAGCAACTCATCTTCATTAGTATCTTCTGACGAGTAAATTGATTAAAGCTTCTCTAGATCCAAATTGCTTTCAACAGGTTCCTACCCAGTTTCAAAAGCTCATCTGAGTATTAGCAATGCACAAAGTTTTGGGGTAATTAGGCTGAGGATTGGCTGCTGCACATCATCTGTGGACACAGCTCTGCCTCTCAGACACAGCTGCTCCAGCAGCTCCTCCATGTGTATTCCCACCAAAGGTGCCCGATAAGAGCTGCAATTAATGTGGCAGATTTGTATTGCAACACTCTGCTGCTGCTGCAGGATGTAGCATCCAGATCAGCTCAATCCCACATGGATAAATGATATCTGTGTGGATTCTGTGTGTGCAGCACTCGGTGAACAAATCTTATCTCTGTGTTCTTCCATCATAGGCACTGCTGATAAATCTCTCTAATAACCACACAATTCACAGCTCTTTTTTTCCCATTAGTTACACCCAATGATGTGGGTTGGGCATAATAAAGTGCTGCCTACTGGTGCTTCAGTGCCAGGCTAACACACAACTGAGGCAGATAGGTTTTCCTATTTGGAATTTTTGTCCTACCAGAATGTCAGGATTTCTGTCATCTGCCCAGGACTTCCCAGTGAAAACCACCTCCACAGAAACTCTGCAGAAAAGGCAGAAGGACAAATCCAGATAATCCAGATGAGGTATAACCCAAAAATATGCCAGTCTTACAGGATACACGTGGATTTCCTGGTAGTCCTGGGCTGATAGTTGGGAGCCTGCCTGAAGGCTGTATTTCAGTGCAGGTGGCATGTCCTGCCCATGTGACAGCTGCCACATCACCATGTCAACCCTGCCACCACACCATCATTTTAACCCGAACTGAGAGCAGGGAAAGCGAGTGTTGAAGATAATGCCTGTACCTCAATGTCACTCTGCCACCAACTCCATGTAGTTTCCAAAAAACATGTGGAGGGAAAGAGACTGAAAGAACATCCCTATGCTTTATGTTACCAAATTACCAAAAGATGGAAACTTTGTTCACTGCAAAGACAATAAAAATAATTAGTCACACTGTGCACTTGTCTGGCTGTTTCTGCAAGGAGGGTTTTACTCCTGTGTTAAAACAAAATAGTCCAGACTATTGACAAGGGCCTGCAGTGACAGGACAAGGGGAATGGCTTCCCACTGAGAGAGAGTAGGTTTGGATGGGACATTGGGATGAAATTGTTCCCTGTGAGGGTGGGGAGGCCCTGACACCGGTTGCCCAGAGAAGCTGTGGCTGCCCCATCCGTGGAAGTGTCCAAGGCCAGGTTGGACGGGGCTTGGAGCAACCTGGGCTGGTGGAAGGTGTCCCTGCCCATGGCAAGGGCTGGGACTGGATGAGTTTTAAGGTCCCTTCCAACACAAACAATCTTCACAGAGCCAGCAAAGAAGATCCACGTCAAGAATAATTAAGAAAAGGGTAAGAACACTGACTGCAGTAACTGCAGATTCAGACAGGAAGATTTCAGGACCTCAAAAGAACCATCTCTGCAGTGAGAGCCACATGTGTGTTTGCATACCTGTTCCTATCCTGTGACTTGGAAGTCAACACACATGCAAAGACATTACAGGAAAGGCTGGTTCACAACCAGAATTACTTGATTTTCTTTGCTTTACTGCAATCAAGCTGAAAGCATTTAAGAACATCAGAGGAAAAAAATAGCAAAGCTTCTGCACTGGACAGTGAGTACATATGTTCAACAGCTTCATCGCCACTCAGGCTTCACTGGGAAGTGATTAAGTTCTTGTTGCCATCATAAAGTCAGACTTACTGCTTTAATAAAATGTTTGACTCCAGTAGCCTGTTAATGAAACTGGCAATTTCCTACAGAATGAAGCCATAAAAATGCGACAACTTTCTCTGCATTTTGAAACCTTATTGAAATAAAGCAGCAAAAAGCAATTTTTAATACAACACCACTTGCTAAATACAGGAGCTAAGTTTGCATAAAATACAGTGTTCCTTTCTCAGAAACAGGTCAATTTAAGGACTGAAATTCCATACAGTGTCATTGTAAATAGTTTTAAGAAGCCAGATAGTTGTTTAAGTATTTTTAAGACATTTTCCAAACATTTAACTCATTATTCATAATAAAAAGAAAACTACACAGAATCATAGAAATGAATTTTTGATGCTGCTGCCTTGCTTTCTGCTTCATATATAAAGTAATCATTCCATCTGAAGTTGTGTGAAATGGTAATTTCACATAAATATTAACTTCTGGTACAGATATAAGCTCCTATAACCCAATGTATGTACTCAGTGAGTTAACAGGATTGGCTGAAGTTATTGTTGCTGTTACTGACAACTAAAGTGACCAGTGTTCTGGAGCCCAAAAACACAGTTATAAGAAATGAAGAAAAGCTTTTTTTGTGAGGCACTGTGTTTTATCATTCTTCAAGAGGCATATTCCCAACTCAAAACCTCCTTAAAGTGTTTTGATTCAAACCATCTATACATATATATATATAAGTTAAATGCCTGCCATTTGAAAACAAAACAAAGGCCACTCTCTAATTTTAGAAAAGATAAGTGGTAGCACCAGGCACTAATGGACTGTGTTTAAAAAATTAAAAATGTCATACTTTTAAATCTCAGGTTGACACATGCACAGATCTGTGATCTCCCTTCCTTACCTGCTTTCATGACTTGGGTCACTGCACATCCTCAAAAACTCTCTGAATTTTGCATTGTTTCAGTGCAAAATTGTGCCCTGCTGTGACATGGCTGCTCACTCCCTATAAATCATCCAAAAGCTTTGCCTGACAGATGCTCAGATCATCTTGTTTTCCACCATAATTTTTATTTGCACTACCTGTTGCTGTGGGCAAGTGAACGAATATGACCACACTCAGATGGCCTATTTATTGCTTCTTGTGGTTTGCCCAGAGAACATGAACCTGCTGCACTTCTTATTTCCATGTCCTCAGTGGATAAAAGAATGAACTTTCTATATGTGACACTTGCCTGCTCTGCCAGAATAAAAAATCTGCAGTGTCAGGACAAATACCTTTGCCAAGGATAAATAAAGGGGTTGGTTGTGCTCCTGCCACATCGGAGAGTTGCTGGAAAAGACATCACTGCTACCCTTTTCACACCCTTACTTAAATCTCTGCAGCCTCCCCTCCCACAAGTTAAATAGTCATCCTGTGAGTTTTCCTCGGTGCTTTTGACAGCTGTGGCATTGCACAGTCAGCAGAGCAGCTCTTTGGAAAGCTGCAGCACTGCCTCAGAAGAAACAGATGCCGACACTCACCCGGGCTCTGCTTTACTTTGGTGCACTGGTTCTTGTTCAAGGCTATAGAAACTTGAAGTAAAAAAAATACAGCTCTTTGATTATATTTAAAGCTGGCAGCATTTGTGTGAGAGCTGAGCTCACTGTTAGGGATAATCACTGCAGTTACTTGGGTCCAAACTCTTTGTTACTTCTCTGCTTTGGGCAGTGCTCCTTAGACTGAGCAGCCCTATCCATACTCATCTGAGCAATGCTCTCTCAGTGTTTGGAGCATTGCACTTGTATTTCTTGAGCCATTTTTAGTAGTTATGGAAGGATGTCAGGACTCAAGACATTTTGCAGCCCCGTTACAGTTCACATCCAACAGCTGCATGGGCAAAAGTAGTTCCTGACTTAAAGGGCTAAAGCATTTTCCTTTGCCAAGTAGGGATCAACAAGTTGGATGGGGTTTCACTAAAAATATTTGTCTCACTGTAGAGCAGATATAAACATATGTTATTTGTCTGCAGCTAATTTATACTCTCACTTCTGTAATGTTTTTAGTTCCCACTGGCATAGGAGCAGCCAGGAAAAAGTTAAATCCTAATCACACGAGTAAATTATCAGTGACACCTAAAAGCAGTTGCAAACTGCCTTACACTTGAGTTAAACGGAGACCTCAGCTGGGCTGTGTCTGCTTTAGTCAAGCAGCACCAGTCAGTCAATTATTACAGAGGCAAACACCATAAATCTTCATTGACTAACAATGATGAGGAATTTCCTGCAACTTCCTCTAATTGATCCTTACTCTGGAATTTTATACCCTCTTGAAGGGAAGCACAGCACTGCAGTGTCTGGGAGCCACACTCTGTACTTGCCTGTTCCCTGCTCCTTGGAAATCAATCACCCTGTTGTATCTTGTTAGTGTTTACATACAGACAGCATCCAACCTATGCACAGAGATTAACAGGCATTCTTCCCAAGAAATGCCAACACCTTTGCAGTGCTGATCAATACACAGGTTTAAAAAAATTACACTCAGAGACTGCAAAGTTATGGCCCAGCTTGGCACAGTGAGACAGGAAAATATCATTAATCTAGGTTTGGGACCCTGCTATTTGAAAAACATCATGAACAACTAACCACACTTAACACAGCTTAACACTAATTCTTATCACATTTCTAACAACATTTGGTGGCACAACCTCTGCTGAGAATTTGTTCAGATTTCTCTGAATAATTTTGGGTAGCATGAAATTACAGTTCATAACAGCATTTCCAGAGTACTCCACCACATCTTGTTGTATCAGATTTCTCAGGAGCTGCAGTGCTGAGGTGCTGTGTCTGCCCTTGCTCACAGAGCAGAGGATAATATAATATGTAAAAAAGTACATGCTACTCCTAGGGCTTGGTTTGTTTACCAGCTGTGCATTTCCTAAGGCCCTTACTGAGGACAAGTAATTCCCAACACTCCTACTATGGTCTGATCCATAATGTATAAGGTTATAGAAAATGTGTATTCATGAGACGTGTTTGGCTTTTGTCAAAAAGAACTGTGAAAAATTATGATGGGACAATTTTCATTTCTGACACATTGTTTTTATAGCTCATTCCTGACTGGGAATTGAGGGCTTTAGAATTTTGTCTGCTGCAGATGTGGCAGAGAGGAGAGGAGCTACAGAGCTTCTCACTTGCTTCTTTGTTGCTGACAGTGACAGGAGACCTAAAGGAAATACTTCTCGTGACATTAAACATGATGAGTAAATCCCTGGGCTACTCTCCCACTTTACTGCATTAGAAAAGCCATGGCATGAGGCATTTGGGAGCACATAAAAAGAAATGTGTTTTATAACCAGAACTGGCCTGTGGCAAGAAAATTTGAGTTTCAATACAGGAACCTGGAATTGTTTATAATAACAATGGTAACAATGACAACAATAATATTAATAATAAATTTAAAATCTAGGTAAAAGCTCACAGAGCTTAGTAAGCCTGGCAAACAAAAGGAACATTTTCTTTTTAGATAAAACTTTTATTTACCTGCTTTCAATATGCATACTGTTTTCACTACATTTCCTTCATCCAAACTATTTTTTTCTGAAATTGCAACTGGCAACATGACAAATTCAGTGACAATTAAGGAGGACAAAATCTTTTAAAAATACCAATTCCTCCATTATAAGAAAAGAAAAAAAAAACCACCAAGACAACAAAAAGGAGAGAACCCATTTACTTCACAGCTGCAGTTAGTTGTCAAGATAGCTCAATTAATTTTGATCCTTTTGAGCGGATATAAGTTCTGGAGAAAGGACCAGCACTGGAAACCTTTCAGCTTTGTTCCCTGCCTGGGCCATATATCACCATGGTGGAGTTTGTGAACTTCTCTGCCTGTGAGATTTGCTGAGATTGCCTTAACCAGACACAATATATTTGCCCTTCCTTCCAGTGCATGGTGTGACTGGAATATTTAGTACTGTTTATTTAGTCCACCTTTTTATTTTGATTTCAGCATGTGTAAAACACACGTCCCAGGCTCTGGTGTCACAGGCCTGTGCCACCAAGGGCAGAGCCCCCAGCTCGACCAGCCCAGTCCCCTCTGCAGAACACTCACGGGAATCCATCCCCCTCCCGCAACATCCTGGGCCTGCCCCTTCCTCGAAGATCCCTTTGACGGAGGTCGCAGCTGGCTCTGGGTGTGATACCGAGGCCAAAGGGCAATTCTTTGTCTAAGTTAAAAACTTTGTATAGGTCAAGTTGACTCTTTAAAATATGCATATTGTGGCAGTTTTGGGCAGCCCAATATAATAAAGATCTGAAGCCATTGGAGAGTGTCCAAAGGAGGGACACGGAGATGGGGAAGGGCCTTGATTTGGAGCCGTGGGAGGACACTGAGGGCACTTGGTGTGTTCAGCTGGAGCAGAGGAGACTGAGGGGAGACCTCAGTGCAGTTCCAACTGCCTGGGCAGGGGCAGAGGAGGGGCAGGACTGAGCTCTGCTCTGGGGAGACCAGGGACAGCACCCAGGGAAGGGCTGGAGCTGTGTCAGGGCAGGGGCAGGTTGGATCTCAGCAAAAGGTTCTTCCCCCAGAGGCTGGTTGGCACTGACCAGGCTCCCCAGGGCAGTGGGCACAGCCCCAAGGCTGCCAGAGCTCCAGGAGGGTTTGGATGATCCTCTGGGGCACAGGGGGTGACTCTTGGGGATGGGCCTGTGCAGGGCCAGGGGTTGGACTGGATGATCCTTGTGGGTCCCTTCCAGCTCAGCACATTCTGGGATGCTATGATTTCTTTTCCTAGGTCTTTCTGCATATGAAACATGACAATTTATACATCATTCCAAATAGCATCTCATCAATGCCTTTTACAAGAGTGTCAAATCTCTCTCCTGCAGACACCTACCTCAGTACAACAGAGGATTCAACACACCTTTCCTACCACAGCTCAGTGGCTGGGGCCATCCTGGAACCACCAAACACACCCGACTGTTCCATCTCTGTACTCCCACACAGAGCACAATTTCTTTTGTTAACACCACAAAGCACAACCCTGCACTTTGTATCAATAATTTGATCCTAGGAATTCTTTCAATCTCCAGACAACTTATTCCTCCTACATAATTCTCCAGTTCTCTCTGTTGATGATTTCAGTTTTATCACCAGCAAACTTCTTTGCCTTGTTCCCACTGTAGAAAGTATTTGTGTGATCCCAAGCGCTTTATTTCAGGAACTCTGTGACTACTCTCCGTTTATCCAGAGAGTTCTCCCTGGCTCACACTCTCAGCTATCTCTGAATTCAGCATTTAGAATTGGTCAGCTTAACTAACATTTCCACAGTGCACAGCAAACAGCTCCTCAGACATAAGCAAACCAGAAGTTTACACCCAGAGAGCTTCTGCCTTACCTAAGAGAGCAGATCTGTCTACCTGACCTGGTTTTCATTGCTTTGTACACCTCTGCCCTTGACCTCCAGTTTCCTCAGTGTTTGCTCTTTAACAACAGTCCCTGCCACATAAAATACTAAATTCTCCACCTTCTGCTTTTACATAATATGCAGTGATATTCATATCTTCATACACATCACTACTAAACATTCCACTTTCCTAGTTTTGTATTATGTATTATGCTCCTTCCTCAAACCCCAGTAAAACACTAGGTTTGGGGATTTTTGCCTTTTTTCTGTCCCTCTCTCTTGCCAAAGCAAATCCCTGCCCAGTTACAGCCAGGAGAAAATGCATTTTGGGATTCAGCTTCTTACACTGATAAGGAGATATCTTATTAACACCAGTCCAGAATCAAAGGGCTGTGCCTGCTCTTCTCTTCTCGGTTAGAACACGGGGCTGAGAGAGAGCTGCACATATTTGTTTCCTTGTGTTTCCTAGAATGTTATCTTTTATTTAAACTTGAGAGGTTAATAAAGAAGGACAGGTTTATATTTTCCTGGCTGAGGGGGTCTTTTTATCTCTGAATTTTTAAAATGTGAAAAAGACACAGCAATGAGAGAATTTTGAGGGAGATTACTGTGCCAGCATTTCCTCGTCTGCTGCTTCAGGCACTTGGATATTTAGAAAGAAACAAACCTGAAAATATTAAGGTCCAGGACAGCAGTGACAAAGGATTAGAACTATTTCTAGAGCTGGCATGGTTCATGAGGCACAACGACACTGAACCTTAGTTAAACAGAAATCTGGGGAATCAAAGACACCTTAATTAAAAGTTCAGTGTAAACACTGCAATTATTAACCTTCACAAGCAAGAGGCAACAAACAAACGAGGCTGTTTTGTACCTGCATGTTCAGGGTCTGGGTTCATCTCTCCCCACCAGGCCAAGCTGGGCTGTTACACAGAATTATGTGGAAACATTTTGCTCTGCACCACTGTAACTTTCTTTAATCATTAAGGACCTAATTTTTAAATGACAAACTGCAGAAGTTTTTTGAGCTTTGCTTTGTTAGAGACAGAAAGCAAAAGCAATCACGAGTTACTACTGCCATTTTCCATGTCCTCAGCTCATATTTTGAATTGATGGGGATAATTAATATATGATCATTTAATTCCTTTAAAATTTAATACAAGCATTTAAAATGAGCCTTACTCAATAACCATTTCACTTTATAACCTGTCACCACTCTGATTCTTTCTCTATCCTTTTCATATTCAATAGCTTTTATTTTTACAGTCAGCTTTTATCAAATTCAAAGGCTGCTCCTTTTTTTTAATTCTTTTTAAAGAGTACATAGGCATACATAATTTTCTTAAAGCAGTACATCACTGAAAGCTATACGGATGCAACCTTCTCTGTGGAAATCCAGTCTAGAAATAACTACTTTAAAAAACAAACAAAAAAAAATTCTATTTTTTTCAATTGTTTCAATTTCCAGTTAAAATCCAAGTAGTTTTTCAGGAAACTATTCTGACAAATTACAGTAAAGTGATTGCATTGATAATCACAAAGGTCAAAACCATAAAACTCACATTACTGTTCTTTCATTTGCTATGATGGAGCAAAAGGAATCAACATCAGGGCAACAATCTAACCAACAAGATTTACACTTTATTTCATTTAAGAATTAAAAATAAATCTGAATTGCTCCTAAAGGTCTAATAATAACACATAGAACTATTATAGTAATATATACCTTTTTAAGACTTCAGATTGCTGCTTGCTGAACTAAGCTACATCATAAAGGAGAAGTTTAAAGCATTGGCCAGTTGTGCTTTAGAAGAGAAAGTGCATTAGGGAACAGGGAGCTCCATAAAAGCTACATAAAGATATTACCACACTCTGTCCCATCACTCTCAGCTGTCCCTGATAGCCTGGGACATCTGTGACATCTGTGATGCAGCCTGGAAAAATTCCCCATGTCCCTTTTTAACTTGATGCTTTTTTCAGTGAACATTATTAACTAGGAAAAAAAACCCAACAACCCAGAAACAAACCTGACACAACATTAATTGAAGCCTAGTGATTTATGTTTGTTTTCTTTTCATCCAGACCAATTCAATACCTTTCTGAATCTTTTATGATGCTAGTTATAGCCTTTACACCTGATTTATTTCACATGCTATCCTCTGAATCATCCCAAATGCAGATGTATTTGTTTTAAAAGATTTTGCTGAGACTTGGAAATATTTTTCTCTTTCTGTAAAGGCTCCATAAGCCACCTCTTAAATTATTCTTTGCACAAGCACACGATGACAGTTTCTGCTATTACACAGTTCAGACAGGTTAATTTTTATCTGCTCAGATGGTAGTAAAGGAAGAAAGTACAAGACAACACCTCCTCTTTCTCCTACAAAGGAGGGCTGTGGGGACATAGAAACTGCTTTAGTCCTGTCGAGCAAGGCTGGAAAATCATCCCCGGAGAGAACATCATGGTCTCTAAGGTGATGTGGCAGCAGAGATGTTCTTCATCTGAATTGGGAAAAGGTTACATATTTTTAAAAGACATTTTAGTACTATAATTTCCAAATCACTTCTCCTAAAACTTAGTTAAATACATGTTTATGAATAACTGATTCCAGTGGCAAATTAAAAGAATAACAGGTACTTTTTCAATAGAAGAGAGGGAAAAAAAAGAAAGCACCATTATGTTCCATTAATTTCAAAGTTAAACTTTCATCTCTGAATGAAGGTTTTGTTATATTTCTCTGAGGTTGTTTATGCAAAGAAAATGTAGGAAAAACTTCGAGAAGAAAAAATTAAATGATGGCAAATATTAAAAATATACTTTAACCAGCACTGCCTTATGAGGTTTAAGATTTGGAAGCACTCCTTTTGTTAGTTTAATATTTCAAAGGGGGCAGGTTGTCTTCTTGAGAGCTCCTTGTTAAAGACATAATGTTTTTCAAATTAGTTCTTAAATTTTCTCAATTTTACTGTATCATAATACATAGGTAAAGCATAGTTACTACTGTTATAGCAACTGGAGAAGAATCTTTACAATATTCCATTATTCCACTGGAGCCTCTGCTATCAGACCCAAATACTCAATAAATACCCCTCAGGGACACAGAGGTGCCACCACCATCAACTTAGTGATGAAACACAACTTTTAACTGACCTGTGAAACTGTTTCCTTTTTTTCAGAACAAGAGTCAGAATATGTAAATCTCTTCAAGCTTGAGTTTTGGTAGGGATGCTCTTCCCAGGTGAACAAGTAGCCTCAGGACAGCTGAGAACACTAATTCAGTTTAAATTCATACCCCCAGTCAGGAGAACAGGGCAGGCTGCCACGGTAATATCCTAAAACAGGGAGAAACAGTGGGAAAGAGTGTAACACAATTCAAAGAGGTTCAGAACGCTACACTGTGGCGCCATTTAACTGCACAAACACAGACTGAGGAACAAGGAGTTGCCAATACTAGACCAGGAGTCCCTGGAGATACAACAGTATATGAAGAATATAGAGTATAGAATATCATAGAGTCACAGAATCATAGAATCAGATGGGTTGGAAAAGACCTCTGAGATCATCAAGTTCAACCCTTGATCCAACGCCGCCGTGGTTCCCAGCCCATGGCACTGATGCCACATCCAGTCTCACCTTAAACACCTCCAGGGACGGGGACTCCACCCCTCCCTGGGCAGCCCATTCCAAGGGCTGAGCCCTCTCTAGAAAAAATTTCTTCCTAATATCCAACCTAAACCTCCCCTGGCACAGCTTAAGGCCGAGCCCTCTTGTCCTACTGCTGGTTCCTGGGAGAAGAGACCAACCCCCACCTGGCTACACCCTCCTGTCAGGGAGTTGTAGAGAGCGATGAGGTCTCCCCTGAGCCTTCTCTTCTCCAGGCTGAACAACCCCAGCTCCCTCAGCCTCTCCTCACAGCACTTGTGTTCCACACCCTTCCCCAGCCTTGTTGCTCTTCTCTGCACCTGCTCCAGCCCCTCCATGTCCTTCCTGAGCTGAGGGGCCAGAACTGGACACAGCACTCCAGGGGTGGCCTCACCAGGGCTGAGTCCAGGGGCAGAATCACTTCCCTGCTCCTGCTGCCACACTGTTCCTGATCCAGGCCAGGATCCATTGGCCTTCTTGGCCACCTGGGCACACTCTGGCTCATGTTCAGCTCCCTGTCACTCCACACTCCCAGCTCCCTTCCTGCCTGGCTGCTCTCCAGCCCCTCTGTGCCCAGCCTGTAGCCCTGCAGGGGGGAGGTGCCCAGTAGTGCTTCAACAGAGAGCACAGGGCTGGGCAGGACACCAGAGCCACCAGGACAAAGATGTGCTGCTGCCGTTGATTCACAGATAGCAGGAGCTGTAATCCCAGAGCTGCTCCTCCAAGAGCTCAGCTATTTTTTCACTGAAAGAGTGGTCAGGCATTGCAGTGAGTTGCCCAGGGCAGTTGTGTCACCATCTCTGCAAGTGTCCAAGAGGTGTCTGGACGTGGCCCTTGGGGATGTGGTTCAGGGGTGATTACGGTGCTGCTGGTTGATGGTGGGACTGGATGATCCCTTCCAGCCTTGATGACTGTGATCAGATTTGGGCATCACTAACCAAACAGAGAAATTACAATGAGGGTGATCTAAGACTATACAGGTGTTTCTCACAGTTCTAACCCCAAACTGGTGTTAAAGCTGTTTCCCATGGTAAATTGAGTTGTTACTATAAAATGTAGAAAAAAATGCCCAGTGCTGCTACACTTTCGAACACAATGTTTTTATTAATGGTAGGCTTTTGACACATTTGGCATTTCAAATATTTATCATAGTGGACAAGTAGAAAAGTCAAAGAGTGTGACAATATGCCAGCATTTTGCAAAACAGCTGAAAATTTCAGTCATTTAATAAAACATTGTTTCACCATATGATTAATGTGTGTGGACACACAGGTGATATCAAGCTGGATTTGTGTAGCTCTGTGCTACCAAAAAAAAAAAAAAAAAGTTCCCTTTCTCAAAAAAAAAAAAAAAGGATTATAATCAGAAAAGAATCAGAGAATGAAATTATGTCAGTAAGATTTGAAAAGATGCTTCTAACATCTGTAATGAGGAAATGCAGCTGGAGAGACAAAACAGAGGAAGCAGAAAATTCTAAAACATCCAGAGCACCTTTTGTTCTTTTTTGCAAATTCTTTGGGTTCTTTCAAACCATCTACATTATTTGAAATGATTTAAGTGGATCTACATGAGTGTTTTGTCTTCCAGAATGGATGTTTTTGGCACAACATGTTCCACCCTTGTGAGTCATCACATGCAATCCACAAAGCCCAGTGTTGGTGCTTCAGATGTTGAACATTCCTCTGATTTGTCTTTCAAGAACACAGGATTCAAACAATTTTTGTGGCTTTATTTTCCTTTTGTTCCTGCAATCCCTCCCAGACAGAAGTACAGTCCACACATCATCACTGAGCTTTCTTACACTGGTTGGCAACTGAGGGGAGCAGGTCCCTGCACAGCTTCCAGGGATGTACTTGGGATGAAGGCCCTGCACTCCCAGCTTGCTCACTGCGTGTGGCCCTTACTCACAGAGGAGGGTATTTCAAAAGTCTTTGAAATTACTGTTAAGATTTTCAAAGCCAAACACAAACCAATCTAAATAACAGAAACAATCCCTCTTTTGTTTCCACCATCAAAATAATATATTTTCACATTATTCCTCCAACCTGTACACAGCTGGTGTGTAAAATACACTGAATAGAACTGTGGAACATGCAGATTGCAATAAAACCCATCCTAGGTGTAAATTAACTCAATATTTATCTCATCTAATATGCAAATCAAGACAATGTATTCTCATTAGCATCGGCTCTGTTCCCTTTAAGCCAAACTAAATCTTGAGCCAGAGCAGGGAGAAAAAAATGATCTGTAGTTCTCTTTGAAGCTAATGAGGGTGTGATTAACCTCCTGCTTGGTTCTGGAGTGGCTCAGGAGAACTTACCCTGGGTAAAGCACATCATCGGTGCACACAACCCAAAACTCAAGGACACATTTGTGTGTGGTACCACATCAGGCACTAATAAACTACAAACAAGAAAGGGGAAAATCCAGATGCTTTCTGAAATTTAAACATGCAATCAAATGGAAAAGCATTTTTTCCGAGTATTTAACATATTTCCCAGAAACAGGTCTGACATGGATGTTGCTGGCAAGCTAGGAGGCAGCAAAAAGATTTTCCAGGATATGGTACATCTTACAAGCTCTGAAACATATCACTGCAAACCAGCATCTGCTGCGTGGAATCTCTATTACTACTCACCTGGTTTAGAAGCACATAGTTTCTGTTCAGTTTTATAAAAAACGAAACAAAACAACCCCCCAAAAAACACTGAAATAAACAGAAGAAAACCCCACAAGAACCCCCACCAGAACTGCACTTCTAATGAATGGTGCTGACCCCCAAGCCTCCAAAGATTAATGTGGTGACTTGGTTGCTCTGCTAAAAAGGACAACGTAATGTTATTTATTAAGCTAGTTTTAATCCATCTCTGTCCTTAACGATTGCTTTTGATTAGCAATTTGAATTCTAACACTTGCACACAGCTGAAACAATGAGCAATGTGGCTTCCAGCAGCCTGGGGGGAGTGAAAAGTAGAAAATGTTGCAATTCAGGCTTGTTCTTAATTTCCATATGTTGCTGAGCACTTCAGGTGTCACCAGCACTGTGAACTGAGAGCTCCCGGATAAAACTGCAGGGAAAGCAGAGGTCACACTACAGAATAAAGAGAAGAAAGTTGCTCACTGAAGTGAAGAGAAACAAAAGAGAAGCTCCACCTCTGAACTAGCTTCTCCAGAGAGCTCTGAGTGTGTCAGATCTGATAGTGGATGAGCTCCTGAGGACTTGAAGTGTTTTCTGTAAGGGCAAGGGCTGTATAAACCCCAAGGCTGAGGTGTCTGTGGCTGGGCTGGGAGAGAAGGAGAATCTGCAGGGACAGTGTGGCAGGGCTGATTTAGGACTGAGTTAGGACAGTCTGGCCAGCCTGGGAGGGAGACAGGGGGCAGCTCTACTTGAGAAAATACATAAATCCAGCTCTTTTACAAGCCTTCCAAAAGCTTTGTGCACTGTTCTTGTGGTGGATTAGCCAAGTAACACAGAATCCCAGGATGTGCTGAGCTGGAAGGGACCCACAAGGATCATCCAGTCCAACCCTCAGCCCTGCACAGGCCCAGCCCCAAGAGTCCCCCCCTGTGCCCCAGAGGATCATCCCAACCCTCCTGGAGCTCTGGCAGCCTTGGGGCTGTGCCCACTGCCCTGGGGAGCCTGGTCAGTGCCAACCAGCCTCTGGGGGAAGAACCTTTTGCTGAGATCCAACCTGAGCCTGCCCTGACACAGCTCCAGCCCTTCCCTGGGTGCTGTCCCTGGTCCCCCCAGAGCAGAGCTCAGTCCTGCCCCTCCTCTGCCCCTGCCCAGGCAGTTGGAACTGCACTGAGGTCTCCCCTCAGTCTCCTCTGCTCCAGCTGAACACACCAAGTGCCCTCAGTGTCCTCCCACAGCTTCCCCTCAAACACAGCAGAGCAAGTTGGCAAAGGGCTGGTCCTGGGAGGGGTTTGAGTGTGGTGACACACCAGGGTGACTGGAACATCTCCAGCAATGCATCTCCCACCCCGTGAGAGCTGCTGACACACTGGATGGATTCCCTTAAAGCTGCAGTCCTAAAAAACAATACTCTGAAACCCCTTAACCTTCCATGGCGCCGACAGATCTCTCCTACTCTAATTCCCCTCCCCAGGGCACAGTGGGCAGTCTGGAGCTGCCAACACTGCAGGCTACAGCCAGCTGTGCTTCCTCTGCCATGGAGAGCGTGGGGAAACTTGGGAGAGGCCATGCCATGGGCCCCTCTGCTGACAGGGCACACCTATTCCTGCTGAGCATGGCTTCTTCATCCTGCTCCACGGCAGGGAGAACAGTGGCAAAGGGGCAAAGCAACTTAGCAGACAAGTTTTATGTTCTTTGGGAGTTACCTTCCCAACTTGACACCTGCTTTACTCATTTTTATTAGTGATAGAAGTTTGCAGTTCAGCTCCTGGGTTTGTTCATCCCTTGTGTCTTCCAGAGTTGGGAAGCAAAGAAAACCTGCCCACAGGAAACGGATTTAGCCAACTTGTTCCATACTGTCCAATAATAAAACTTCTATACCCTCAAGATAAGCCAAGTTCCTCCTTGAACAAACCTGTTCAAGTCACTCCAATAAATCCCCAAGGAGCAGCCCAACATCCTTGCAGGGGTATGGGGCAGATTATCATCACTCACTGTTCAAGGCACTGTCAGCAACACAGAGCACCAGAACCAAGAACAACTAAGAAAAAGCCACGTACAGCTTTAAAAGCAGCAGCAAGCACTAGCATTTTAAAAAGCTGACAGTGCTTTTATGGTTTATAAATCCATTTTGTTTTATTTTCCTTCATCCTATTTGTGGCGGGCTCATGTATTCCTACTAAAAATTCTTTTCAACTCCAATGTTTTCCCTGTGCAGTATAATCTTGAGAGAAAAGAAACCACTTTTCACATTACTGAAAAGACATCTAGTGTGTTTTATAGTCTTCAGCACCTGGGAAAAAAAAAACATAACAATTGAGTGATATGACATTTTAGGAGAACATGAAGGCAATCTCTAAATGAGATTTGAGCTCTTAGCCAGCTTTAGCACACTCTGATACTAATCTGGATCAGATCTCACCTCCAGGAGTGATGTGAATTCAAAGCTAGGGCCACTTTCCAATTAAAACAAGGTAACAGGCTGCTTTTTCCAGATAACTGGAAGATATGCACAAGTCCTGACCCTCTAACATTAAGCTTTTCAACTACAAACCTCCATTTAGATCTGTTTTCTCAGTGCATTTACTCCATGTTTCCATTTCTTCCCCTCAGCCCTGTAATCTCCAAGGCCTTCTCAGAACTGCTCTCCCAGCAGGAACCCCCTTCCCTTATCCTCTCACAGAGCTGTGGCTCCTTTCCTGAGGCTTTACAGCAACCTCTGTCGACAGCACGAGTCCTTTCCCAGGTTTTGGGACATTGTCTGGTAACTCCTGCAGTTTTACCATCCTCAGACAATGTGGAAGAGACATTACTGTGCTCATTTCAGTGTTTGCCCAGAAATTCCTTTTTAGGGGTGCAGTGACTCCATGAAGTCCCCGGTGACCAATGAACTGCCCCACTGGCAGCTCACAGCCCATGGCCAGGAGCCCAGCCTGAGTTCCTCTGAGCAGGAGAACATTGTCTTGCCATCTTTATTCTGGAGAAGTAGAGCACTGCCTCCTGTGAAAACCTCACCTTTTTACACCTTGATTTTGCCTCTGGAAGCTCATGAAATGTTAAAGCCAACATCTCTGGAGAGGGAGACTGTTATCTGTCCAGGGCACTAGTCTCACTTAACAGCCAGGTATTAAAGGACATGAAACAAGACACTTGAAAAACCAAATGAACTGCATATGAAAAGCAAGTCATGCTTCTCTGATGGAAGATAAAATCCAGCCACACTAACAGCAGCATATAGAATTGGTATAATGAAAGCAGTCACCTAAACAAAATGTCACAGTACTTTGGAAGCAATGCAAAAATAGTTTGTTGTCCTGTGGAATGAAGGCAGACTGGGAAAAAAACAACTCATGAGGCTCCTCAGTTCAGCTCAGTTCAAAGTAAAAACCGGATTTCTTTAGGTATCCAGAATTTTCAAATCATAGAATAAAATCAGACGGGTTGTAAAAGACCTCCGAGATCATCGAGTTCAGCCCTTGATCCAACCCCGCTGGGGTTCCCAGCCCATGGCACTGATCCCACACCCAGTCACCTCAAACACCTCCAGGGACGGTGACTCCACCCCTCCCTGGGCAGCCCATTCCAATGGCTGATCACCCTCTCTGGAAAAAATTTCTTCCTAATATCCAACCTAAACCTCCCCTGGCACAGCTTAAGGCCGAGCCCTCTTGTCCTACTGCTGGTTCCTGGGAGAAGAGACCAACCCCCACCTGGCTACACCCTCCTGTCAGGGAGTTGTAGAGAGCGATGAGGTCTCCCCTGAGCCTTCTCTTCTCCAGGCTGAACAACCCCAGCTCCCTCAGCCTCTCCTCACAGCACTTGTGCTCCAGTCCCTCTCCCAGCCTCGTTGCTCTTCTCTTGACCTGCTCCAGCCCCTCAATATCCTCCCTGAGAAGTTTTTTTTTTGTGTTCTCATGTCAAAATAAAAACTGAGAAATTGTGTTTTTCACTAAGCAACACATTTTCTCACATTGCACATTCTCCCACTGAGTGTTTCCCCCATTGTCACAGCATCCAGCTGTATTTGGTCTCTTTGCAGAAACCAGTACCCCAATACAAACAGCTCTTAGACCTTTGGAAAAGGATCACAAAGACAAAATTTCCTCGAGATGCAGGTACAAACAAGCCAGTGCTGCCCTACTCACTGCTTACCTGGTGCACAGGGGGGAGGCAGAGAAACAAAGAGAATCCCAAAATCACTGAGGTTGGAAAAGACCTCTCAGATCATCAAGTCCAACCTGTGACCGATCCCCACCTTGGCACCGAGTGCTAATCCAGCCTGTTCTTAGACCCCTCCAGGGGTGGTGGACTCATGTGAGAATGAGCACAGAAGAACATTTATTTCACCCCCTTCCCTTGTACCACGTGAAATTCTACATTAGGCAACAAGCTGGAAATAGGTGCAAAATATCTTGAATATCTGATTTCCAAACCTACTTACATATTCTCATGCAGATTGAGATTCTTCTGTGCTGAACCTGAGCCCTCCTGCCCAGTCCTGGCTGTGCAGGAGGTTTGGCAGTGCTCTCTGGGACATTTAGCTCAGGAGTGTTGCCACCTTCCCAAACTGTGTATTTTCAGATGCACAACTTCCAATTCACTTTGGAGGTGAGGGGTTTTTTTAAGTACTAAAATTAACACTATGAGTAGCAACAGGCAAATACGAAAGGTATCTTTATATAAAACCAGATTTTGTTTTTGACAGACATGATGGAAATTAGCAGTTGATATCCATGCAACATCCTGTATTTTGGCATTAAGGAATCCCAAATCAATGTACAAGTAGGGAACATTTGTACACAAACAATCAGACTTGTTGGTTTAAGAAAATGACAGGCAAATAACTGAGAGCTCCATTTTCCTGACCTCATAAAAATCACAGAGATTTCAAAAGACAATTTCTCTCCTGAATTCTTTTTATTTAATGTATGACTAGAATAATAGCTTACAAGCAATACACTGATCAAGCTACTTGCCTTTAAACAAGATTTCCTGTGTAATTAAAGGAAGTCTCCTATCCTCAGACATCATCCCATTAAATGTGACAGGAAATCTAGCCAATAAATAATTAAGTCTGTGTTTAGTTATAAATAAAAGATCAACAATATAATATTTTAAGAGCCACACTCAATCAATTATCAGTATTAACCAGTAATTACTTAAAGATTAGCACATTTAAAAATTAAACTAGAAGTTAAGCAGAAAAAAAAATCTATTTGGATTGGGTATAGTTAAGGAATTTCTTACATCTTGTGCAATCTGTGTCTTGCATCCCATATATTTCATTCCTAGATTTGTTTGCTTGGCTAAAATATTTACACACCGTTGGGAATGACATGGTGTAAGAGTCAAACTATTCACATCCCTAAAACCCTTGCACAAGGAAGGCACTTTAGAGCAGGTAACATTTAGGTACTTTAAAAATATTTCTAAATAATGCAAGTGGTTAATTTCTTAATAACTGTTCCTGTCACAACAATATCAAGAGCACTGGTGTCCTTTCTGAGTAAACTCTGCTTGACAGGGACAAATGCTTTAAATACTCCCTCACTCCTGGTCCCAAAGGCTCATCAAGAGCTGTAAGTCACAGCTCGTTATGGGTGTGTGTATTTATTGAGTGTGTATTTCTTTTATGTGGTGTTCCTGGGTATCCACCCCAGCAAGGTTCAGTGTCTGCTGTTTGTTTCCACCAAGCAGAGCAGTGGAGAAATCTCCACTGCTGGGGGTTAGTTAATGTGTTTTAACCCACAGCAACTGGGGGTAGGTTGTGGCAAACAGAGCTCCAGCACCTACGAACTCTGACAGTACAAGGGGCTGGGTGGGAAAAATCTAACAAATTATAATGTGCATTTTATTCTGCAAGAAAACAAACAAAATTATTAACTTAGTACTTTAATAACTTATTTGTTCAATCTTCTGACAAGACACAACAAAACTGTACCTTTAACTTCTATTATTAGATGTCCTATATTAAGGAACCTTAACCTAAAGAAGCATATATCTGTTTATGATGTATGAATTAACACAGAATCACACACACACAGAATTACCACTCTCTATCCTTCCCTACTTCTTCCACCAAAGGAAAAAAACCATCAGAACAATACAAAAGAGAGGCAAAAAAACCAGTACCTGATACCAAGTATGCTGATAATTCTGCAGTTGGCCTCCCAACTTGCACAGCCTCAAAAAAACGTAGGAAACATCAGCCACGGGACAGGAGGGTTTCAGGTTATGTGATCCATGGGCACATGGCTGGAATACTATTTAATAATTTCTACATGAACAAAAAAAATGGATATTTTCTGGAAGAAAAGAGATTCTTTTCTCTCAGTAGTTGAAGTAAATGCAGGAATGAACATCTGGAATTCTATTTGCACAGGAATGGGTACTATGGACTAACAGGCTACAACAGAACTCACTGACCCTAATGCACAGTAATCAGTACACCAGTAATTACCTAAATCACAGTATCCATGAGGGAGAAACAGTAACTTTTAGACAAAATAAATACACACACACACAACATGCACTAAGTGGGACTCATCATTCTTCCATCTGAGGACATGACCTAATTAATTCCATCCTAATGAAAGAAAATTATTCCTATAAGAAAAATCATCTTTTCATAATCAGATGTTGTTAGAATTTGTGTTCCTTCTGCTGAGACAAAAATGTCCCCCGAAGGCCGCTGAAGTTTCAGTGCTGAATTGCCAGGAATTGTCACCATCCACACTGTTACTGTGCTCAACTGTTTTGACTTCATGCTCCTTCTTGATCCTGGCATTCCAAGGTGAGGATCTATGTCGAGCACACGTAAGATCTGGGCTCCCTCAGTGCTATTTCTGCACACAACTGTGCAGCAGAACTAATACATTCCACTGATAAATACATCAAAGAGAGCACGTCTAAAGCAATAAACATCTCCTGTGGAGGGATGTTTATGCACTACAGGAGACGTTGTGCTGAGTCCATATGTCCCTTTGATGTACTTATCATTATTATAATGAAAGCATTAGTTGATTTTATTGCTTTTTAAACACCACTGTTGCCCACCATCACTCCATTAAACATAGCTGTGTTCGTTAACGCAGTGAAGGAAGGGGTTTCATTTAGGTCTGGAGGAGTTTGTTGGTAGAATGGCTGTCACTCCATAATTCCAGCTCTTTCTTTTGGTCCTGGCCTTCTCATTCTAAGGTTACTATTGGGGATCGACAGATTTGTGTTTCCACAACTTCCATCAGCAGACCGACCTTGAAAGCTCCTGCCATTCTGAAAGATTAATCAGTGCACACAGAGAAACTCATTCTGGATTCAAATTTTTATATCTCCCTGAGTCCTCTATGAAGAAGTCTCATAAAGTTTCCATTAATTTCTGTTTATTAAAGCTCACCATAAATACAAGCCTAGCAATACACTTCTGATTAAACACTAAATTTTGCAAAACATCCTTACCACAACAATATATGCAGTGAGTGTGCCCCCAAAAACACGTGCTCCTGCATAACATTTTGTGATCAAATATTTGTGCTCAGATTTCTAAAATTCCAGTGCTATGCTGATATGCAGGTCTTCAGGAATGACACCTTCAGCTTCAGAGGAAGGAATTTAGACCCAGCAAAGTGCACTGCTTTCTGCAACTGGTCCCTAAGTTCTTAACAGACCTGAATGTTGGTGTGAGCAACTGTCTCATTCTGGAAATCAGTTGCATAATGAACAGCAGATCCTGTGTCTTGGAGGTTGCTGATAAACAGGGAAGAGGTTGTGTGGAAGCTGAATATTCATGCATGGGTGTTTCAGAGCTGAAGGCTGGATAAAGATGTGCTTGACCTCATCCAGTGGCTGTGACAGGTCCCCTTCCAGCAGGAGGCTGGATCAGAGCACTCCAGAGTCCCTGCTATGACTCAACACTAGAGATGTAGCAGGCGTCCAGTGCCACTTCCTTTAACTAAAAAAGAATCCTCAAACATGCAATAATGGAAACCAGCTCCAGAGGATGCTCTATCTTGATTATTTCAGATCATTTTTTTCCAACAGACACATGTGAAACAGCACAGAAAGGCAAACTGCAGAGCCAGCACAACATAGAATAGGGAAGTGGGAAAGCACGGAATTCTAAGCACAGAACTAGGAAAATCCACCCAAGGGGATGCCGTGAGGGTGTTCCAAAAAAAGTCTTGTAAAACCCTTTCTTGGGATGGCCAACTTTGCAGGGATGGCTGTGATTCCAATATATGCCCTCAGACATAAGCATAGTGGAGATAACATAGGGCATTTTTTGGCAAAAGCAATGCTCTCTCTCACTGAAGTTTGGAAATTACTTTTACTAGGTTAGAAACAAGCCGAGTTATAATTAGTACTTAATGTTGGACATTGGTAATTGACAGCAGCATGAATGGAATTTACTATCACAGAGTTCTAAATACTGAGAATGGCAATTTTTAAAACTCTTTTTTTTTTAAGAGAAACCAAAACATTTAACAGACAACACAATTAAACATCCTGATGTACAGGTCAAAGTGAATTTAAAAGCGTGTTTTGCAAAACATCTTTTAAACCAGCAACACAAATAACAGTTTGTTATTTATAAAATTTACATTTATAGTATAGAAATATATTCATTTATAGTAACATAAACAATAGAAATATATTTCTTTATAGTAACAAATTTACAGTTATTGAATTGGAAGAGGTACAAAGAATTCCAAAGATTTCCTGGTTAAAATATTTTAGAGAACTGTGAGGAAGGGTTAATGTGCCCCAGGCAACACCCTCACAGTCTGCACAGTTACTCCCTTTGTGTGTCCCCGAGAAGCTCATCAGGTGTTATCATGGTCAATTAGGAAAGTGCTGCTCCACAAGGGTAGTTTTCAAGTAGAGTTTGCCAGAAATTCCCTAGACAGCTTCTAACTGCTCTGGAACTGAGCAGAGTGGTACAAATGCACCAAGAGCCAACAACACAGGCTTCCTGCTCCACGCTTTGAACAAATGTCACTGCCTGAGATTTTCCAGAAAACCTCAGGTCAGTTGTGATTGTGTCAGTCCAGTGCCTAAAACTGCCTCTGTTTTCCATTAAGCTGTTCCTTGGTGAACGTGGAAAATGACTCATGAAACGTGGGAATTTGAAAAGTCTGTTTTATTTAGAAAATTAGATGAATAGGAACTCAGTTCCTGAGTTTTCCTTAAAGAAGGATTCAACTATATGCAGTTGCCTGGGATTTGTGTCCTGTTCATGATGAAAACGCTGGAGGAAACAACACTAATTCAAGGATCCAGTGGAATGCTGCCAGAAGGTAGTGGCTATTCAGTGAATGAAAATACGTTGTTGAAAAAGGAAGGTGTCAAAGGCAAATGAAGTTGTAAATTAGAACAAAAATAGGGCAAAGTCAGCAATGCAGCAGCAAAAGGTTGTTCAGCATGTGCAAGATACATCACTTCAAAAAGTAAAAGTTTGCATTGTTTTGGTCAGGTTCCAGGTTTGCAGATAGGTCAGAGTCTGCCCTCAGGTCTCAGGAGAAGCAGGAGTTTGATGAGGAGGTGGAAGAGAAGTGTATGGTCCTAATGATCCCTGTAGGAAAACCCTGCAGCGCTATCCATCATCTCAGACTGCTGAATCCACACTGCAGGAATTCGCACTCCCACCGAGGGCAGGACCCCGGCTGTTGTTCAGGAACAGCCTCTGCCAGGGACACAGGGCTCGGTGCCAGCATCAGTGTCAGGGGCACAGGCCACAGATAAACGTCGGGCAAACTCGGAACTGCGCCGGCATCTCTCGCACTTCGACCTGGGACCTCGGCCAAGGTATTTAAAAACTTGACAGAATCGCAGGACAGCTCAGCCTGGGTGTGATGGACTATGGATCTCCCTGCACTGCTCAGCACCAGGAAGGATAAAAACCCCAAAAACAACCCCCAATCTATGTATGAGAAGGAACGTGGAGGAGCAGCTGAGGGCACTTGGTGTGTTCAGCTGGAGGAGACTGAGGGGAGACCTCAGTGCAGTTCCAACTGCCTGGGCAGGGGCAGAGGAGGGGCAGGGACTGAGCTCTGCTCTGAGGGGACCAGGGACAGCACCCAGGGAAGGGCTGGAGCTGTGCCAGGGCAGGCTCAGGTTGGATCTCAGCAAAAGGTTCTTCCCCCAGAGGCTGGTTGGCACTGACCAGGCTCCCCAGGGCAGTGGGCACAGCCCCAAGGCTGCCAGAGCTCCAGGAGGGGTTGGATGATCCTCTGGGGCACAGGGGGGGACTCTTGGGGCTGGGCCTGTGCAGGGCCAGGGGTTGGATTCGATGATCCCTGTGGGTGCCTTTCAACCCAGCCCTTTCTGTGATTCTCGGATTTAATATTTCAGCTGCTTGGTGGATATTACATTTGACCCAAAAAAGAATATCCAGAAGAATATCCAGGGTAAAGCTGGCTGAGCATTCTCTAGAACAGGAATTCTCTTGGTGAGAAAAAGCCAAGTTGCTTCCGTCAAAATATTTCAGAAGAACATATTTTGATTACTCTTCTATCAAAAATATTTTCCGGCTCCACACTGAATTTTCCAGGGAAAACATGTGCCAGTGCTCCAGACATGAAGATCAATCTGAGGAGCAGGACGAGTGCCATAGTCCAGTCCCTGTAACCACAGGCAGGGCAGCTCTGAGCATTCCTGGTGCTTGCACACCAATTCCTGCTGGGAGCTGAGGCTTGTGCAGTGCCACACATCACACCATGGCAGGATGTGGCTGCACAGTCAGAGAATCCTTGCTGGGCCCTTTGTTGTGGTGGTTGTTTCCACACATTAATCTTCTCCAGCCAACTGTGTCTTGCATTATCAATCTTTCATTAACATATCCCCTTCTTCCTGAATTCTTTTTTTTAATGCAAGGATTAGTGCAGCTGTGTCTCATCAGACCTCTGGTGTCTTTTTCTGGGACTTTGTAAGGGACCCTGATTAAAGACTGTCTCAGCTGCTGTTCCCTTCTGCATTTTTCCTTCAATGTTGCCACTGAATATTAAGAATCCTATTGTTTCCTTTTGTAATTATGTTGGTACTTGGGCACTTTAAAGGGAAAAAAAATATTTCTTACTGAATGCTTCCACCTCTCCCTCCCCTTACTTTTTAACTGAAAGCCACTTGAAAATGCAACAGCACGTTTTTAGAAGTCTGGGCAGAGGAAGCGGTTCTGGGTTCTCCTCCACAAACATCTGCTGATCTCATTGTTTTCACAGATTAATCCTCCCTAATTGAGTTGTAACTTTTAACAGAACTTCTATTCAGAAAGAACAAGATGCCCACCTTTTGGTGTGGTGCCTTTTATGCGTGTGGGTGCAAGAGAAGACAAGCTTTCAACTGCAAAACACATTGCAGGACTGAAACCACTAGATTTTCCACTGCTGAATAAACCCCCAGGCCAGGTAGATGAAACAAAATCTGAAGAAAGGTAATCTAAAAATGTCAAAAAAATTTTCTATTCTATTGCAGTTTCATTATTAGCTGAATTGTTGACTTATAGCCTTCACCTGCTAAATACAATTATCTGATAAGCAGAAGGTAGTGGACATACAACAGAGTCTTTAAAACCTATAAACCTTTTGGATATGCACATTTTTCTTAATTGGTACTTTCATAACAAAGCACCCTTCCAATTTCAGCAATTTTGTGCAGTGAAGTTTTTTAAAGCCTCAGAAGCAGTTTAGGGAGCTTTGTCATTCATATCTCCAAAAACTCTCCGAGTTAGTCTTGAACCACTGAACAAAACTTCTCTTTTTGTATGTAACTATTCGTGGAATGCAGACATTTCAATTCAATGTCATCACAGAATGCTTTATAGTTATAGGCAAGAAAATTAGAAGACATATTTGTAATACAAACTGCTAACTACTTTCAGTTGGCAACACTATGTCTTTGCATGAAAATGATCCTATTATATTCCATGACTGTGCATGAAATGTAAAGCTCGTGGTTCCTATAGGAGACAAAAGGTGGGGAAAAAATAAATACAAAGATTATTTGAGTTGCCACAGAAAATAAGGCTAACATTTGCTTTCCTTGATCTTCCTGTTCCCATCTCTACAACAAGGTAGAATGCAAAATTGAATTTTGTCTTTGCAGATATTTCTATTTGCCCAGCCTCTCAGAAATAGCAGATGATTCCTAGAAAGGCATTTTAATTTGATAAACCTAAGAACAAGAGATTGAAAGAGATCACGTAAAGAGGGCTAAAAACAGGGTTCATTTTCATTTCAGGGATGAGAACATGTTAATGTCAATGAGCAGTTAACAGTGCATCTGGTCCTAGACAGAAATAACAGTTCCACAGAATTCTAGCCAGGAATTTTATCAATTATGGAGGATCAGAATGTGAATGGAAGGCAAGGAACAGATTTTCAATGCTCTAACATGCTCAGAGTAGAACATCTCACTTGCTACTTCCTTCCATCGTTGTGGCCAAATTACACCCTCAAGAGCATCAGAAATATTTAATGAATTTGCACAAATCCTCAAGAGGAGCATTGAGCTTCTCCACATTGATATTATTTGCTCTTTTGCTATATACCAAGAGTGTTCCTAGAAGAATTTGGCAGCTATTTTGAGCAAAATGATGATTTATGTACTTGTTCTTATCAGCTTAAAAAATCCCTTAACCATATAAAATTTGCTTTGGAGATTTCTTCTTTGCATGTGCCAAACAAGAAATTCTAGTTGCAAATGGAGAGCAAAGCAACATTACTATGAAACATGTAAGACAAACCACTAACAAAATGAGATATTAACTAGGAGAGAAGATGGCAGCTCTAATTTTCTGTACAGGTCCTGTAAACAATGGGCCAAGAGCAAAATGCCATTGGAAAATAGTTTTATCCATGTCCATCCCTTCCAGTCAGCCTCTCTTAGTACACCTTTCTCCATATTTTTCTTCATTTTCCACTAAATAATTACTCTCTGGGCCACCTATTGCCCTTGATGTCAGAGGAGTTGTGTGCCCAAACTGCAGATAATGGATTGCTCCTCAGATCTACCGTTATTTTTTCCAGCTGCATAAGGAGCTATTTTCTAGACTTGGCTATAAATTCATGGAAAAAACCCTTGAAATTTACTGTCTTGTCCTGGGATACCTATGAAATGTATGATAGTTTTTACAATTCATAAAGTAAAATAAGGGTGATTTACAGCATTCTGCAATGGCTGGTGACAACCAAGGACATCCACAGCACACTGTTCTTGTACAACAGGCCATAAAAAATGCTGCAAGTCATCATTTACTCACCTGCCTTGCAGGTCCTCCCAGACAGGGAATGAAGCCATTCCAGTCCCGTGGCTGTGGGAGCTGTCCCGGGAGGAGGGGATGGGTTTTAATCTCAGCAGCTCTTAGTTCCCTGCTCAAGAGCTGGCAGACTTTTCACAAGTCAAGTATTTACCTCCTGTTCTCTCTCTGCTTCTCAGGACTAACACAATTGGGCTGAAGCTGCACTTTGAGGGTTTTCTTGAGATTACCCACGGAACAATTCAGAAACTTGCTGTACTCATGCTGTTCCTGGCACATTCTAATTCACTGCTAGGTTCAGGAAAAGGGACCCTGTTAGGAGAAGAAACAATCCAATATACTCCTGTACATGTCACAAGGCATTTTAAACTTACTACATCTACTGCCTTCTCAAAGCTGTATTTCTTTCTTGACATTAGAATGGAGTGTCCTCTGTGTTCCTGTAGAAATGGTTTGTGTGAGGTCACATTGACCAGTGCACAGGAATTACTTGGGTTTTATTAGATCTAAATTGTCATAATAGGGCACTGTCACATTATTTATATGATCAGGGGAATAAACTATAGCTGCTGCTTTCCAGGCATTTCTTCCAGCTACCAGGAAGAAGAGAGATGGAAGTTCTGTGCATCCCTCTCTTTCCATACAGTAAGGATCAAAGCAGAGAGGAACAAAGCAATGCCGTCTTTGTTGATGGTTTTGAGAGTCTGGCTGCCCATAATGGCAAAAGAAGGGATCTGTAAGGAGTTCCTCCTGCTTTCTGAGGGATACCACTGGAGCAGGGCTGCTTCACAGGGTCACATATGAAGGAACAATCAGTGCTGCCTTTTCAAACCATCTTCCACTACCTGTTCTGTAGGAAATAAATAAGGTGGTTTTATTACAAGCATTGGTTTTCATGGTTGCCTCACGTTGAGGTGCCTGGAGGTTGTTTTGTTTAATTGTCGGGGACTGGTGGGCTGCCTGCAGTTGCTGGTTGCTGCTTGCAGGTCCACTCACAGTTCCTCACAGTGACAGTGTAAAGGCGGCCGGAAAGTGGGTAAGGCAGAGAGAGCAGTCTGGGCTCACTGCCAAGGGACCACGCGGTGGGATGGGGAAACATCCCCATGGACTGGGGAAGGAAGGTGAGAGCCAGCCCTGAGCGACCCAATGGAATTCAAGAAGAGGGCTATATCACCTTTTTAGGAAGAAAAAGAGCAGGGCTTGGCATGGGAGGAGCAGGGGAGGGGCTCTGTAAATCAAGGGACCTTAAAAGGACTCGTCCCTCCCATCCGCGTGTGCTCTCAGGCTCTGACATGAGGCTGACTGCACCCAGCGCGCTGAGATTAAAGTTCTTTGTTTCACTCTATTTGGCCGTCTTTTGAAATTTAATTAGAGATATTTCTTACATGTTCACTACACACACACTACCTGCTTGTCACATACTGTATTATTCATTGGGCCTGACACAATGTTTCCATGATCCTGCTTTTTCCTCTACGTAGCTATTTACAGCCTTGTGAAGAAGATTCTACATTTAAATCCCTTACGGAGAACTTTTTAAAAAGGATTTAATACCAGACATTCCACAAAATCATTACAGAAAACTTATAGTAGTTTATAAAGCCACTGACAAGCCTTTGCTTTGAGAACTGAATTCAGCACATGACCTCAATCTGGTTGAGTTTTCAGCAGACAAAAGAATTTGAGAGAAACACCCTGAGAGAAAATACAGACAAGTCCTCATTGTATGGAGACAGTGACAGGTGTGGCAGTGGAAGCCACAGCTACCCCAGGAGCTAAAGGTCACTCCCTCAACTTCACCAAGTGAAGAAACAATTCTTCCTATTCATTGCCTTCCTTGGCTCAATGAAGGAAAGATCAAGGAGTTTGAATGATCATCTAAAATTAATTTTAACTGAGATTATCACAGTAGCACATTATCCAGACACAGAAAAGGAATTTTCACTGTTTCAGGACCAGAAGCCCAAAACTGCCATATTACCCTCAGCTTCACTCTAGACAAAGCGAGTTACCCAACATTTCCTCTTTATTTCTCCATTTGTAAAAAAAAATAAACCCAAACAGTAAAACAAATAACCTTCACTTGAAGTTCTCTCTCAAACTAGGTAATGCAAGGGTTAAACAGAGAATATTTTACTGAGCTTTGAAAACAATGTCTGACGATCTTAATGCTCTCTTTCCTCGACAGATGGCTTCAAAGAAATCTGGGAAGCCTTACCCCATGCAAAACATTACTAGCCTTAAGAACAATTCATATAACATATCTGAACACATGGCTGCCTTTCAACACTTGTGCTTAAACTGGGAATAGGATTCAAAAGGCACCATCCTCCAGGAGCTTTTCTCTTTACAAAGAGCTCACGTTTATCTCTCTTCTCCCTCTCCTCAAATGCAATCTTGCCATGCTATTTACTGAGCTGAGGGACTAAAATAAAACCAGCATTATAAAATGCTAAAATACTTTTAAAGGTAAAAACTTATTACTATGAATGAACAGCCTCTGAGTATTATGATTGTGAGCAGAGTGGATCGACTATTTTCAACAAAAGCAACTTGGGTAAAAAACACAAGAAAATGTCTTAACTCAATATTGTGAAAAAAAAAAAAGTTTTACAGCTCCCTGAAATTAATACTTAATCAAAATTAAATTCAAGTATATATTTAAATAAAATTATTTCAATATAAACAGAAGAAAAATGCCAGGGAATATTTTATTTAATCTTTTTAGTTCAATGTTAAACAAAATCTTTTTACAATTTCTCAAAACTACAAAGCAATGATAAGAACAGCAATCTGCCCAAGGGTGAAGCATTTGGGCAGGTATTTTCTTTAATCCAAGCCTTGTCTTCTTTTTGCCCTCACCCTTAAATTTTTCCAGTCACTGCCCTGTGCCCAGTTACCAGATATGGTGCAACCTTTCTCATTCCACCTCGTGTCCCAAACCCCCTATTGATACTTCAATCCCATTAAAACCATAAAGCAACCCTATTTGCTATCCATTAAACTGATTGCTGCCTTTCCCCAATTGATCTGCTGATCTTTGATGTCCATATAAGTGGAAATCACCTTCTCCAAGCAGTCTGGGAACATCCAGAGCATGAGGCCATCACTGTAAACAACCATCAGTGTCTGACAGTCCCCAGCCCTGCTCTGCCACAGCATCCCCAGGCAGTGAACACTGAGGGGTCAGGGCTGTGCCCCAGGCACTTCAGCACAATCTGCTGTTAAAATCTCAGCTCTTCAGCTCCTGAGGGCCCAGCAGTGCCTGCACACCCTTCCCTGCCCCACTCACACTGACAGGGCTCCTCATGTCACAGGATCCTTGCCAGTTTTCCAGCCTTGGTGAGTTCCTGAGGCCCCAGGTTGGTCACAGAATCAGAATGTGCTGAGCTGGAAGGGACCCACAAGGACCATCCAGTCCAACTCCTGGCCCTGCACAGGCCCAGCCCCAAGAGTCACCCCCTGTGCCCCAGAGGATCATCCCAACCCTCCTGGAGCTCTGGCAGCCTTGGGGCTGTGCCCACTGCCCTGGGGAGCCTGGTCAGTGCCAACCACCCTCTGGGGGAAGAACCTTTTGTTGAGATCCAACCTGAGCCTGCCCTGACACAGCTCCAGCCCTTCCCTGGGTGCTGTCCCTGGTCCCCCCAGAGCAGAGCTCAGTCCTGCCCCTCCTCTGCCCCTGCCCAGGCAGTTGGAACTGCACTGAGGTCTCCCCTCAGCCTCCTCTGCTCCAGGCTGGTCCATCAGTCTCTCTGTGCCACAGCCTCTGCAGGAGCCTGAGGTCCACCTCCTCTCTGTCCACCAGCCCCAGCAGCAAAGCAAACACCCCCAGGTGACCTTGCTGAACTCAGGCCTGCTGAAGGAAAGCCCCTGGTCCCTGCCAGGTCTGGATCCATCTGACACACATTCCAAACCAAATATCACCATAATCACAGTAGGATGGACATTCACCTGGGCCCCCATGGGACCCCTGCTGTACCCAGCACACTGCCCAGTCCCCCACCCCGTGTTCATCCCAGTGCTCCATCCCAGCCCCACAGTCTGTGGATATCCACTGCTCTAACATGTGCTACAGCTCAACTCTCTTCCCAACACCTTCACCTACACACCCCCAGAACGTTCCTTGCTCTCCTGCCAGATACACCATTCCTGTCTGGCACAGCCCAGAGCCTTGGATCGGATATACTTGGAAGCTCAAAGTCTGCTGCACACCCAGGGAAACACTGCTCCAATCCTACAGCACTGCTGCTTAGCCAAGAATGCTTCAGAGGGGAGGCTGAGCCACAGGATATCAAAGGGGCTCTGGTTGCTGGTTTGCTGCCCCACAGCACATGCTTTAGTCAGATGGATGCACTGCCACTTGAATGGACTTCCTTCCAGGCACAAGACAAGGCTGTTTCCAGTGATGGCATAGTCAGTAAAAAGGTAAATTTGGGAACAGGAAACTTGTAATCTTACCTATGTTTTTAATAACACTTCTGTGGACATGAGGCTGAGTTCTGGACCCGAAGTCCTGCAAATTTATCCCCTTAATTATTTACCAAAGCCTCCCTGTGTGAAATCCATGTGTTCACATTAATGGATTACTTCCCATTCCTTTCCTCATTCTGGCCTTGATTCAGTACTACTTCCCACACTTTCTGCTAGTCATTCCCAGCTGTGGCCTAATTAGGATGAACCCTGAATGCTTGATTTAGATTTATTTCCCTCTGCTATCTCTTTCATTCATGTTTTTGCTTTAATCAAACATGCTGCTATTATTTGGAGATTCACATCAAATCTTGACTTCTTAAAGACCATCTGAAGTGGTCTGTAGCTCTGCTCATCACAATGACATGAAAGGGGATATAATTTGGTCTGTCCATTGAGCCTTGTCAGCTAAAAGTTTACAGGAAAGGTTAAAATCTTCAGTTTCCTTCAGGAAAAGGGATATTAAGGCACAGGATATAAGACCTCCATACGTGCTGATGTGTGTGTCTGCCTGTAAATGAATGAAACAATAACAAAATACCTTCAGCAGCTGCTTTACTCCCCCACTAGAGCCCTTTCCTATCTTCTAGAAAAATAGAAGTTTCCTTCCCAACAATTTGTTGATCCCTAGCATGGCTAATAATAAGGCTTGTAGCATGTGATGATTATAATAATAAAAAATGATATCTAATAAATGATGCCTGTAATATAGAGGAGACCCATCAATGTTACTGCTATTGGAAAGTGGTCCTTCTTTCCATGTCCTAAGCAAAAGCAATTCCCATTATCTGGGAGTGAAAACCTTCCTACTGCATTAGCTTTCCTTTATCTATGCTTATTCCCTTCTTTTTCTTCCCTTCCTCCCTGCTCTCCAGCACATCAGTATGCACTGCCACCTTCTCCTTTTCCATATCCTAAGTTCCCAAAAGTTTGGTCTGAGCATAATTTATTTCAATTCCCAAGCACTCTCGGCAAGCAGATAACGAGCCAAAGGAGTTACTGCACGGAAGTCGAAGGATAGAAAACCCCTCCATCAAGTCCTGCTGTACACACAGAGCTGAATGACAGTTAAATATGCATTGTAAATACACTTCCTCCCTCCTGCTGCCCCTGCACAGCGTGATAAACCCACCAAGAAATGGATTGCCTGGAAATGCAGAGTTACCTCTACTTTGGGACACCTCTATGTAAAAGCTGTGCAGGCACCATTTTTCCATAAATCAGCAGCACAAACACTGGTTTGGCCACCATGTCAACCTGTCTGTCTAATCCAAGGTCCCCTTTTTCTTCTTTTGGGTCCTTCAATATTTGACCTGTAGCATTTCTGAGTAGCCTGAGGACACAAAGCCCCTTCTCTAAAAGCAATATTGTCATGGCTGTCAGGCTGAACCAGGTTGGCACCTGGTTTGTCAACTGGTGCCACGAAACAGTGACCTGCAAATGCCCACCCTGGCAGAGCCCCTCATTAGGGTTCAGCCTGGAAAGGGGCAGATACAAGAGGACCTGATCCCAGCACAAGGAGCAGGATCTCTGTGTGGGTGGGGGCAGTGGGTGGAGGGGGAGGTGGGGATGGATAAGTCTTCTCTTTTCACAAATTTTCTAAGAAAAACAACCAATGTGAAGCATTTAATGCAACAACTCAACCTGCCCCATTACCATAATGGTTGTTTGCTCTTCATTCTTCTGTGATTATCACATATCAGAAAATCATTCATTTCTATTTTGGTGTTTCCAAGTGAGTGAGAATAAAAGGGCAACATCACAAAAGAACAATTACAACATGAGAGGACAAACCAGTATCAAAATCGAATCCCTAGTTTAATTAGGTGAGATTTATCAAAAGGAATCATCACTGGTTCCCAGTACTGATATTTCTTTAGATAGCCACTCATAAACCAAGGAAAAGGGAACCATGTGTGCAAAATAAACAGAAAGCAGACACTGCTGTTGGGACTTAACAATAAATACCCAACACCAAAGGCAAAAGTGAACGTGTACAAATTCAGAGAATAAACAATGCACAGCCTTTGGTTATTCCCCCAACTCTTCCATGTCCAGGAAAATACCTCTGCCCTCCGACGTGGATTACAGCAGTAGGAATCCCTCAAGTGTAAAACAGGGTATTCACCACTAATCTCACTGAGATGGACATGCAACATGACATCACTAATCTGGGCAAACAAAGCAGCCACTGTATTAAGCAGCTGAAGGAGTGCAGGATTCATTTATTCAGCGGACATGGCCTTCTAATAAACATAAAGCCAATCTGTACTTTATGTGTTTAGTGTGACCCTTTGAATACAAAGTTGCCCAAGAGTGGTCTATTGCAGATTTCAGGGCAATTAAAGATCCGTAAATCACTGGGAACACAGGAAAATACAATTGCTCTGCACAGTCAAGGTATCAAATTCTCCTGTACTAGAAACCACACTGTATTTTGTGTTTATGTGACACATTTCATTCCTTAGCCATAACGCGAGCCTATAAAAACCTTTTCATTAAGTGAATGCTGTATGTCTCCTTTACCATGATGTGCCTGATTAAAATGCCATTATATATTTTTTTCCCTTTCCTAAAAGGTCTAATCCCATAATACTTTATAAAGATCTTACGTAGAGATTGAGCTCTTTTTTCCCCAAACCTTTCATCTTATTCAGTTTGATTCGGGTCATGAGGCCAGGCTCATCCCAAGTATAATTCCACTGGAGTCAAAAGAGCTACTCCACTGATCATACCAGATCCCAGAAGCAAACATTTGGTGCCCTACATTTGGCAACACAAAAGGATAATGTTGTGTTTATTCCATGTTCAGTCTGAACCATACTTTGATACAGCATTTGAGATGCTAATGAGTCAAACAGCCATTTACAAGAGTAAATACTCCAAATATAACACACTACTCAAATTACCTCCCTGTTCTTCATACTTAGTCCAAATCTTCCATTTCAGTAAACACTGGATATGATGTGCTACTTAAGCTCTCAGGATGGAAATGATCCCGTGCAAGTTATTTTAGCCAATCCGTCTGAGACTGAGACGCTGGAATCTCCCTCTGCTTAACAGGCAGAATTCACCAGGATCATCTTAAAGATCTTTATCTCCCTACCAACCATGCAGTAACTTTATAGTAAATTACAACTAGTTAAAATTGTCTAGTCCTACACGTACCAGCTCTATCACATGTAATTTGAAACACTGTCATCTAAGGCTACGCAAGTATTAAAGATCAGTGATCATTTTTTGATCTTCCCACCCAACAAATTCCCAGAGTGCTGTAAATTCTGCTGTGTTCAACAAGGAGGCTCCATACAGAGGGGCTGCACTGAACAATCCACAACCTGACTCATTGCAAATGAACATGAATAAAATGGAAGCTTGAAGAAAGACAGGATAAGAAAACTGTGGAAGTCCGTGGAGCCACAGTTCTGAACTGCAAATATTTACAATTTTTATGTCATCTTATAAAACTTGGCCTTTGCAATCTATTCTATTTAACATCCTCTTTTAAGAGGTTGATAGTCCCCTTTCACTCCACATACTCCAGGTTTACTGCTTTCTCATTCTGATAATAATAAAAAGGTGCCACAAGTAATTAAAAATAAACTCAGTCCCAGCATTCATTAAGGAAGAAAATATGATCTTCTGAAAAGCTGTCACATAAAATAAAGCAGTGCTATCTGCCCAGAAATAGAGATATTTCAAATGGAAAAGTCTAGAGAAAGAAATCCACCAAAATGCAGTTAAATTAATTGTTGTTTTACAAGGGGGAGCTTAAAAATGGAGTAATTAATTGACCTACTGTTTGCAACAATTTCCCTATAGTTAACAATCAGTCTTGCAAAAGATGAAAGAAACAGCCCTCTTTCACTTGAAAAGAGACAAATGAAAGTGCAAACTAACATTGCCAGAGAAAAACAGAGAATATCCATGAGACAGGATAAATTCTAAACTCATTTTTATCTGTGCAACTTCACTGCACCCAACAGCATTATTTCGAATTAGGACTGGGATTCTCCCAGTGCCCTGACATTCTGAATATTCAGCCCTAGGGTTACCTGGGTGGAGAACAGTGGAATTGGAAATGAATTGAAAAAGTCATTTTAGTGGTGTAGATTCAGAAACAATGTATGGGTTTATTCACTGTAAGGACATTTTATTTCCTTGTTCATAACTCTGAAACAGATTGTGCAAAATACCTTGAAACACGGTTTGTTAACGTATGAGCAGCTGCCTGATTAGTTATGCACAGAATTCCTAATAATGCCAATTAATTCTAAAAAAGCACAGAAAAAGCCCCAAAGACAAGAGAAATTGCACCCATATCCCAAAGATCTCTAAGGCCTGTAAATATATCCTGGCACGTTGTATCTACACTGCCTCCACTGCCTGCAGAGTGGGAACTCAGCTCTACCAGGGTACCAGAGGAGAAACACGTTCGTGCCTGTGGCCCACTGAAGGAACCAAAGAGTGATAACTTATGCAGAGGGTACCTATAGAAAGGCCCCTGCACCCCTCAGTGTCAGGATTTCCATGGCAAGGCAGGGTCAGGAAAAGAGGAATCACACACAGCACTCAGGATAGGAGCTCCCCAAAAGCTTTGTGCAATGGCAGAATGGTGCCCTCTGTCTTATTTCTCCCCTTCCCAGTGATGTCAAACACCTTATTGCCATTTTTGGCTCCCACTCAGTGTTGACTCAAAGATTTTGGAAAACTGGCAGTGACTCCAATGTAACTCTTTCTAAGCTGGAATTGTTCAGTGCCAAGTAAACACAATCTAGACGTTTTTCCTCTGGATGTATTACCTGAACTCAATAACACCAAAGCTCATCTGCTCCCTTGTTGCTGTGCAGTTCTGGGAGATCCTGAGGGTTTCCCGCCATTAACAGAGGATTTGGTGACTCAAAGAAGTTTCTTGTCACCTGCAAAGTAGGTGTTCAAATCATCATCAGAAAAAAAGCCTATCTTTTCAAAGTGTCAGAGGACAGGGTTAGATTATATTGTGAAGGGATTCCTGGCTGGGAGGGGGGGGAGGCCCTGGCACAGGGTGTCCAGAGAAGCTGTGGCTGCCCCTGGATCCCTGGAAGTGTCCAAGGCCAGGCTGGACGGGGCTTGGAGCAACCTGGGCTAGTGGAAGGTGTCCCTGCCCATGGCAGGGGGGGGCACTGGATGAGCTTTAAGGTCCCTCCCAAGCCAAACCATCCTGTGATTCCATGATCATCATCTTGCATTAGGTAATCTCTGGCAGCAGGAGATTGACTCTTAAGGAGCCAAGCAGTGATCGTTATGATTGGTCTTTTGTTTAAGTGAAGTCAATGGATTTTTTTTACTTTCTTTTAGCCTTTTGGGGCATTATTTTCTCACAAACTTAAAAAAAATTACAAATACATAATAAGCCTACTGAATCTCTTTTATTCTCATACTTTATTGACATCTTCATGCAAGTACAGCAGACAGGAGAAGAAAATTTCCTCCAAGTGAAGCAAACAGTGTCCTAACAGATCAAATTTATTCATCTGCTCAGTGATTTTATTCTTTAGAGGAAACCCTCCATCTCACCATGGACAGAAGTTTTGCTTATCAGTCCATTGTCCCTCCCTAGGACTCCACTCAGAACCCACCTTGCAGATTCAATGAACACTCCAAAAATGTTACGACTGGAATCAACAGGAATGGAAATGCTGATTTTGAGCCAGCTCTGATGGAAAACATCAGAAGTACAAGTTTTGCAAAATGCCTCCTGAGGTTGAAAATGAAAGTGTGAGAGGAGTAACATTTATTTAATGTAATTTTTCTTACAGTTTATAAGCACCTAAAGATCAAAAGTGGACGCTAATGCAAATCTCACAGCTCTCAGCTGGGAGAAAATGTGAAGTGTGAACAGCTTATAAGTCTGGGGGAAGTCCTCAAAACCTGTGGGTTTATCCCTTAAAGATGATTCTACTTCCATGAACAAGAACACTGAAAATTTCCAGTTTCTATGAGACTTTTCTGAGCTCTGCTGAGGACTTTGGTGATAGTCTGAGTCAGTGGTCGATATCAGTGTATGTTATTTAACAATATAATTCAATAAATTTGAATATTCTGTTAATATAAAATATCATAAAATCCTCTTAAAACAAGTGTAATTGTTTTTCTTGGTTTTTTTTTTCAGTAGGTGTTTCGTGTTTTGTGTGCTTGTTTGTTTGGGGTTTTTTTTAATGTTTAAGTCCACAAACATACCAAAAACCATACAAAACCTGCCAAAATACTGACGAAATTACTTACATTTTCATGCTTAAATATTCTATTATTCATTCCCCCCTTCCACACACAGTACAAATTTGAAAAATTATATCAGTGGCTTTTACTTGAATAGAGTTATTAAAAGATGTAGGTAACAGTTAATGCCTTTTTGGTGGGAAATAGCTGTGGTACAGGCACTACTGGATCAGATCACTTAATCAAACAAAAACCATCAGGGATTGTTCCAGCTAAGGATTAATTGCACCAACTTGAGTCAGACAAATTCTATTTTGGCTCTGCTTCTGACAGATGAAAATAAAACACACATGAGGGATGAGCCTGCAGCAAACAATATGCAAAATACAAGAATACCAAAATTTTAAACTTTTCTGGGAGCACTGATTAGCTTTTGTTCTACACACTGCAAGGAGGAGACTTTGCTGTTAATCTTGTTACACATCCACTCAGCAAACAGCACCAAGGCTCCTCAAACCTGCTATTCAAACAAGATAATGGGCACTGACCGAATCTGGGGGTGTGGCTTCTGCAAAAATGGCTCTTTTTTTTTAATTGGTCGTAAGTAGAATAGTGAGAAACTCAAATTATCTCTAAAGGCATCTATGACTGGGTAAGCTGATTATAATAAAGTGTGTCCTATGCATTTTTCATTTGAAGGTTAAATTCTCAATTAATTTTTCAGCATGTTGCCATCTCAGCTGAGTGTGGTTGTTAATTGCAGTGAAACAAAAGCTTCCAGTGTCGGAACTCATGTGTTGGATTCAGGGCACAGTCAGAGATCCAGTAGGATCAAAAGTGCTGAATCCCAAACCAGAATTATTGACTAAACCCCAAGTCCAAACATCAATCTGAGGTTTCAGATTTTTTTTTTTTTAATTCTGGAAAAAAGAAAAGAGATTTTTTATTCTTGGTTATGTTTATTCCACAGTTTTCAGGCTCATTTATTTCTTTTCATGAAAGCAAAAGACTTCAACAGCTAACATGTTAAGTACTCTTCAATAAAATGCATACAGAATAAAGAGAATGCACCTAAAAAAATTTTAAACTTGAGTACCTGAATGAATTTTGTCTGCAAATAATAGGCTTAAAAATATAAACTGTAAACCCAGAATATTAACTGGCATCCTACTGATGGAGAATATTCCAGAACACACTTTTCTCTCTTAAAAGCCATTTTATATCTACTTACTGTACCTTTTGTAGTGTTGTGCCAGCAACCATCACAAATTACTGATCTTCTTTTAGTGTTAAAAAATTTTAAGTACCTATAAAAAATATGTACATTTTCTCCTACAGATCCAGCTCCTCCCCACCCTACATTTTGCCCAGGGCAGAAGCAGCTCTGGACCATGAAAACTTCACTGTGTTGTTGCCCCTCTCTGGGTTTGCCAAGTTTGCTAAACACAAAATTTTTTTTCATAAATGACTACATTCCTGCACTCCCTTGTGTGCAGGAACTTGCATGAAAACAGCTTTAAGATAAATGTAGATTCTACGAAGATTAAATTTGAGAAAGGACAAATTCTGATGTAAGCTCCTTGCTCAAGGCTGGAGCCCAGAAGAAAGAAAAGCAGTAATGTCAAATACCAAACCCTATAAATACCATTTCCAGGGCAGCATACATGGTAGTACAACTAAATTCTTTCAAGGAATACACTTAGACATGAGGCAGCTTGGAATTTTGTCTTTTATCAGAGAGTCCAGAAAAAAATGCCGAGGTTTAGACCTAAGAATGCAATGGCAACACCTGCACACAGGTGAGCAGGACCCGGGAGCCCTGCCTGGCTCTCCAGAGCTTCCAGTTTCCCTGCTCAGAACCACGTTCACTGGTGAAAACACCCCTCACCTCCAGGGAACAGGGACCACCGCGGGGAATGCTGGAGTTCAGTCCCTTAAACGGACTATCTGCCCATTATTAGGTAAAATTATTGAATGAGAATATGTAACAGCCTTCCAGTAACAGACTGTAAAGTACAAAACAGGTCCCATTTTAGTATATTTAAGATACGTCTATTTTTGTCGGGTCACCAGAGCACATGTAAGGCCGGTCGCCTTAAAAAAGGAGGCGTACACGCCTGTGGGTTCTTTAATCTTCTAGAGTCTTTTATTAAAATGCTGGAACTCTGACTCATGCAAACAAGAACCACGAGGGGAAGCGAAAGGATCGCATGCACCCTAAAAAGGAAACATGCAAATAGCAATGGAGGAGGGAAGGCGAGGGTTTATATAAGGTAGGGTAAGGAAGGTGCTAGAACTTGGGTGGAGTTTTACAAATATGGAAAGGGATAGCTCCGAACATGGGCAAAGAAGGGTTGGAACATTACAATTAAGGGGTGGCAACAAGCCAAATAAGGAACATCTGCATTGCAGGGGTGAATTAACCAATGAGAAAATAGGGATAAACATTTTAAAATTGTGAGGGTAAAAATATATAAAACTGGGGTACAAAACCTTAGAACATGCATTAACAATACTAATACACAATGTGCTTTAAGTAGAACATTCTGAGAACAGGTATAAGTCCAGTAACGATGAGGTGCTTTTTCTTCAAGTATTCTGTCTTTCGTAAAGTGCTTTTCTCCACCGGTCCCATTTCTCTTTAGGGATTTTTACATCCCCGACACACATGTGATGGTGATTATAAGTTACCTCACAAAGAAATAGTAAGTAGAACTGGAGAAACCGAGGTGCAGGATGTCTGCAGTGATTTGGGGCTGATTAAAAGGAGAACTCCGCTGGGCACAGAGGAGGAACCTGCACGAGGTTCCCTCAAGTTGAGCCGATCATTCCAGCCCTCAAACTGCCCCGTGTGTCCTGCTGTGAACCAGGTCAGCCAAATCTCCACACAGACTAATCCGGACTAAGGCCAGTGGACATAAAGAAATTACAGCAGGAAAAGAAAGCAATAAATGAGTGTGTCCTGGGCTGTTAATTAACCCAGGGATCCTTCAGCAGCGTTGGGGTGTGTGGGTTGTAAACTACATCATTTCCTTACCTTTAGACAATGTGAGCCAACCTCTATTGCTAATTCTCCAGTGTTAATGAGGGAAGACATTCACACTTTTTTGCAGCTGACATCCTTATTATCCCCTTATTTACTCAAATACAATGATGAGGCAAAAAAAAAATCACGAGACTAACAAAGGAGAAAAATGTAGATAAAAAAATATCAATGAGTGGAAAAAATTACATGAAAAGTGTATGATGTGAGATAGGTGTTATATCCAGAGGTTGGATTATGATTTTGGATTTTACATCACTTAAAGATTGAGTTTGCTTTTACACCTTACCCACTTCCCTGGATAGCTATGGAAAAGCTCCTCAATGTCAGCCCATTAATCTTGAGACCCTTAAAACATTTGTTTATAACTATGAAGAAAGACCTCCACTCAAGCACAGTTGCAATCAATGGAGAAAACATTAATCACTTGAGAAGTGGTGTTTTGAGACTCATGAAATTGAAATGAATCACAATATGAAAAATGCAATTATTTTTAAGGGCTTTGTTTTGTTAACATTCAGTCACTCAATCTGCTCCCTTTGCTTATGTGTTTTTGAAGGGGGAGAAAAGCGTGGGGTTTGTTGCTTGAAAAGGCCCTGCTTCCCTCAAGGACCTGCTAAGACACTACTCAACCTCGTAATAAGTGAGGAATTTACTTGCTGACTATTTATTGACCCATCAGCTTTGAAAGGCTGGTTTTCTAAAAGGTCTGGATCCTGCAAAGAACTCAATCAATTGGTGTTCACAGTAATGTGTCAGTGAGCCAGTTCTCAAGTACGGTTTGGGCCAAAAATAAAAGTCAGCCGAAGATTTCAGTAACTCCCCTTCCCTGACAAAGGTGGCTCAGGCCAGGCAGAAAATCAACATTCACACGCTGGAAGGTGCTAGAACTTGGGTGGGATCCCATAGGGCATCAGACAAATGCACTAGAGATAAATTGTGTACGGATAAATATGGGCTATCAGAGCTACACAGATGTGATAGCCATGAGAGACATTTAAAAACCATTTTAAGAAAATGATCAATTTTTTACAGATTTTACTGAGAGTAAATAACAAAAAATAGTTTCCTGCAAAATGAGAATCAATTGTTTTGAATAAATTATTGTTTTACATCCTGGTCAGTCTTGAACTAGTTGGCAAAGTGGTCCAAGGTTGGGTTGTGTCTAGAGCAGAACCATCAGGTGGCAGTCAGAAGGAACTGTAGCTGTCTAATGATGGTGATTTTGTTTGCAAAAGATGACCTGACTCCTTGTCTACCTTTCCTTACAGAGGCCAAGATCCCCTACATTCCTGACTGATCCAGGCTTTCCTTTTGGCCAACAGCAAGGCCCTGGGGTCTTTCCCCGCTGGGATTTGCCTGGGATTCTTAACATCAGAGCGGCTTTCAGTGGGCAGAGCCTGTCCCTGCTGAATTTGAAGGCAGTTTTGACACACAAGAACAAGATTCTACCAACAGCTCCTACAACACAAGTGCATCTCAGTGGCTGTCCCAGGAACAGTCCCATTCATTTCTTTGAGACACACTGTGTGAACAACAAACTCTGCCCCGTTAAAGGATTGCGGGCTATTTCCTAACGAAGTTAAACAGCCCTCTCTGAAGAGACGCCGAGATTGCAAAGACAGACTGAGCACATGATGCCCTCAGCTGGATGCACTCGGGGCTGCTTTCCAGCACAGCGCTGCCAAATTAACACTGTGACTTCAGCTCCAGGCAATGAGGTAAAGGCACCTCTCATCAGAGACCTGAGCTCTCAAAGGATGCTAATGCAGCAGAGAGATGTAGGCATTGCTTATTAAACCCCAAATCAACCAGCCACACAAGAACAAACTCTAAACTTCATGGTTTGCACAAGGAAGAGACTGGGGAGTGATGCACCACCTCTGCAACCCTCCACTAGTTTGTCTTTCTGTGCTCAGACAACACCACTTAAGACATGGGGTTTGGCTTCCGAACTCTTAGCAGTTCATTTCAACAGCTTTTGATTCTGCTCCAGTGCCAAACTCCATCTGCCTTGTGATAAAAGAGATGGAGCTGCAACATTTCAGCCATCGGGGAGTAGCAATGGAAACCCAGGATTAGAGGCCGCTGGCACTGCTGGCTGTTGCAGGGGCCTGGGAGGGGTCTGTGCTGGAGCTGTATGTGGAGGACAAAGAAACATCACAGTTATTCTGAGTAAGCTTCTTCACCATCACTCCATCCCCAAAGTGAAAAGGAAGTAAAATAACGAAACCAAACCAACCAACCAACCAAAAAGAAAAAAGGATTAATTTATTCTTGTGACTATCACATTGGAATAATCCAAATTCTCCAGGAAGACAAAAGAACTTTGGAATAAGATGAAAATTCAGTCAATCCCAGCAAGAAAATTGTGGTGATACCATCAAGTGCAGAAACTGCATCACCTTCAGGCCACAGAACCTGTGAAGGAAGCTGGGTTGTTTCCATGGGCTTTTTTCCCCTCTCACTGTAAGACTTAAAGCTGATTGCTCAAAAACAAACATGACAAGTGGCTTAACTTCTATAGCCAAAAATGGAGCCTACCACAAATAATGCTCTTACTAAGGATAAATTAAGAGAGGGATTCTCTTTCCCATCTAGTAGAAAATTTCAGCTTTTGATGACAATATGAAAAGCACCTTGCACTGTAATAAAATACGTTAACTTGGTGCTTTTTACGTCTGTCTTTTAAAAATGGCTTTTAAAGCATTTTATGCATATGTGAAGTTCATTTAGCTGAAGATTTCATGTTCTACATAGAAGGACTAGGAAAATGTCACCTATTTTGTTAGTTCTGTCCCTGGCAAGGCCTCCTACCACGAAGTGCCTAAACTTGCCCTCTGCTATAAAATTAACCAAAGAAACTTAAGCTGAATCTTTGAATTTTTCATGCTAATCTTCTCTGTAGAAGTTGCCTCATGACTCAAACTCCAGGGTGCTAATTTGAAACTTTTTTTACTAAACACCCAGGATTTAATAGTTCAGAAATCTGCCTGCAAACTCCAAATACAGAGCTCCTCTTCTGCTACAGATGTTTTCAACTGATGGTTTTGGAATCCATTAGTTTCAAAATAATTAGATTTCATTTCTTCAGAAGAAGCAAACTCACACACATGCAGCTATAGGAGTATTTTTGCTATTGAGATCAAAGCAATATTTGTAAAATAATGCACGTATTTGTCTTCATTTTTTTATAAACATCCCCTGTCTTTATATAGTGCTCAATAAATTCTTGCCTCTCGTGGCTGTGCTGCAAATCCCTCCCCGTTTCCAGGTCTATGTTCTAACCTGTGTATTGCTGTCAGAGCTTACAAGGGATTTATAGGAGACCACTTTACATTGCTACAAAGCTGCAGTTTCTAATTTCCTTTCCACATCACAATGTCCCCTGTGCTAAAGAGCATCACAGCTGACTAGAGGCCAAATATGGTCACTGAACTAAATGTTTATCTTTTGCTAATTATTTTCAAATGACATGTAATGGAAATAATTTATTTGTTGGCCTATTTTTGTCTCATTAGGAACACTTGTGATTTCAATTAGGTTAATTAACTAAGTTCCACCAAGCAGGCAACCTCAGCCTTTTATTCCTTGCAAATTTTCCTCCTTCTCTGACAAGTCAAACAGAGCTTTTGTGTGAAGCACACTTGTAGGTGCTGGGGGAGGGGAATGGTGACAATTATTTTATTAAACACAGGGATTGGGTAGAGGCTGGTGGGGCCAATTCAGTGTCCCAGTCATCACATACAAAATGCAACTGAGAAGAAGGCAAAGGAGAAAGTTGCCATGAGGTGTAAATAGAAAAAAATCCACAGGGGAAGCAACGATACAAGGGGATCACTGATGGGAGGAAATTTGCTCCTGGTGTGCTGGGCTGGGGGAAGGATGCTGGTTTTAGATGAGCAACAAACTAAAGCTTAGCAAGACATTTGGCTTTGGACCGAGGGCAGTGTGGAACTGATAGCACAAACAATGTGAGCTCTTAAAAATTTGAGAAAAAAAAGAATTAAAAATCTTTCCTTTGATTCATTTTTTTTTTCTCTGCATAATTAACATTTTCTGACATGTTCTGTCCTCTGGATTTGTTAATCAAAGGCATATTTTGTAAGAATTGCTACTGCCCAGAATGCACCAAAGGTCAGGTCAGAGGAGAAGCCAGGGGCTTCTTTAGTCTGCAAGTTTTTAACCTCAACTACAAACCAGTAAAAATGATCTCGATTCTTTCTATAGACTGTGGGAAGCTCAGTGTTACTTTGATATGTGATGTTATTCTACATACACATTACAAGTAACAAGCACAAAAAAGAGCAATAGCACTTAGATAGAGAGTAAATACTTTATTTAGAGACATTTTTCGTACTAATACCTGGGATTTGATATACATTTCACCAAAGCCACGTTCAAACAGGGATTAAGGCAGCAAAGACTCTTTGTGTTCTGTTCTATAATGACAGCAGCAGTTTATGGATTCTAAAGTCACACTTTCACAGTGGAAACCCTACAGCAGATCTGATAGAATTGTGTGATTAAAGCAGGATAATAATTTAAAGAATTACAGCCTATTCACTACGCTGGGTAGGTGCAAAAAACTTACGCTAGGACATGGCCCTGATCTCTGCACAGGAGCCCTAATCAAAGTTATTAAAGATATTGAAGACCTAAAGTGCATTTCAACAACTACCAATAGACTGGGTTCCACAATACACCCAATTCTGTCCAACTCTGCACAAATATACCCAAAACAAAGTTTGCTTTTGAAGGAAAAAGGTATTTATTTCTTTGGCTCTTTTCTTCCATTTGAAACACATAGCCATGCAAATATCCAACCACCTTTATTTTAGTAAGTGCTTATAAGGGGAAAACTTGGTACTGCCAAGAAAATTCAGGAAGCTCTTGGAGCAGATGGAAGCTTTATACTTTAATATACATTAATATAAGTGTTACTAAATAGTGGGTTTAATGCTGATCTGAATTCTAGTTGCCCTTTTCATACTAACCAGATAAATCTGGGTAAGATCTGAATTAATTATCTTCTACTCAGTGACAAAGTCCCAGGCCAAGATTCTGCTTTATGGATCTTGAAGTTTTTAGTCATTTCTAACTTGAATAACCTCCACTGATGACTGTGTTTATGTAAGACCTGGATTATTTGACAAAACAGATAGTAAATGATATTTTGCCTTTAGCAGCACCTGAACATTTTATAAACATTATTAGGATGAGAGGTAAATTCCATTTTTATCACCTCATCTTGCAGTGTAATTCCATCAGAGGTACAGTTCTTTGCTTTCTTTAGTTTCTTTTCTGCCACTTGCAGAAGAAAGGGGAATTGGATGCTTATGGCTGTGTCTGAAAAGCAGACAGGCGAGAACGTGGAACTTAAAACCCTGAGGAAAAGTCAGTGCTAAATTTCTGGTGAGGGGGTTATTCTGGAAACATTCCATCCTCATCACCCTGTGCATCTGAATAGGAAAGGATATTAGTGGATAATCCTTTGTTTGGGATCCAGTCCAAATTTACAATATCAAGTAACTCAAGTTGGTGCAAAACTGTAGCTTTGGGGATTATCTCAAGAGATTTGATTGAAATTCACTTTTCTAGAGAAAACTTCTCAGCACAACAGGGAATCAAACATAAGTCAGGCTTATTTTTACCACCTCTCACCTCATATTTCTCTGTGCTCACAATAGTCTTACAGTAAATAGTCTACAAAGTAGGAATAGCAACCTATACATGTGATTTTTAATTTTGCTAATCCTCTGTTACAGCCCAAAAGACCAAAAATACCTTATTTGATGCCACTGTGTCCTTGTTGAGCTTTTTCAAGCACTGTGCCACACAGAATATACTGGATTTCTTATACATTTATTAGAGATGCAGTAATTCCAGATTTTTTCATCATGTTCTGTGGAAAATAATATTCTAGGATGGGGGGAAAACATTGTGGGGTGTTATCCTTCCTTCTCCTCCTTGTTTCAGTGCACTAAAATGCAGCATAGTTTGGTTTCATAGTGAATTAAAGCATTTTACTACACTTTCACAAATGCAGACCAGCCATCTAATAAACAAATAAGTCAATACTCATTAAAATATAACTACATATTGTATCAACAAATAATTAAGTAATAAGAAAAGGGAAAACAAGGAAAGAAGCAACCTGGAATCATCTGGATCACAAAGAGGGAGATCTCCACATACATGACCAAGACAGGATAGTACCTTAAGGTTATTATGTATCCTTTAAACTATTATGCTCTATTTTTCCTATTATTAATGAATAATAACTAAATGTGATGTAGGAAAGCAATATAAATTAAGAACATTATTCTCTCCTGAAAAAACATCCTGTATTTGTGTCAAAGTTGTCCCAAACCAGACTGAAACTATAGGGAACAAAATGTCTCTATCACACCAAATACAAGGAGACATTTGTTCCTTAAACTGATGCCAACTAGTTCAGCAGAGTCTTAGCTCTGCTAAAGATCTTAAATGAAGTTAGACCCCACAAAAGCTTGTACTAGATAATATATCATAGATAAACAGATAAACACACACAGAAATACTCAAACCAGCAAACACTGGGACTCCACCGAAAGCTCCAAGAATACTCTAACATCTCACTTAGCCATAAATTTAGGTCTTTAACTCTGTAATTCTTCTTCTTCCATTCATGCTTTGCTGGTCTCTTCCATTCAACAGTGAATATCTCAACTGGAAGCTGCTACTGGTACAACTAATTGCTAACTCCTGTTGTCATGACTTGACCTCAATGGTCCCAGATCTCTGAAGTGACTACAGGGGAAAGAAAGACTTGACTGACCTTTATCAAGTGGTCTGAAATCTGCACATGAAAATAGAGCTTAAACAACTCTTTCCCTTACCCATGTCATTAAAATACTGAGCCATTTCTTCCCCTGCTTACAGAAGGTTAATTATTGACACACAAATACTTCCAATCAGAGATGCTCTTCAAGACGCTTCAGGGCTGATTCATTCAGTAAGAAATCTTGGATTGTAATTATTTTAATAAGAATTTGATTTCAGTTAAATGGCAGCTGAACAAAGTCAGCTTGTGTTTATTACACATGTGAGTTCTTAATGGTTTAAATTCTTATGTCAGTAAGGCTTAAAACTTTCCCATTATCTGCTGTTCCAACACTAAACTTCTGGAAAGTGTTACATGATTAGAACAATGTCAAATAAATGCATCCTCACAAAAACATACACAAAAGCAGCAATTTTCAGTGGTATTATTATGTAAAAACATCACAGTACTCATCAACAGCATTTTAAGAGCTCATTGAAATAATGAAGTGGCTACTGTTATTTCCATTAAAAGATTTATAAATAATATCTGCTGTTTGGTACAGTTGGAGAGCACAACTGTTTAATAATTGAAATGTCAATGCATCTTCCTTGAAAGCTCTTACTTCTAAAAGGAGGAACCTGGAAGAACATGTAATTCCCACCTCAGCTTTTGAACTGTGGAAGAAAGCAGTGCTTGTCATTTCCATTTCATTTTCCCTCCAATATTAAATAAAACCATATGGAAGAAAAAAATATTATTACACACTCATTCACAAAGATAGAACCTCTTTAAAACCACAGACACACACACATACAAATGTAGATCCCTATTGGCTTATTTTTCTTCATTTTTTCATTCTAAATCACCAGCAACCTAAAGAAGGGGGGAACAAACAAGGAAAAGTATAACTTTGATAACTCTCTGATAAAACTAAGCTGCTCCAACAGCATAATAAGAAATCATGAACTATCCAGTCCATCACCTCTATTGTTATGAAGAGGCTCTTTATCATGCTGCAATCTTTACTTACAAAGAGTTTTCAGTTATAAAACGGGATTTTTCATGAACGACTTCGAAGCTGAAATCCTGGAGAGAAATAAGAGCTATGAGGGGCTCGTGTCTCTGGCTGGTTCACTGATGCACCTTCTCACTTCCATTGAGCATATTCTCCTTCAGAGCCCCTTGGACACCCTATAGAACCTTCCTGTTTATGGAACTTGAATGGTTGTTGTTCTCTGTCAAAGACCCAGAGATGAAGAAGCTGGGATGGAATTGTCCAGAGCCAATCTGAGACAGTAGGAAAGAGAAAAGTTTAATGCCATAAAACAAGCTGTATTTCTACCCCAGTGCCCACCCTTGAATACCTGTGTGCTCCCAGATGAGTGGGGGGGATTTTTATGGGAAAAACAGAGAAGCTCCTCCCCTTTGCCTGACTGACCCAAGGCACCGTGTGCTCCAGTTGTTACTGAGGAGTTATGAGCTCCCGTTATTTACCCCAAACCTCGCAGGTTCTGATGGGTCAGGAGACATTCTGGAGGAAAGGAAGCGAGATTTTTTGCTACGAAAACCAGGTCTGACTGAAGTCTTCTTCAGTTTCAGACATGCTGAGGAGGTAAGGACATTTTGTTCACTGAAAACCGATAAGATTTTTTGAAATATGCCAAAAAGAAGAACCCTAATCAAAATTCCACATCAAAGTTTGTGAAGGAGAGAAATGTATAAGGAAGGGAAAGAGGGTTTATTATTTAATAGAGTGCTCTGGCATGATATAAAAGTCTGGTAAGTCATTTTCTACATCAAAATCTATCAAAGAGGCTTAAGAATGAGATCTTGCAGAGCTGATTCCTGATCAAAATTTCAGAATAGCATTTAAACATGAATGTCTGCAACTGCATAACACAAAGATCTCACAGGTCTACATGTTTGCTATTACTGTACTTTGCAGGCCTGTTCTCTGAGGAGATTCGTAACAGGAAAGGTCACAACAGAAAAATTTATCCTAACCCAGGAACTCAAAGCTGGTTGTGAGTCCAGTCTTCACTGCTGTTAGCTGGACAAAAATTTGGTTTCAAGTATTCTTATGGAAATTTCCTCTGGATAAAAGAATTTTCAATGGATGTAATTTGGCAGTGCAAGTGGTCTGACATGGATCTTCCCCACCTAGAAAACAGATGGCACCACGATGGCACAAAGGGAAATGGAGGAGAGAGAAAAACAACAAGAGAAAAGACCAGATTTTGGTGGAAAATTGGTGATTCAATGACAGGCAGAAGCCGGTGGTAAACAGAGAGGTCCCTGAGGTGGCTGTTTGGTGCCAAGCCATGGGAAAGCAGGGATTTTGTGCTGCATCGCAACCCCAGAGCTGGGACTACACAGGAGCAGCTCACAGGTGCTCACAGGTACGTCTGACACACCTTCATATGCACCCAACACTTCCCTCATCCAGCCCTCAGTGACCTCTGCTCCAGGGCTTCCCTGCACAGGATCCCAGGGCCAGCGCTCCCACAGGAATCACTTCAGGATGCAACACAGCTCCACAGGACACCAGGGCTCACACCTGCAGAAGTACCATCTCCTCAAAGCTAAACATTCAGGAGCTGAGTTTTCGATCATCTGGCACACTGTTTGGATGTATCCTAAAAAGTGATACCTCCTGATTCCCCCGACCCTTTCTTTTGCACTCATGGAAATGGAGACGGGTTTTAACAGAGGGAGCTGGGTGCAGATCTCAACAAAATTTTAATTAGTTTAATAGCTTTATATAAATTACAACTGAAAAATGTGAGGACTGCAGATGAAACATATTCCAACTTTTTATTTTAAGAAATGTACAATTTTTCCCTCCTCCAAACTAATTAGGCTGATGGTCCTCACTGCCAAATACAGCTGTTTCCTTGACACCTCTAAGTTCAGCTGACTCTGAACTCCATTTCATTGAACCCTGTCCACACTTGTTTCAATGGCAACAGACTGCAAACATGGAGAAATACCCACTTTAATTAACTTTTACTCCTTTCCAGGGGGTGTTAAAAGCAAACCAAGAGCTATTACAGAGACTAAGTGAACGAGCCTTGCAGGCAGTGAGGGCCATTCCATCCAAACCGCTTCTATTCAGGACTAACAATTTCAGAGACTTATGTTCTTAATAGAGCAGACTAAAACTCTTCTGATGAACAATTTGCCATCTGAAACTGCTGATTTTCTGGATCAAAAGGTTCTGCGGGGATTTTTAGGCCACTAGAAGTTGTGAGGAGAGCAGGCAGGCTGGCTGGAGGGCTGGCAGCTTGGCTTGGAAGGCTGCCTGGAGCAGGCTGGCAGGGAAGAGCCAGGCTGGCTGCCCAGCATCCTCTGCCCAGTTTTGCAGGTCCCCCCCTCCCAGAGGTCAGGCAGATTATGCATTATAATGACATTTATTATCAAATTTGTCAACATTTCTAAGAATAAAACCCAATATTTCAATGCACTGTGTTTCAAAATATACTCCAATAAGTTTGGCATTGAAAAGATGCTTTTTTTTTTTTTTTTTGAAAAGTAGGTTAAAAATTTTCTTATGTGAGGAATATTTATGTTTTTGTTCTAATTTAAAGCAATAATAAAAAGCCCAAGTGAAACACTAAAGCTTCTGCAGAAGGGGAACTCCAGGTTCCAACCAACGTAGAGCTGTACACAGACAATTCCATATTCCATGGCCTTTCTACAGGCAGAATCTAAAGACAGTGGTTGCACAATGTTACATTTATTTTCCAATAATGTAAAGGATTTATTAATTTTTCAAAGCTTGAGGATTTATGAAAAGGGTTACTCTCTTTTCTTATTTATTCTGAACTGATATTTTTCAAATAAAGAAAATTGTGATCTTTATAACTACCATGGGCAGGACTTGAAATACCCCAATTCAGGTTGGAGAGCATATATTTTATCATACATTTTTCAATATAGTTATGCATTTATAATTATATATTTATAAATA
>VXAY01000889.1:197871-280946 GCA_013399855.1 Oxyruncus cristatus | reverse complement strand
AAAATATAGTTATATAATAATTATAAATATACAAATGAATATACTTTAAATATTATAATATTATATATCTTTATTGTAATTTATATTGTATAATATTCCTTATCTAATTATACTGACAGGAGCCAAACTTCTATCTCAAAAATCCTGGTCATGCTTTAAACTACAATAGTTACATCTTAAATTCCTGAAGAACTTTTGGAAGTTTTCTCTAGAATAATTCCACTTCAAATTTCCAATAAATAAAAGGAAGTTACTCCATTATTTCTTACTTTTGTGTGCAGACTTTCAGGGAAATTCTGCAATTCCTTCATTTGTTTTGAAGGCACTGGGGCCACGCTGCTCGTGCTGGGTTTGGACACCCTCTCATGTGAGATGTGTTTCAGCATTATTGGGTGGCACAGGCAAGAGCCAGGAACACAAGGAACAGAACCCAGAGAATTCCCAGATATGGTCCCCAGGATATTTTTGTATAATAATTTTGTTTCTACGAGAAATGTAATGTGATTTTCCATTTTTATAACACCATAAAGATCATCTCTACACACAGCAGCAGCAGTTGCATTTAAAGAACTGAAAGTTGACTTAGAACTGGTAAACATCTTTTTGTTTGGGTTTTTTTTTCTCTTCTGAAGACCCTTTTATTCCATAATCTCCAGAAGTCAATGTTCTGCACTTTCGGAGCATTTAAAAATAACTTTGCACTTGCCACACGTAGCAGTTTTATGCCTGCACTGCATGTACACTATATATAAACACTATATATAGCAGGCATGAAGGAAAGGTGACACAAGCACAGTGATGCAAGCAGGACATATAGATTAGGGAGTATTTATAGACTAAAAAACCCCAAACCTTGCCAATATTGCTTGACCCACAAGGCAAGGACAAACCTGACATTCCTTTGCCTGCTATATCCCATCAGTCTATAGCCCATATAGACTGAAATATATCCTACTCTACAGTACCCAGCTGCCATGGAAAAAACAAAATATGAGTAATAAAAATATGGGGTTTATTACAAACAAATTGTGTTAGAAAACTTCCAGGCGCATCGCGAGGTTGTGAGGTTGTGAGGTACCCAGGCCTGCCTGGTGCCAGGGCTGCTTGCAGCCAGGATAGGCAATTGTAGGGTAAAGCTGGAGAAATGGCCCCTGGAAATGAAAACCTTTTGGGCCATTTTGAGCACAGGGGCCTCACCCGTGCTGAGAACAAAGCAGGATCCATCATCCTGACAGGGGATCCCTCGCAGCCAGTTGGGTGGAGAAACAACTTTTTAAGGCAAAAATGAATAGGTATTAACTGATATGAAAGGGTGGGATTTTGTGAAACTATAAAATGGGTGACATTTAAAAGAAAGGGGTTTTAGGTGGAGGGAGCACCCAGCGCGCTGCAAATGAAACTTTCCTTGTCGTTGCAGATCCCTCGTTTCGCAGGTAATTGTGCCTTTCTAAATTAAATAACGAGCCATTTCTCACACACTGCTATTTTGGTGGTTCTGCTGGATGAGGTCAGGAATAACAGAGGGAAAACACCTACTTGAAAGAATTAACATTGCAAGGAGTAGTTGGTGATTCACATGGGGCGTATTCACACAGTTCAACTGAGAGCCCTAAAAATTACAAGAGAAAAAACTCCTAAATTAGGTATTTTAAGCCTGCAGGTAAAAAGGTAAATATTCTATTCCCTCTAAGTGGCACCTTCCTTTGAGTCAATATTGATTCAGGCTTCCTATCCCAACTGTATTATTTTTATAAAATAAAGCCAGCTCTGGAGTTAATCACACTCAGGCTTCCAGAATCTTGAGAATAAACATCGTGACCATTTCAAATATCAAAAGATTCCATAAAACTGAGTTTGTATTGAGTTTTCAACACTTTCATAAGCTCCATTTCCCAATATGAACTAATGTATAACTTTCCTGTTCATTATTCAACAGCTTCCTCTGGATGTGAACACTAAATCTCAGCTCACTGGGTTCAGCTGGTGCAGTGGGGCAGCAGATGCTCCAATCATCCAGCCTTGGTACCAGTGCAGGAACCTTGCCCAGCAGATGAACATGAGCCTCACCCCAGGAGAGGAGCTCATGAACCCCACAGGGGCACACAAAGAACAAATTCCTGCTCAGGAAACCAAAACCCAACCAAGTTCTGAATTATTCCAGTGAAACCATTGCATGGCTAAATGTCTGCTTTGTAAGTGAAGTCCAGCCAAAATTACGGGGTGAAATCTCCATCTGTAGTGAGAGGTTTTGCTTTGGGTTTAACCACCACAGTTAAGAAGGCAGAATAAAGGTGACTTGCCTTCTCACTTGTGAAGTCTTTAGATAAGCTGTTACATGATCCCTCCAAAGTAATAGAAGGCCAAATCCTCCTGTCTTCACCTATGGGAGAAAAGTGATGGCTTGGGGTTTTTGGCCTGCAGAAAGCAGAATTTACCCAGAGTTACCCACTTCAGAAGCTGTTTAGCTGTTAAGCTGTCCCTCCTCCCTGCTCCACCCCCCAGGACCTCTCTTCACCCAGGGATCCTCAGCCACCTGCGGCTGAGGAAAACTCACCTCAGCCCACATAAACAAACAGGATTTTGACACCTGATAACAAGTGCAGATCTGCCATAAAATTTACCTCAGCTTTAAACCCTACACTGTCACCCCAGGAATCATTTGGAAAGTTTGTTAGATCAAGGTGTCTAGCAAAGATCCGTAAGTTTAAAAGTCTGTGCTTATCCAACAAATTTCCAAGCATAAGTAGGCTTTGACAATTAAATTTGGTAAAAAGAGATCGTGATAACTGCATTGGTTGAGTCACCTGAAAGATCATCTCAAGGTGTGACTTCTGCTCTGGGACCCCCTTAGATGAAGTGCTACAGGGTGTTATAGCTGGACATGACACGAGGGAAACAAAACCCATCAGACATAGAACCCAGGGACAGTTATCAGAATGAAAGGGATGGAGTTGTGTGACTAGAACTTTACTGATCAAACTGCTTAGGGAGCTCTTGAGGGTTTCTGTCTTTTCTTAATCCAATATAAGTTTTACTGGCTCATTACTGCCAATTAGGATAAATTTGCCTTTAAAAATTTATTGAATGCTGATGGAGAACAACATAAACTCTCATGAAGCACAGTATTAATTATATGTCAGCCTGAGTAAACTCAGATAATGCATAAACAAGAGTAAATATTCAGGATTTCCATCAACTGTATTAGAGCATCAGAGCCTTATCACCAAGGAAGCATCTTATCTAACCCACACTTTGGGGGCTCTTACCTGAACCCCTCTCAGTACAAAGCATGGGGGGCTCAAGGGGGTTCCCCTGAACTGCTGGAACCATCTCTTGTTAAAAACAACCTCTAACCAAACCTGACCAAAAGTGACAAAAAGGACTGACTGGCTGTGGTTCTGTGGCCTAAACGGAGACAGTATTTTCAGACAAAAAGCCTGGAAATCAATTACGGAACAACCAAGACACTGGGGGCAAACAAGAACCCTCACAGAGGCTGTAACAACACAGAGGTCCATGAGTGAATAACCAGGGACAGCCTTCCTTGTCCCTCGGCCCTTTGTGAGCTCATCTTGCCATGGCTTACACCACATCTGATCTAGAGGTCAAATGACACCATCACTCCTTAGGACTCCGAGAGAGAATCATAATTTATTTTAAAGTTTCCATCAGAGCTGAATTATCCTGTCTTTCCTCACACATGGATCATGAAATTGGAGGACCACAGAACTAGTACATAATCATAGAGTCCCAGAAGGGTTTGGATTGGGAGAGAACTTATAGAATCATCTCATCCCACCCCCTGCCATGGACAGGGACACCTTCCACCAGCCCAGGTTGCTCCAAGCCCCGTCCAACCTGGCCTTGGACACTTCCAGGGATGGGGCAGCCACAGCTTCTCTGGGCAACCTGTGCCAGGGCCTCCATCCTCACAATATCCCTTCTTCCTTCCCAATATCCCATCTAACCCTACTCTCTGTCACTTTGAAGCCACTGCCCCTTGTCCTGTTCCCCTTGTAAAAAGTCCCTCAGGTCTGTTTGGCTCAGTGGGTTTTTCTGGTTACAACCTCCCCTGTCATAATGCAAAACATGTCCACTTGAAACAAAATTAAAATACTCATAACCTAAAACTGCCTTAAAGACAGTTTTTCTTCTTTTATATTCCCCTGAACAGGCTTCACTATCACAGCAGCATTGTCTCATTTTCTAATGATGTTGCTTCCATGGAGATTTTTGTTGCTCTTGGGTTTGCTTTTGTTTAAAAAAAAAACAAACAAAGCCACCCCCAAACTAGATACAGATCTGACCAAGTATCCTTAAACTAGTCTTGTAAGTCTTGTGTCTGGCATTCAAAGTGTGTAGGTTAACACAAAGTACGACCTGTTCAAATGTAAAAGTATTACATTTGAAGGACCTTCAATATTCAAAACTCTGGCTTTCAGCACACAAATTCCCGATGCCCATATGGAACAATTTTATTTACACATCACCTAAAATGCATCTTTGGCACATTAGACTGGATTTTGATGCTCTCTAATACACAGTAATATAGACAATTGACCAGTTATTTCTCAGAAAACTGGAGAGAAAACTTTTCTTTTTTATCTGCACCCAAACCTCTGTTAATTCCCCAATCCTTGCCAACTCCATGAGCTTTAAGAAGTCCCACTAAATGGAATTTCTCAGGACCTTTTTGATAATCCATTGCGGGGGCTGTGAGCCTCCAGAAGTTAGAAGTTAGTCCTTATGGCTGGAGGGGCAATGCTCACCCCTGGGTCCCCGGCCATGAGGCTTCCCAGAGCCCCAAACCGGGACCGCAGAGGCCACTCCGGGAGTCGAGCAGGAGAGAGGGTTTGTTGTTTTAGGGTCCAGGTACTTACAGGTTTGGGGAAATTAGCATCCACCCAATCAGGGAGCTAAGGGCATTTTAACCACCACCCATAGGGGCAAGGGTTCACAGCCAATGGGGAAAGGTAACAAGGGTCAAATACACACAACAGTTGTCCCAAGAGATTTTGGAACTTCTTGTAGCACTAACTGGTACAGCATTACAATCAGTTTTTAAAACAGGTTTGCTAATTCCCTTATCAGCTTCAGAAGTCCATCCCTGGCAGGACTTCTTCCACTTTCCATACTGTTGGTCAATTGCTACAATCCGTTTTCCATGGTGAGGAAAAAACCAACCAAACATCCAGACACAAAACCAACATTTTCAAAAAACAGTTTTGAAAAAAATATCTTAGAAATGTAGTTATGGACCCCACTTTTGTCTATAAAATTCTTTAGGCTCAAAGAGAATTTCTAGTCAAAAGTGGAGCCCAGAACAGCCAGCAGCCCAACAGTCAGATTAGGATTTAACCACGTTTCCTGGTAGGAATTAGAAGCAGCATGTCTAACATTGGAAGCCTCAATCAGTGGCCTTATTGACTTTCTGGGGCTTTTATTATCTGCCTTTTCACTGACAGATAAATGAAATTAAAAGATTATTTTATCTTGATGTAGAGTAAAACCAATTTAGAAGTTATCAGAAATCTTGTTTTCCAGCCACCAAGTATTCTCTGAATTAGATGCTGACAGGGTGGTGTATGCCTTATTATCTTTATACTTTTAATGTTAACTCTTTCTACAAGAATACTGAGCAGTAAGTAAATACCTACAATTTTCTACTGAAGCAACAGTATTTTGAAAAATTATTCAGAAAATTGGCAAAAATATTTATTTTGTTTTTTTCCTCAGTGAATTGGTCCAAGAAAAAAACCACAACCAAAAACAAAACCAAACACAAAACCAAACCAAACAAACAACAAAAAAAAACCAAACAAAAAACCCCACCCAAAACAAACAAAAACCCCAAACAAACAAAACCAACCCCCCTCCCCCCCAAAAAACCCAAACCCCCAACTAACCAAACTAAAATGGAATTTAAAAAAGTAAAAAAACCCCCATATATATATATGCTTAATCTGCACACATCTCCAAATCTTTAATGGGAAAAAAATAAAAATCTTGCTTACTTAGAAAGGTAGTGCCACCAAGGTTACAACAAGAATTGTTGTCATTTATGGACAAGAACATGTGTTTAAGGGCCATTTGCACAGCGAAATCCACGTGCTGGGCTGCACTAAGAAGCTTCTTTCCTTGATACAATGCCATCCTCTGAATATTAGGGATAAGTCATATAGTTTTCTGGCTCCATTAAAGGGCTTCTCAAGAGCAGCCCACAATTCATAAGAACATTAAGCAGAGCTTTAGAGTGTCTGCAGTGCAAATGCAAATGGGGCTGCTCCTAATGCCCCATATTTCAGTTTGCAGCCCCAGGTCCCGAGTTTGGGGTGTAACACAAACCCTGCACTAATGAAAATGAGACAGAGGAAGCCCATAAGTCTCTTATTTGTGTTCTATCATGACACCAGCCATCAGCATTCGTTAAAGCCCCAGAAGCACAGTTCCTAAGTATTTATTATCAAGTGGTTTTATCTGTTCCATAATTTAATACTGAAGCTTCATTTCTAACAGCAAACACCCTTTTTGCAGTGGTTGTGTCCTCTGCCACAGCTCCCTCTGAAAAGGAATCTCTTTCTCTGAAGTTTCCCATCCCACAGCAAAATTGGAATAAAAAATTTCCTGATACGTTAAGGGAAAATAGAAAAAGAAAGGAAAGGTGTAAAACCCCTGCTTTAGAGCTTCTTATCTGCATAAAATTTAATATACATGGCCTGAAAAACCATATGTGTCTATACAAATGCTTATATACCACCTGAGGCCTTCTGGTGCTCGAAGGAGAAGACTTTATAATATTGAAACATTAATGTAGAGAAATATCAGAGACTGAACAAAAGAGTCTATAAAGAGTAGGGATTAAACTGACCCCAAATCCATGGCAGTGGGGGAATGCTGGTTATCTTGACCATTTGAGGGTTTTACTATTTTCTAATTCTTTTCCAAGCAATGACTTTTCCAGGTAGCTGGAAGTTGCAAAAGTGCCTCAGAACTGGTCTCCTGTGTCTGTAGGAACACCCAGCTCTGGCTGCAGAGACATTTGTCCCCCCCATTCCCTGGAACCCTGTACAGGCTTTAAATAGCAAAAGCAATATTGTCCTCCAAACCACTTTGAGCTTTGAAGTTTTCCCCAGGTCCCCCTCCCTGGTCTGCACCCTGTGTCCCACTGGGGATTCAAGTTCTACCTCCAAGAGTACAGGAGCAAAACTCCTGTTGTGAAATGGGGGATGGATAAGCATTTCCAAGGAGCTTATATTCAGAAGGAAAAAATTATCATCCTTTAAGCCACACTTTGATCAATTTATTCTCTGAGCACTCTGAGTAAATTTATCTGACCTTCCTGTTAATTTTGGCAAACAAAATTTTTGTATGACAATGGCTTTGCTTCTCTGATTATTTCATCCTCTGGAGTCAAATCTTATGATCATCCTGCAGAAAAGTCTCATAGAGTATTCTGAGAGTGTTTGTTCCCACAGGCACTCCAGAATTTTACTTAAAACAAAAGAAAAAGCTGCATCACAAACATTACCATAGAAACAAACTGCCACAGACATAGTTATTAATGAGAAAGAAAAGGAAAAGCTAATTCATAAAGATAACTCGTAGTGTTCAGTCTGCAACAGACGCAACTCTAATAAAATGGAAACAGATTTTATTAAGCACTGAACAAACTATCAGAATAATATTACTATGCCCTTTATTTAAACAGGGCCAACTGTAATTGATATGAAGATGAAATAAAGAGCGCAAGTGCAACCTTGACAGACCTTCAGTATCATCCTCCTGCTTAAATTCATCACATCATTCCATATCAGCCTCTGATTTCCTTTGCACGACCACCCTACAACTGTCTCCATGGCATCCTCTCCATCCACTGCAAATGAAAATGTGATCCCGATAAGTCACCAGGACTGGGAGCAGCAGACCTTATCTGGAAGCTATTTTTCAACAATGCATCTCTGTGCTCTCCTTGCTATAATCTCCTTTCCTATATTAAAGAATACACTACTTCGAGAAAGAGAAGCAACTCCTCCACCATAATTGTCTCAGATCCAGACATGTCTACATTAAGGGCCCAGTAACTGTGATGAAGGTTTGTCCTTCCCTCTTGCACCTTGTTATTCCCATCTGCGGCTTCACAGAAAAAATAACTCAAAGTAAGAACTGTATCCAGACAGATCCAGACTAAATTCCAGTCTTTGTGGACTGCCTTCACTGCCTTCAACATCTCCAGGATTCCACAAATTCATCCTAACAACCAACTTGCCACCAGGTCCTGCTGCAAATTCAAGAAAGCTCCACAGCACAGAGCTTTCCTTTATTTCTTTGGTGTCCTACTGTTGACCTTGAGGAGCACATGCTGATAACTTATTTCCAAACCCCTTAAATGATGATTTTTTTTCTTAGAACTTAAACTCTCACACTATACTATCTTGGTGAGATTAGGGTAATGTATTTAAAAGAACAAAACAAATCCATAACAAAGAATTGTTTGACATTTACTCCTATTTGCACAAGCAAGGAGAGAGATGACAGTTCCCCAAGCCCTTCACTGTTGCAACACTCCCACGAAGATTTAAAAATAAAATATAAATAAAAATCACAAAAGTTACCCAATAAAATACAGATGACAGATACCGAAATTCTTGTAAGGTCTTAAAGTGCCCGGGAATTAAATTTTTATTACTCTCCATAAGATCTTGTATAAAGTTGCTGCTTTCTGCAAGGACCCAGTTAGATCTTTCATCCACTCCTGCTGAGAGCACAGAAATCCAAATCACAAGGGCTGAGACAGAGAGAACTGCTCTGCCCAAACCTGGTTTGCAAGTGCACAGAAATCCACCTTATCATGAAGTCTCCAATACTGGAACAGCAGAGAGAAAAAATTCATCTATAAAAAATGAGAACAGGACATTTTTGTGGTGAAACACTCATATCTATAGGTGTTATGTGTGAAACAGGACTGAAGAAGGATTTTTTTCCCTCTGCTGCATGGCTATGCATACTCATGTATTTAAAACACAAGCAAATGGATGAACAACTGGACAGTCAAAAAGGATCCGTGTTCACTGGGCAGTAACAGTTGTGAGATCTCTGGATGTGCTTGAATTGCAGCAAACAGCCTCCTGGTCATCTGACACAGCAAACTGCTCATTGCCATGGTAATTTTTCATGTCATTATAGCAGGGCTTCCCAAGATCTTACACGTGCTGTGTTAAACACATCCCAGCCTTGCCAGATGGGCCATGCACTGGCTCCTTTTAAAAGCTGCAGTGACCAGCTCTGGATCCCTCACTGGTGACAGCTTTGTCCCCTCCCATGGCTGGGATGTGGCACAAAACATGGGAATGGCAGTGCAGGACCACAGCACCACCTCCCTTTGGGAAGGGAGAACAGACAAGATGGGGAGAGACGTTGGAGCCTAAAAATCCCACAGCTACAAAGAACAGACAGAAATATAAGTATCAATTTCGTAAACCAGTCAGTCCTGCCATCCACCTCTGCTGGTTGTGTCTCAGCTCCCACCCAAGTCAGCCATTCACACAGTCCTGCTTTCCTTGTTTCACAGGGTTTCTATTAAAAAAAGAAAGTGAGGAAAGTGAACATGAAAAAAAAGCAGCTTTTTGATTCCTCAACACACTTCTAATGAATGTTTAATGAATAAATTTTGAGTTTCTTCTCTGTGTTGCAGCACTCTCCTCACACTCAACTATTTATTTAAAAAAAAAAAACAAACAAAACAAAACAGGAAAACAGAATAATATTATTACTTCCTAAGACTTTAAATTATAGAAGAAACCTCTTTCACATCAAAGTTTCCCAAATCCATATTACATTCTGAACAAAACCCTTGGATTTTATACCATTCCTTCTCATTTCTGTTGTCAGATGCACCGTGGCATTAAGCTTAAAAGCCAGACAGCAGCACCACTCCAAAGGCAGCACAGCAAACAAGAAAAACAATTACATTTTGTATGTTTACAAGGGAAAGTCTGCTGTAAATAACCATGTAAGTAGATCTTGCTGTGGGTGGGTGGGATCTGAGTATCAAGAAGAACCAACTTGAAGGAATAGCAGCCAACAGGCTACAAAGGGTAGAGTTGAAAGGAGAGAAAAGTAGATTTAGCCAAGCTATGGTATAGAGGAAGAGAAAGGAAAAAAGTAATAAAAAGTAAAGAAATCCTGCTAAGACAGGTTGGAGGTGGTGGAATGTGATGGGACAAGAGAATAGGTCACAACTCTGTGCTTTTCCTGCTGCCCTGCATTTCCTCTACAGTTTTTGATCTTTCTTCAGATGTTTGATTCCTCATTTGCAAGAGATTGTTTCACATTGCCAGCACCAACTCTGGAATACCCAGATTGGAAGGACTTCCAGCTCCACCTCCAAGGGAAGGAAAACTGTGTCTGCAAGACCTGAGAAACCAGAACAAAAACCAAGGCCACAACTGCTTTGTACCCTACACAGCAGGATCATTCTCAGAGGGCTTGGAGGTCCTTCCTCCTTAGGCTCCTGATCCAAAGATATTCCTTTCTCTCTGACCATGTCCAATGCTGGATTGTCTTAACCTGCCAACAGCCACCTCTCCAGCAGTGGGAATGTGTCCGAGAACTTCGAAGTCCTGGGGGAGAAGTCCCAGCTTAGTTAAGTCCTGTCTTTCTCACATCCTCATTCCTCTCTCAGGTGTTCTCCCTGAGGAGAAGAGACCATCTGAGCAGAGATGAGAATGGCCTTATCAAGGGCAAGGAAAATGTTAAATAATAGGAAATAAACCATGCAAAGAGGAGCCACACTGTAGGTTTCTACTTTGTTAACCCAGCCTGGCATTTAGAGATAATACAATAACACAAACAGCAGCATGCATTACTAAAGATTTTGTCAGTAGAGTCATTCAAAATAATCACATTTTACTCTTTTTTTTTTTTTTTTGATACTCATAAAGGCTTCATAGCATAAAAAACCTCCAGTTCTACTCAAATCTTACACGTCTGATGAAAGCTCTCACCATGAGGAAGAGCTGGCTATAGCTCATTCCCTAATCATTGCCTGGCATTAAGGGTTGTGACAAATCAATTATAATCACTATTAAATAAGGGGTCATCATCAATATGGTAGTGGCCTTGACAGAAAAGTGTGTTAAGAGCACAAATGCTAAATATAATTTCATCCAGATAACTCTCCTGTGATCTGTATAAATGTGGGAAGCTGAAAGAGAAAGGAAAACAATCACTATATGAAAGTCTACAGTGATGAATAAAAATGGAGTTTATTTAATGATACCTAACATGGTATCATCACTACAATGAAGGTCTTGTCCATAACTGAAGAGAAAGATCACTGGAAGCCATGTAGTCATTCTACAAATAAAGCAAATACAAATAATCCAACAATTTTAATGTCCATCATCAAACACCAAATGGCAGTGTTTAAAGTCTCCATTTGGCCATTTAAACCCACACTTTTATTTCCTAAAGCTTCACTAAAATAGAGACTTTTTTTGTACTATATCTACAGTTACATATCAACTCCTGCTAGACAAAAAGTGCAACAAAATGACAAAACAACGGCATCCTCCCTCTCCCCACTCCCTCCTCACCCCCGGCTCATGTTCTGTTTGCTGTGAAGTTTCTTCATGGACACCAGGCTGTAAGCTTCTGCCCTGGATACTTCAAATGAAATCCCCAGAATGTCACTGCTGAATTCTGGTCCAGTTCATCCTACTGTTTACAAAACCCCTAAGAAATGTACACCTGACAATAATTCCACAAGACAAAACTATGCCATGTGCCAACTGTAGGATCACTAGTAAGATAAATCCAGTTATTTTAATATCCGACTTAAATTTTTGCTGTTATTCTACTATAAATTCAAAGTCTTGAACCCCAAGAATGCACCTTCAGTGACAATCAAGGAATTCTAAAGGAATAAAGGAATGGCTTTATTTCACTCCACATTTTATTTCCCACAGACTTTTCTGAAATATTGGTGGATGTTTTGCTGCTGTGGTTTTTTGGGTTTGGTTTTAGATTTCAAACTACTTATACAGATCATGAACTAGAGGAAAAAACAAAGTCACATACTTTAAGGAACACTCAATTCTCCTGTATGGACCAAGAGATTCTATAGAAAGCCTAGGTAATAACTGTGATTCCTTTTTCTGCCAGCACAGTAAATACTTGTCTTCCACGTCTGACCCAACAAAACCACACAGTTTCCCTTTCTCTTGGTGTTACATTGGTGCAATAGTTCATATACAGAGTTCCTTCTCAGACTTAGGTCCCCACTTTTCAGAACTTATTCTCTGAAATGAAATGAATTCATAACAACCTAAAGGTACTTCTTTAAATTAGAGAAAAACTTCCCTCATGTGCCTCTACATTCCTATGTACACTCTTGATGTTGTAGTTTGAGATATAATTTCATATGCAGAAAGACCACCCCCAAAAAAGGGCAGTTTAGCTGCAAAAGGCAGCACTTGCAGTGCCAAACATCTCCTAAGGAGAGCGGGACTGATCCAACAGATCCTTCTGTTTGAATTCTGGCTCTTGAACAGTGAGGATCTTAAAGGACTAATTCTTACAAGCTCCTCCTGCACAAAGAAGCAGCAAAATACTCCTGTGCTCATTTGAATCTCAAAATGGAGAAGTGTTTGGTTTTATTCTACAAATGAAAACACCCCTGGTGTGTGAGATCCACTGGGGCAGGTTAAATGTCTGTGCAACCAGAGGCACCTGCAGCCCGAGCTAGAGGGGAGGATGCAGGAGAAAGATACCCTCAGGATGTGGAGCCAGCCCTGGAGCACTTGGTTTGTTTGAGTTTCTTTCCAGCCATCCGTATCTCATCTCTACACACAAGAATTGTTTCCTTCACCCTTGATGGGATATAAATTAAGAAATGCTGCAAACACACATTGAAGTTAAACAATTACCCAGATTCTCATTCCAAAGGACATTTTAAAGCCATTCTCTCTCACCAAATATCAGCATATGCTTCCTAAGTGCTCCTGGAATCAAATTGGTGTCGCCACAGTCACAAGGCATTGTGCTGCCCACAGTGCTGGGATCAGCTGCCTCGCTGGGAAGGCTGCGATCAGAATTTCCTTGCTGCAAATGTTTTCTCTCCAGGATAGATAATTTTACCTCTCACTCCTCCTGAAAATTACAAGGCAGCCTAAAGACGTCCTCCACTCCTGTTTGTTGGGTGAGGATCTCTTTTACACCAGCTCTCCTTCCAGACAGAAAAGCAGCATTAATTCAATAAACAGAAAAAAGCAAAATTCCTGGTTTCTTCTCAGTAAATACAAGCTTTGATCTTTAATCAACCTTAAAAATAGAATTACTTTTAACACATCTATTACAAGCAATGAATTAGCAGAATAAAAATGAAGTAATTAGGAACGTCATAATTTTTTGTTTACAAGCCCTAATGAAAACCAGTAAATCTTGACATGTTATTGTGTCTCAACATGCAGAGCTCGTGGCCTTGACCCTGCAAGGTCTGTCATGGCCCTGCTGTCAGAACCACCATCTCCAGGGGTATGTGACATCTTGTACTTAACTCAATCAACTGGTCAGTGCAGCGTGGACAGTCATTTTGGGTTTAAAATTACTTCCTGTTTCACTTTCCCAGGACACAATTAGCTTGATTAAATAAAGGTATTCATATTTGTAATATTACTTTAAAAAGGCAGTAATAAAACCAGCCATTTACATACTTTCAGACCAACCTCTATTCCACTGAAATTCTGATAATGGCTCATATGGGCTTGAATTAAACTCTATTTCCCCATCAGTTCTGTTTAGGAGAGGTTCTGTTTTCATATGTTGCAGAATTATGCGCCTATAATTAGTTTAAAATCTTACATAAATGGGCTTAATTTCAGAGTCTCAAGAGAAAACAAGAGCACATTATTTACCTCATTCAGCAATAAATGGAGGTAAGCACAGATTCTAGTTACTGATTCCATAAAAAACAAGATACTCATTTAAAACAGGCAATTTCTCCTGGTTTTTTGTGCCAAGCATCAATGTGGAGAGGACCTGCTACAGTAACAGCAATGATGAGCAGAGATCCCCCCAAATTTAATTTTAATCCTACTTGACTGATTGAAAAACTAGCCATACTATTCAAATGAAATAAAAAGAGGGCTCCAAGGGGAAGATGTAGATGAAAAAATAGTTAAGACAGTATTCATTTGGGAACAGAAAATCATATTTCTTTAGAAATGAAGTGATTTTGTGTGCGGATTTAACCCGGATGGGGGAGTTACGCAGGATTTAGAATAAATGGGAATCTTTGATTAGGAGGAAAAGATGTGGGGCCTCAACAGCTCAGGGAACTGTGACCCATCAACTCCTGCCCTTCCCGAGCTGCTCCAGGGCCACACCCTCCTCTGCCCACACCGAGCAGAGACAAAACTGTGCGAGGCCAGCCAGCAGAATGGAGCAAACACAAATCAGGATTAATTCTGATCCAGTGGCAAGATCCCTACTGAGCCCATGTTGCAATGAATAAGGCCCCATGTCAGCAAGACAACTCTTTAATTTCATGCTTTACAGTGTATAAACACATCGAATTCATTCATCCGTGGTAGCACATCTGCTGCCTCAGCAACATGCACACCTTTTCCATACCAGAATTTGGAATAATAGATTCATCTTCAAACACTGGTTTTCAAAAATAGCCCTATTGCAAATACCATCAACACCTGGAATATTTAATTACCATAAAGTTCCTGGAATACTAAGGTTCAACTTCAAACATATCAGCACAAGAAGGGAAAAAGTTGATTCCAAATTTGACTCATGGACAGGAAGTGTTTTTGAGAACATTACAAATGGCAGAATAAAGATCTCAGAGATCCAGGTCTACTCCCATTTCCACCCAGTTCTCCAGGTGAGCACCCACAGAACAAGCCCAGAACATATGAAGATTTTACCACACTTCTCATGTGTCCACTCAGATGGACCAAACATCTTTTCAATGATAATTATCTCAATCCAATACAGTTATTTCACAAAAAAATGAAGCAAAGCTCCACATAGAACAAAAAGCTGGTCACTTTGCTGGGAACTTAAATGTCTAACCCTTTGCCTTTTCTAATCTAGGTTCACTATTTTGCTGTTGTACAATTCAGTTTTCATTTTTATCCTTGTATTGCAGATGGATTGCAGGCTTAGATAATGACATAAACCTGGTTAATCAACTTTCATGTCATATTTATGCTGCAACGGGGAGGTTTTACTGTGGTCTGCACTTTACCAATGCAACTGTGGAATGCAGCCAGAGGTTTATGTACCCTTAAAATTGCAAGCTGCAGCCCACTCTGCCACCAGTGACTCCAAGTCTGCTACTGACAACAATCTCTTGGCTTTGCCAAATACAGATTCAGTTAAATTTAATTAAACAACAAAAAACACCAGCAGAAACAACCTCTCCCCTCCATCGGAAATTTATGAATTCTCAGACCTAAGAAACCAGTTAAAAGTCAAGAAACTTGTATTTCCTAATTAATTTGTTTTGGCATCACTACCGCATTCTTAATGCAAGGTTTGGGCAGAATTAAAGAAATCCCGTTGACAGAAACTCCAGTGTAACTGTAACAGATACATTTTCATAGTGCTGCTTTGGTTTTACTGGAGTTATTTTCCCCAGAAAGCTGAAGGACTTGCATGAAAAAAAAAAAAAAAAAACCTGTCAAAAGCTGGTATGGCATTCTGTGTTCCCTAAATCACTTGTGGACATTTATGGCAGCAGTAAGTTAGTAATTAAAAATCAAATTCAATGGCTGTTCAGAAAAGTCAAGACTCTGATAGCAGATGACAATTAACAGCAGATATTTGAACCACACCAATTACACAGAGCTTGCAATTAACATTATTACTCATAAATTATAATGTATAATGTGTTTTGCCTGACATGACCAAGAAGCAGAGGAATGGAAAATGACTCATGTTTCAGCAACTGGCTTTGCTGAAGCAAACTGGAACAGGAACTGGAACGAGCCCAGTTCACCCCTCCCCACAAGGGCAACACCAGTGGCCTTCTGATCAGTGCAATCCAATACAGAGGTTGGAGGTTGTTTTTCTTTTGGTGTGTGTTTTTGGTTTGCTTTTTTTGTTGTTTGTTTGTTCGATTTGGTTTGTTTTTTTGGGGAGGTTGGGTGGTTTTGTGTGCTTTGGATGTTTGTTTGGTTGGGGTTTTTTTTATGATGCAACTTAGCACAAATCAAGTTCCTATGGAGATTATATGTGGTATAATTTAGATTAATAACAGTAAATTATTTGCAGGTTTAATGCAATACAACATTATTTGTCATGACCTTGGAATACAGAGGCAATTGACACCTGTCACAGAAGGCACAGCAGATTTTTCTCCCAGGAAGAAACATTTTCCCTTTCCCAATGATAAAAAACAAAACTACAACCTTATTTATAGTCTGAAAATAGTTGTAACATGGGAGGCTAGAAATTCATCAGCAAAGCAGGACTAAGTATTATCTGCAGTCCTGGGTTAGTTTGGTTTGAAGGAGAATGGGAAGGAGCAAACCCCCTGTAACCTTCGGGGGGAAGGATCATTTGAATTGGCTCAAAATCTGGACACATTCCGGTGGCTGCAGCAGCAGAGGGTTAGCAGAGTAAACTGAAGGGACTAGAAGAAAGGTTTTCTCAGACAATTATAAAAAGCCTTTTAGTCACGTGGCTCTGAATGTTGAGAGGAGCACATTGCTGTCTACAAATTGCTTAAACCCCTTCCTACAATAGCAGGCCCTGACATTTCACTTTCCTATTCTTTTCCTTCCTCCAGCAATCTCTTACATTGTACTTTTTAAAGCCAGCTGAGGCCCGGTCATAGTGTCTCGACAGCTCATCTGGAATTTGTAACATTTTATTGTCACAACAAATTTTGGCCTTTCAGCTTTCTAAGATCCACCTGTTTATACCAAAACAGTTATTTTCATAACTGAACTACTTTTATTTTGTTATGTTTCAGTTAATGCTTGCAAAATGCACTTCATTTGTCAGTAAAGTCTTTAAAAGTCTTTATTAAAAAAAAAAACCAACTTATAAAGTCCACTCGAAGTAATAAAACTGCTTTAACCTTAGTTCCAGCTCCTTGCTGAGGTGCCCACCTTGTTCCAGGCACTGAGGTTGACGTGGTATTTGTAACTGCTACACTGCAGTCAATTTTGGGACAGTAACACAAGGCCTAAATCCTCCGACATAAGCAATAACTATAGAAAGCTTCAGCAGGATGAAAGTGGAATTAATTTAATCAAGGAGAAAGGTCTGCTTTGCAAAAATATTGTATTGAGCCAAAAGGTGATTTGTTCAAAACACCCAGCCCAGGACACCACGGAGACTGGGCTGAAGGCATAAGCCCTGATCCCCTGTTTGAACAGTGATCTCAGAGGAAGGGACACAAATCCCCATAACAATCAGTGAAAATACTCCACTTCAGCATGTCTTTGTGATTAGTTAATGACCAAAACAACATTAATCATGCATTTATTATTAAAACAAAACATGCTTTTGTCACTGAGCGATGATGTGAGAACAAACTGGACACCCATTGCACACCAAGCAACACCTTTGTTTCAGAGTATGAAGCCACACTAACCCAGCTCCAACAGGAACAAGACTAAGAAACATTTCCTCAAGTCTCTTACCCTCCTCACCAGTCACCTTGTCCTGCTTTGCTCTATAACTCTGTCTTGCTTGTCTTTTTTCCCCCCCGTTGCTGCTCCACCCTCCTTCCATGTCTATCCCCCTAAAAACACAAGATCTTTATCTTTTATAATTGCAAGCATGTTATTCCCACATCATCACAGGAGCTGAGCAGTACTCTCCTTCGTCATCACCTGCGACAGTCAGCTCCTTGCACCAAAGAACCTAAATTTGTGCAAACCCAGCACAATCTCCCATCTTTGTGACAACCAAAAAGTTACTAGTGCACACTTACTAAATTTAGCAGCATAATTGTGGTTCAGTAAGGCTTCACCTTCAGCTCCAAAAATAAACTCATTTGATGCATCTTATCCTTGTCTTTAAATTGAAAAAGATCCCCTGCATGCTCCTTTTGGAGGCCTTTTTGCTCAGTGTTCAACAACAGGGCATCCCAGGTTCAACAACATCCCGGACCTGGTGAGGGATTTCCAATTCCAGGTCAACAATATTTCCAGGACTGGAATCTGCAGAGTTGTCAGCTTTTGATACAGAGAGACATTCTTGCTGTCTGCTTTCATTTTTTACTGACCCATTAAGCCTAAGAAATCCTATTAGAAATAATAGGAGCCCCTGCCTTGCAAAGCCCTGTTCTCTTATGCTCCAACATCCTCATTTCCACAATGGTCTCACTGCATCATTTCATTCCAAGTCCTTTTACCTTCCTGCAATGCGAATTCTCTGTCCTCTGTAAATGAAACTCCTGGATTTAACAAATGTTGAGGGGAACAGGTTCCATCATGGCTTGATGAAGGCTGAGAAATACTGTTTTAAAGCTTCAGTAGAGTTTCAGCCATGGAGTGTGGCTGCTGCTCAGCCTTCAACCAGGAGCAGGGAGAGTGTTCCTACCCCTAGTGCCACACAGGTGGGATTGTTACAACTGATAAATGACTGAAAAAACCCAACCAACAAACAGAAACCAAAAGCCCTTCCTACAAGGCTTAGTGGAATAAGCATTCTTCTGTTAAAAATCTCTTTTCTAGAACTGGACCAATAAAGATACATCTTCAGTGTTGTGTGTATTTTAAACTCTCATTGCCTTTGCCTTTTCTTCACTTTTTTTTTTTTATTAATTCTGGTGAGATATTTCTTTAATCATAAAGAATATAATATACCCAGAGTACCTGAATGGTAAAGGAGAGTTACAGAGCTTACTAAATCACACCTACATCTAAGAAAGTCTGATTTTGTAACATGAAAAAAAAATTATACTGTAATTTTACAAGGGTTTTTCCTGTGATCCTTATTCAACCTTGCAGTATATAACTCCATTCACCAACAAATTAAAACCTTAACTCATACCCAGGCTCCATTACAATAACTATTTTTAATACCTGGATACACAGTATTAGGGGTTGTTTCTCCTCTTCCTGTCTGAGAAAAGGTTTAATCCTAAAAAGCAGCCATGAACCCAGGACACTGCAGGTTTTCCAAGTGTGTTCATAGGGGAACATTACATTAAGCCAAACAAACACTGCAGGAACATTTCTTAAAATGTCCCCTCAAGTCTCCGTGCCAAAGTTTTCCACTGAAATCACAGGAATTCTGCTACAGCTTCAGACCAGACTGAGGATTGAACTTTTTCATGGCAGCAAACACAGTGGTGCTGATTTCATTCCTCTGGGCATCAAACCCACAGCCCCTCAGTGTCTGGGGTGGGGCTTGGATGCACAGTCACAGAGCCTGAGGAACACTGATATCTGAATAATCAGCTTCAGCGGGTCATGTTATGAGGAAAGAAAATGAGAACCAGAAAATAATATAGTCCTCTCTGGTGCTGAGGACTAAGCACAACATTTGGGGGGGTTTGGAACACAGGGGAATTCATAATTAAACATCTCCTAATTAGGAGAATTAGTTGCTTTAGAGCAAAGGGGCTGCCATGGGAATCAACAAAGAACAACAACATGAAATACTGAGACGCCTTGTAAAATTCCCTGCCCCTCCAGAAGCTAAATAATTTATTGGGGAGGCAACAAAGGAATCACTTTCAAAAAAGAGTCATAAGTTTGTCAAAATGTTTTTGCCAAACAACAGTGATAATAATTCAAGTATTGATTCATTTTTATTAAGAATTCAGGATAAGTGCATTAACATTCATATCAACTTCCAGCATCCTCTCAACTCTAGGGCAGAGTACACTGGACTATGCAGTTACTTGAGTAGTTGGTTCTCAGGTTTTGATGTTGAGTATTCTGCTATTTTTCTAATGGAAATGCCCTCATTTTTGTCTCACATTTCTAACTGATCCACAAGTCTTTGCATAACTCAAACCAGCTGCAAATGGGCCAGAGCAGAGCCCGATCCACACTGACACAGCCACCCAAGGCAGCTCTTCCTGTTGTGATGTCAATATTAATAAACCAAAGAAATTCAACTGGTTATAACCACTTATTATCTAAAACAGTTTCAATAAAAATGATGCTGTAAATACATCAAAATCATTGATGCATTTAAAATACATTTCACTAACACTGTTAAATCTGTCTCTAAGTTATTTTACCATGTTTTATAGTCCTTCCCTTGTCATCAGTGTTACTGACAGGCATTAACCACGTGCTTTGTTTTCTGAGACCACAAGATTTTTATTTTAGCTATTTATTGCTGCCTTCTTCTCTTTAGCCTGGGTACGTCTTCATTGAGCACCTCACACAGCCCTTGAGAAATACCATGTAAGGTCACTGTTCTTTGCAAGTACAGGCTCTGTGGGCAACAAGTTCAGAATACGGGTTTGGGGTGCGTTTTCCTGCTTTTTCCCTGCTTCTGTCTGCTGATGGATCTTGTGTGCTGTGGATATCCCAGCCTCCAGCTCCTTTGGAACAACCAGCCAGGGATAATCCCTGCTATCCTTCCATTAACTGTCCCTGACATGGTTCAGAGGGAGCAAGCCAGGATTTCTTTCACCCTTTTAAGCAACCAACTCAACTAGAAAAGAAAATCACAGTACAAACCTCTGCTTCATCGCAAAGTGATGAAACTTTCCAGAGGATTACAGCCGTAGAGTCTATAATAACTCTGCCATTATTGCTGCCAGGATTTCGTTCCATTGTTTTCCTCCTGGTGTGATGTACAATCCACAGCAGTGGGACTACTTTGAATGAAACATCCATTCAGAGCTTAGAGTCTTTGTAAAGCCATGGTCACTTTTAGCCCTTCTTGCCCATGTCCTGTGTTTCTATCATCCATCTGTCCAGCTAACAAGAAAAATTGCAATGGGAAAGGAATAAAATCCAGAATTTTAGGATTTAAGCTGCCATTAAGTAATAGAAATGAGTAGTCAATCTTCCATTTAAGTTGAAAGGTCCCCATTCCATATTCTTACAGAAACACTTCTGAACCTGCCCCTAAAGCACAGCATCAGGCATACCTGATTAGATATCAAAAGACACTTCTAGTGAGCCTTAAATTATCCCAGAATTCTTTACAACCCATCTCTTCTTAATATCAAGCACATAAATGTCATGGAGAGAGAGATGTGAGGTCTCTCTCCATGTGAGACACGTGAGGTCTTAAACCTGTGCTGTTTAAGACACTTAGTTTTTTAGGGTTCTAATGTTGCTAAAGATTTAATAGTAGGACACAATGCCTACTTCTGTTTGTGACTCAACAGAAAATGCTCATTGCTCTGTCAGAAACAGCCCTTCCAGACGCCGATGTTGATCATCCCTCACGCTCACACCTCGTGGGAGGGGAATTCTGTACACATGCTGTGGAATGAGGCTGCAGTTCAGCCAGGAAACCACCCTCGTGCATAAGGACTGAGGAATACAGTGTGCTTGCTAGCAAGTCACACACGGTATTTTCTCATGTAAAAAAAAACTTTCCTGTTTTAAGTGCAGACTCTCCTCTGGCTCAGGTCACACCTGACTGAGATTCACAGCCCTCTACAAACCTAAACCACAGGGTCCTTCCAGAGAAACCAGAGAGCTTTGCGTGACCCCAAGTGTAGCCTCTTCTTAGGAAGGAACTGAAATTTAAGACATTTAAGTGCCCTGCAAAATATAACCCATAAACTTTCTCCTAAATCCACCTTGTGTGTCTTTACAAGTGATGCTACAACAAAAGGCTGTGCTGGCTCCAAGGATGCTCCCCAAGGGGAGCAGGGCAGAGCAGACACAAGGTCTGGTTTTTGAGCAGCATTCCATCACAAACTCCTTCATTTCCAACCTGCCTTAAGCACAGGAGTGGAGTCTCTCTGCCTACTCCATGCTCAGGTTATGAATCATTGCTTAATATTTTTCTTTCACCTATCCCTTTAGGAGATACAGCAGTGGGGAAAGGTAAGAGAATCCTATTTTCACTAGCAGAAAATGATTTTAAGTTGTATCACTAAGGTTCAACTGCATAAATTTAATTTTATAAATATTTTGCATGTGAGACTGTATCCTGCTCATTCCTGATCTGAACAAAATTAAAAACCAACAACAGGCAGGCGGCTGAAGGGCTTCAAACCCCAAGTTTTGATGTGGCATGGCATCAATTCTCTTACCCCTGTAAGAAAAAAAACAACACAGTAGAACTTGGAGAATACATGTTTTTCTCTTTTTTCTTTTCCCTTAGCTGAAGAGCTTCCATGGACAGGCAACCTTAAAATAGATGCTTTAAGAAAGATGCATCCTGGTGTGTGTTCGTAGCTCCATAACTGAGCACAGGTTTTCTTTTACCCTGATTGTTGGTGATCATGGCAGGGGCTGAGCACACTAAATACACTGCTCAGGAAGCTCTGCTTGGTAGCCAACATCTGCTGGTAAGTACAGTAAGAATTTCTATATGTGGAAAAAGAGTCAAAAAAGAGGTTCTAAGTCCCAATACCAGAACTATGAAGGATGAACCTAATTTGTTTCAAGGGGATTTGTCATCTGACTAAAGCCTAAACCATCTAACTCTACAGAACTTCTAAAATACTTGGAATCTGATCAGTAAATAATGCGGGTAACCAAACCTCTGCTCAATATTTTCTTATTTTTTCATACATACATGGGATTCATTCGGGAATTTCTTTATTCTGAAGACTGCTCAACATCCCAAAGGATTTCAAGAGTGCTCCCCCCTAAAAAACCCCAACAGTTTAGTATGAAATTATCAGCATTTTCAGAATTAGTTCTTCTAGTTATAGTATCTCTATTACAGAAGTATTGGCTTTATGTTCTTATGTACTGCATACAACTGGGCATGAATGAAAAAACCATGCCATAATTCCACACACTGCCAAACCCACCAGATGAGCAAATGCATTTGCTAATTTGGATATCTGCAAGCAGAAAGTGATCATAAATTGTCTGCAAACTGCTTTTAGGAGCACCTATTTGCCCAGACCTTTGTGTTTGGTAACAGTAGTCTCATTTAGTACAGAACCAGGTTGACATTGCCACGTAGCTCACATGGCACTCGTGATAATTCTGCAACAGAAATCAGCTGCTCTGATTTCCTGTAGAGAACATGATTCATTCTGGACCAAAACCAACTGAAATACTTTCTGGTTTCAGTTAAAAGTTAGGGATTTCTGGCAAAAGATGTTAAAACTGATTAGTTTTACTGCACTTCTAACCCTTCTTCTCCAATCAAAAAGCCCTGAAAATTCAAGATGCCACCTACAGACTTGGTTAAATCTAATTAAAAAGTAAGACCATCATCAATGGAGCTCTAACAGCAAAGTTTATGTTCCACTGAAGGTGGATGATAAGAGTGGTGGACTCCTGTAGATGACAAAATATACACTACAAAATTTAACAAGTGCTCCCCTACAGAGAGGTTACTTCATTCAGCCAAAAGCAAAAAGACAAAATGTAATTATTTGGCAGAGAACACACTTCATTTTTACCTCATGGTACAGAATGTTATTAAAAATGTTTTAAGAATTATGTTCACCAGATTGCTTTTGAAAGCAAACTACAGAGAAGCATAAAAGCTTCACATTTTTACACTCAGTCAACATTTGGGGTCTCACACCCCCACACTTGTAAACTCATATCCAAAACTCTTCCCTGGTCAAAATCCGGTTTAAAGCTTGGGACCTCCTCCTCCAAACATGGAGAGGAAGGAGCCCTGAACCCCTCAAAATCTGTCCTGGCCATACAGGGTCAGTGAGAAGCTTTCCAAGTGGACCCTCTAGAACCTTATTACCATGTCACAGCTAAGGAAACAAAGACAACAAATGGTCTTGCTGAGATGACAGTTCACAGAAGGAAAAAAAAATCAAGAGATAGATCCCTACCAAGAAAGCCATCTCTCTCTTACACTGATTGCTGGCTTTGCTTTTATTCCTCATAGCCAAAACTGTTCTCACCACAAATAAACACGTTCTACTGCTCCAGGTTTGCACAGAAAGGTCCCTGTGCAATCCAAACCTCCCAAGGTGTAATCAGCTAAGGACTAACACCAACAAACTGCAAGGAGCTGCTACACAGTGCAAGAATTATTTGATTTTTTTATGTAAAAACTAAGAAACTACAAAGTTCAATGTCCCTTTTGATTAATTAAATAATACATCATTTTATCTTTGTCAACATTTATGTTTCTTTTTCGTCTCAAAGGAAGCTGAAATCCAGGGATTTCTAGGAAAAGATTTCTGTTCTCACACAAGCATCAGTGCAGCCCCAGGTTCCAGCTGAAGCCTGCTGCTTTTATATTTCACATTTGATTAAGAAATAAATACAATACTTGCCCTATTTGTAGTTGGCAAATCTCTTCTGAGATGTGGAGCCATCCTGTTGCAAAAAGGAAACAAAAGAACTGTAAGTTTGTTGTAAACAGACTCTGATTTGTGAGTTCTCTCAGGTTTTAGAACTGTAATTTAACACTTTGGACTCCATAAGCTTGTAAAAAGATCACATTACAATGAACAAGTAAAAATACATATAATTTTACATGGATACCCATCAATCTTTAAAGTCTTCATTTCAACATATTCATTGGATGGTTTAAATATACTCAAGCGGAAAAACTAAATTCTGCTTTTACTAACAATAAAGTAATGTAGAAAACACTATTTATAGATGTTTAAAACACTGCTTAGAGATGTTTAAGAAGTATTTGAAATCTTTTAAATACAATCGATACAGATAAAATTATATCTTCTTACATAAACTAAGTTCAAAGGCAACTTCTTTTGCATCTTTTCTACTTTAGAAATGCTCTGGATGCTTCTGGATTCGATCAAACAGCAAAAGTGTCCAAGGAAGCATTTGGATTTGCCCTCATTTTTGAGTTTCACAAAATTATAATTCCACCTTTAAAACGTGCAAATATCACCTAGAATGTTATTTATAACACCTTTAGGAAACTTTTCATAGCAAACTCACATGCTGTTTAAGTCAACTGTTCACCAATTAGGTTTGGGTGTGGCCTGCCTTGTCAAAATCTGGCTTTCCTAATTTCCCATGGGAATCTGGGTTCTACAAGAGCTTCTCAACAGAACAAACTTTTGGTAACCATCGAGGTCTTCCCATGTCAGCCACCAAAACCCCAATATATTTTTAAGAATTACAAAAACTGGTCTTGAAAGTAGGTATCAAAGTACTTAAGATGGAAACCTGACGGTGTTCTGTGTTTGTGAAGGTGAATCAGAGCAGGACTTTGGTGACAACTTCTACACCCAGAAGAGAGAGCCAACACCCAGTCTGGATTCTCCAAAACCTCCCATGAACAGTGCTTAGGTGATGGCATTCCAGCATGATTCCTGTGTCATAGACTGAAGGCCACCAACAAGCTTTAAATGCTTTAATTTCTATCTTCATTTACGCAAGTGGGTTTGCAGCCCAGGGGTGAACATCCCTGAGCTGGGTGCAGTAACATGTGAGCACTGCATCTCCTCTGCCTAAACAAAACACACCTGTGTGGTGCCACAACTGCCCAGCACCCCAAGGGGAACACATTTATGGTTGGGAACTGGCCATGAATGATCTCACAGGAAAATGTGAGAATGAGACACGCTCAGTCTGGTGTCATAAAAAAGACTAAGTGCAACTCTTCTGTGGTTTAATTGGTGAATTATTTGCATTATATTATATATATCTGAACTTGGGCCAGTTTTGAAGTCTCATTTGAAGGTTTCATCTATGTGAAAGACGCAAAAAAACCAGTCAAAAAACCCCCAAAGCAACACTGACAAAAAACTTTAAATATTGATTTTTAGCCTGTTCTTCAAAAACTAAATTAAAAAGAAGAAAGTGGTTTTGGGTACTAAGAGCCGTTACTGCTTTGTTAAGGACATTAATGTTTATTTAGGCTATGGAGGCATGCTAACAGCCTACATACATATCCTAATGACAGCCTGTATACATTTCCTTATGCTGAGACAGTCTAAGACATTGTAGCAGCAGAAATGAAATAAAATTCCTCCTCCTGTATCTCGTAAAAAGACCTTTTTTTATGGCACTATAATCGTAATTATTTGTAAGACATATTACTTGCCATATTAGTGGCCCAGAAATAAGGAAGAAAGAAATGAGCCCACATTTACAGAGAAGAGCTTCCAGAAGCTTTATCTGAACGTTTCCTCACATCATTTGATATGCTTGGCTGGACCTCTGAGTAAAAATAAATTATCACTTGAAGTTTGAAGGTGTACTTTCGTAGTGGATTAAAATTCATGCATCTTTTCATTTGATGACTGCTCCAGGCTTTCTTTTTAGGCAGCTTCAAAAGGGGGAATTTATATATAGGTTTTTTTATGCTGAGCTGCCTTTTTAAGCTGGACAAATATGAGTTACAATGTGCTTCAAGGGAAACAAAAAAGGAGCACATTAAAAACTGTCACTGGTATGAAGAAAATAACTCCTGAAATAGACATTGCCACTTTTTCAGGACAAATTCATCACTATTACAAGCAGACTTTTAAAATATTCTAAAGTTTGCTGGGAAAGTAAGTCATCCATAGCAAAAAATCCCACCTGCTTTCAAGTTTGAATATAATTTTGCTAAACAGCTAACTCATTATTAGGGTCTAATGACTTATGAAGCCCACACAGTCATCAGCTTTACCAACAGAAATTTATGATTTCATTATGATTCAGCAGAATTACTGAGATACCCAATCGCAAAGTGCTTAAAATCTTCAGCTTTGCTCAAAATGTGATTCTGTGCATAATGCTTATTCATCTGTGCCTACAGAATAAAATCTGATCAAGAGAATTGGGACATAGTTTATACAGCTCCTGGAATCCTAATCTAGTTTAAGAAGTTAGTGGTGGGAGACAGTAGAGCTCCTGACCACAGGATGGGTCAGGCTGGGAGGGACCTCAGTGGGTCACCGGTGCCACCTCCCTGCTCCAGCAGGGCCAGCCCAGAGCACATGGCACAGGAGTGTGTCCAGAGGGGTCTGGAATAGCCCCAGTGAGGAGACTCCAGCCCCTCCCTGGGCAGCCTGTTCAGGGCTGGGTCACTGCAGAGCAGAGAAGTTCTTCCTCCTGTGCAGCTGGAACTTGCTGGGCATCAGTTCCTGCCCGTTGCTCTTGTGCCATTGCTGGGCCCCCCCGAGCAGAGCCTGCTCCATCCTCTGCCCCCTCCCTGCAGCCCCTGCCACACCCTGGGCAGGGCCCCTCTCAGGCTCTGCTCTGGAGGCTGAACAGCCCCAGCTCCCTCAGCCTTTGCTGCTCCCAGAGCTGCTCCATCCCCGGGGCATCTCCGCAGCCTGCGCCGGCCCCGCTGCAGGAGCTCCCTGTCCCTGCTGTGCTGAGGAGCCAGAGCTGGGCCCAGCCCTGCAGAGGTGCCTCCCAGGGCTGGCCAGAGGGGCAGGATCCCCTCCCTGCCCTGCTCCAGTGCTCTTCCTGCTGCCCCCAGGGCACCATTGCCCTCCCTGTCCCCAGGACACACTGCTGGTCAGGGACAGCTCGTTGTCACCAGGACCCCAGGGCAGTTTAGTCACCCCAGCAGTTTAGTTCCTCTGAATTTACCACCATGTACACTCCAGCACAAAAGCTTTTCTGTGGCAATGTCTGTACCCCTGATTGCAAAAGGTGACATGAGAGGAACCCAGAATATGATATACAGAAGGTTTTTGGGAACCTGCTCTCTGACCTGCACTTTCAACTCACCTCCCACGGGAGTTCTAAGAATCGTGGGAGGCAACTGAAACTCAGAGTCAACAACAATTCCCTCATAACAAAACCAAATCCCAGTTTCACAATTAGTTTTTGGAAACATCTGGAAAGGCAGACAGATCTGATCAGTAGGGATTCATGTACATTCAACTGAGTATTGGGGTCTGTGAGAAGCAAAACAGGAGAAAAATCCTGAAGGATTGGGCAACTGGCAAATACATTAGGAAGGTAAATTGCCATAACAATTTCTAGGTGAGTAAAACTTTTGAAATTCTTTTATACACTATTACTCTTACTGGCAGCTAATACAAATATTCTGCTTTTCCAGCAGAACAGATGGGAATTTATCATTAAACAGTTTTACAACACTTTTCAGAAGCTGACTTCAAAATTTTACACCAAACGCAGTTTTATCTCACCAGGAAAAATATTTTTTTTCTGTGTTCTATCAAAAAAAGGCCCAAAATGAAAATAAATAATTAAAAAATACCATGAACTTCCACCTCCACTCAAGAGTGGTGTGAGCATTGTTCCAGCAGAGAGTGGGGTTGTCCCTTATTTGAAGGAGTCAGAATTTACCAGCTCTTCAGAAGAATCACTAAGAAGTGGCACAGATACACCCACAGCAAGGACACAGAACTAAAACAGGATTTAGAAATAGTACGTTTTGGAGCTTTTTGCCTAAATGAGAAACTTAATTTCTTTTGTTTACTGGTGGGATATTTCTAGGAAAATTTTTAGTGAGACACTGGGGCAGAAGTTCTAAGAGCCTCTTCAGAGCAGTTTCCTTTCAACAGAGATGAAGTTCAACAGCCCCACAGTGCAGACAGAACCCTGTGCAGAGATCCCACTGCTTCACTTCTATTTGCAATTATGAATCCCAAAATTTAGGTGGGTAAAAGCCTCAAGAGATTCCCAATAGCATCATTTAAAAATAAAATTTAAAAAAGTACCTCTGTAACTACCATGTTTTGATTCTCAAGAAAAGAAGCTGCCTTTGAGAGAATCACCTGATCTACAGCTCCAGTGAAACGGGTTTGTTTTCTGTGCACAAGATGCCTGACCTTGTTGCTTTTCAGCTGCCAACAGCACACAAAAAACCCCATTTCATTTTGCTGAGACCAATTCTTTTGTGTAGCAGGGAATCTCAGTAATATTTTTCCATCATCTGCAAAATTATGTGTGGCCTTTTGTTGTTTCACTAATAACTACTTATAAAATACAACAACAGAAAACTTCAGCGTGCAAACATTTACTACAGCAATGACAGGTCTGGCCAAATGATGTCATGAACAGGCATCATAAATCTAGAATCAGTTCTGAAGGCTGGGTTGTGCAAATCAACTCAGAACAAACACCAAATCCTCTGAAATTGAGAGATCCAAAGTAAATGAGGTTTTTTAACACTACAGTCATTTAATGTTCTGATTTTATAAATGTTGAATAGTAGAACAGGCAGAGAACTTGCTCCTGACTAATACATTATCCCAGGAGTAATGGGGTAGAACTGACAGATGAGAAAGAAAGTCATGCTGATATTTTCTACAGACATATTGCCTTTTTTTCTGAGTAAAAGAAAAGTAACAAGGCTTTCCAGGGAAAGCCAGTTGTGTGGAGCCATTTTTTAGAAAGGTTCAACTCAGTCAAAATATCAACAGGACCTAAAATTCAACAATGAGGAAATCCTGGAAAACTGGCATCTGAAATGAAGAAATTAATTTTAGTAGGCACAATAAAATTCTCTGCTCTGCACATCAGTCATTTAGGGCCTAATCCCCTGGAGCTCATTAAAGATTTCTATTGACTTCTGTGATCTTTGATTTAGCAGCTGAGATTTTTGTAACTATAAAAAGAAACCATTCCAGTTTGCACAGGTGCAAATTACAGTAAAAGTAGGGGGGAGAAAAGTAAAACTGAGACCCTAAAGTGTCCTTTTTTGGCATAAATAACAATTTAAAAGGTTAATCTAGTAACACCATGCAGACAGCTGTTAAACAAGGCCTTCTCTGGGTTGCTGGAGGTGAAGAGCTCTGTGGAAAAATCCAGAACCTGTTCCTCTGTGTTGGAGGAGGCTACAGGGTCAGATTATAGGACAAACTTTCTTTCACTGGCTCAAAAAGCACTGAGCTCCTCTTTTTTGGTATGTGACCTTGACAATGGTATGGCTACAACCTTGTTAAACCACTTTTTTTATTCATACTGCACATATTTAGACCTAAGTCAACTCACTCGCTTTGATTGTTGCAAGACCTGGCTTCACACTTCTGTGAAAAAGTGCCGAGCATGCAGTGCTGCCCCTCTCTCACAGTGAGTGCAGCTGCACCAGGCGTTGGCTGCAGCTTCACCCTGAACCATGGTGGTCAGAAAACGCCCCCAGAGGCCACCGAGTCCAGCCTCCTTCTGAAGGAACAGCAGCAACAGACCCACATTTTCCTCAGCCTTTTCTTTGCTGTCACTGCACTTAGAATCATAGAATCACAGAATGACTTCTGTGAGACATCATGGCTGCTGTTCACAGCCCTCTTTTTCAGCGCCAGCTGAGCTTTGAATTCCCTAATTCTCTCCCTGCATGCAGAGACAACTCTCTGTGTCCCTCCAGGGGAGCCCATTGCTGCTTTCATTTTCCCTGCACCTCCTCCCTGAGTCTGAGCTCCTCACTCATCCATGCTGGCCTCCTGCCACACTTACTTGACTTCCTAAACATTGCATTTTCTAAACATTTGCTGGTTTTGTGTCCTGAGGAGGCTGTCTTTGAATACCAACCAGCTGTCCTGTGTCCCTTTGACCCTCCAGGGTAGCCTTCCATTAAGCCTGCCAAGAAGATCCCTGAGTAAGCCAAAATCTGCTTCCTAAAATCCGAGCTTGTGATCTTATTCTGACTTTTTCTTACAGGATTTAAAACTCCAGTCTTGTGGTTCCTGCAGGGAAGGATGCCTGTGCCTTTAACATCTTTGACCAGTTCTTTCTTGGTTCTGAGGAGGAGATTCAGCAGAACATCTCCTGTACTCAGCTCATCTCTCATCTGCCTTAAGAAATTGTCCTCTGGTTGCACATAAGCCTATTATGCTTCCAACAGATTTTGGAGTAGCTGAAGTCTCCCATGGACACGGCAGCCTGTACCTTTCCATGCATGTGAACACAAAAATTCATTTCACTTTTACCAAGTCTCTTGGCAATAGCAGCACCAACTGCACTCCCAAAGGTGGCAGTGCCACCACCCTGTCCTGTTTGTCCCTGCCCAGCTGGGGATGTGGTGCTACATGTGCTGCTCCTGAGAGTTACACGAGTAAGGTCCTGGCGTCAGGGATGGCGTGGATGATCAGCATGGTAATTATGGAGAGTTAAGATAGTGCATTTTTATGTTCTGTTAACTCGTGCTGCTCATCTCCCTGCTCTGGTTGTTAAACCATAACTATGCTCGGAGAAAACACGCTGTCACTAAAAGCCAAATTCCTCATTGCTTGACCCCTTAACTCCCATCCACACGTGGGAATGCACGTCACTGCATCTCACTGCAGCTGCAAGGAGTGTGACAGCAACGAAGCAGGGAAACAAATGCGGTAGGAAATGGTTACCTGTGCTTTTAGAAGCAAGCAAAACAAACACCTTTTGCTCACAACATTTTTGGAATAGTATAAACAAGAGACTTGCAGGTCACATGATCTTCTCCTTTCTTTTCAGCTCAAATTAGGGATGGTTTTGTTTTCTCTTATCCCTTTATGTTATAGTGACTTTTTCTTCCTTCCTTCTCAGGCAGTGGAACCGATGCTGAGGAGACAAAGGCTGGTGTAACACCAGGCAGTGAATTTTAGTCTGATTCCCTGAGCTACAATTCTCCCAATACAGGTTGCTTTCAGCCATATTTGCCAAACTGCAAAGAGTTTAAAACAGCAATGAATTCCATTCATACACCATCAGATCATTCTGTTGTTTTTAACCAGTGATGGATACACATCACTGGTCTGAGGGGACTAGAAAGATAAAAAAAAATTTAAAAATTTTGACTCATACATTTTGTTTTTGTGAAAGAGGTAACAGCAGTCACACCCAAACCCCACTGAAATTTCCTCTTTGTGAGAAAGACATCTCACCTCCCAAAATACCAAGGTATTTTCAACCACCTTTCCCTGAGAGCTCAACAAATATTTATGGCAAATGTTTTAAAGCTCCTTCTATGAAGGCAAAGGTGCTGTGCTGACAAGTTCCCAGCTTTCCACCAAAGGATAATAATGGCAGATCGTTGTCATGCCAATCTAACAAATCAACTCATAATTTATGGATGAAGATTCAGTAGAGGACAAACATCAGAATCCAACTTTCTCAAAAAAATCCCTAAACCAAAACAACCTCCACATGCCCACCAAAAAAAAAGCCTCATTGTCTCAATGGACTGAATTGTTGACCACACATATTAAAAGGTGGTAAAACTACCAGAGACTTGCAAAAGAACAGAAAGATCTAAGTAAAGAAACTTAAAATCTTTGGGGTTAGAATAAAATACAACATTTTGATTATCAAATGCAACATCTTGTTTATCCCACCAATAAAGGGTATCTCACTGCTTAATGTTAAATACAGGGCTGAAACCCCTCACCTCATTTTTCCAGTCATTTCCATTCATATTTGGATGATGTCACAAAGCTCCCATGATGAAGAACCAAAATGCAGGGATTATATTTTCATTTGGAGCCATTTGAATTGTGCTAACTAGGAAAAGCAAAGGCAAACTAGGAAAAGCACAAACTCGTATGAGTAATAAAGTGTCTTATTATCTAAAATTTTTAATTTTCACTGATGTATAAATACATCAAAAAAATTCCCCCCAAAAAATTGGGAATATTGTTTGGGGTATTTTTGTTACATAGAAGGCTATTCCAGAACTTTATTCTGCTAATAGCAATGGAAGCACATTGTAATCTCCAGTCTAAGTGTATTTATGTTTCATTTTTATCTGATCTCATAGAATTATTATTTTGAATTTAAAATAATCCTTCTCTAACATTTACTGCCTACAGATTTTCGGAAACACCAGTCATTTCTCCTCTCAGCCTTTATTTTGATACACTAAATAAGCCAAGATCTTTTTATCTCCTCCGATAAGACCAGTTCTTCATTTCCCCCATAACACTAGAAGGTCTTTTCCACAACTGCTCCTGCTTCCCTGCACATTTTTAAATGGACATACAATCACTAAGGATAAATTTTGTCCTTGCAGAATTTAATAAAATGTTCCAGTAATAAGAAAAACAAACAAACAAAAGACAACTAAACAACCAATCAACTCTACAGAGTTCATGTATCGTGTTTGGAAACTACCTTCACACTGAGGGATTTTAGTATCATTGTCTAAGCAAACCTCAGAATACACTTAATTCTAGAATGACTGATGCTGTTGGCAAAATTAAGCAAAAAAGAAAATTGTGGAAGGCGGAATTTGAAATATGGAGGGAAAAAAATCACCTATGACAATAATAATAATAATTTTAAAAAATTCTATAAAGCAGCATTCCTCAGTTTTTTCACTGGTTATTTTTGGTGGATGCACTAAGTGGGAATGGATTTGCATCTTTTCCAAGCTCTCTTATACAGCTTTATTTTGAAAGTCAGTTGTGGCTTGGTTTAAATGAAAGGGTTTAATCTCTGCATCCACCTGGGCCATTAACTTGGAACCCTTTTGCTTTCTCATATTCAGCCTTGAAAAGAACTCTCCAATTATGTCAATATCTTCGATTACTGCAACTCACTTCACCAATTGTGTCTGGGATAATTTCTTACTTCTCCTCCACCACACACAGATCAGGACTGGAACTTTTATTTTGGAATTCAGATTGTGACAATCTGGGAAGAATCCAAAGTGTTCTTAAGAAAGGGTGTTGCACAGTGAAGACCGATGATACAGAGTGAAAAAAATAAAGGGTGGGGGGAACAGGAAAGCAAAAAAAAGCAAAGCAAATGGCCATGCTTCCATATTTTTAGCACCACTATATATATTTATATATACATATATGTATATGTTTATAATGCATATGGTTTAAAAATAAGAACAATACTTGAAGCAACCATTTTAATTTAAAAATTATCTAGATTGATTGATTAAAAATAAGGAATGGAATATAAGCAAACTGTGTCTTTTGGTTGGCAACACAACTGTCATCCAATGTTCAACACTAGGGTGAAAAAATGAACATTTTATACAAGTGGAATGTACCCAGCATAAATTCCAGCAAGCACATATCAATCACTGGGACCTCAATACTCTTAAATATCTATCTGTAAATATCTATGTAAAAATATATAAAGGTGCTCAAGAGTCCAATTTCTATTCATGTCCCCTCTGGAATTCAGAGTTTTGCAAGGATCAGTCTCCAATTTATGTATTTGGTGCCCAATTTGAAGTGCTTCTTGAAATATTAGGATTAACCAAATATTTTAGAACTTGATTTAGAAAGTATGATGTTAATTTTTTTGTTAGTGTAAGGGAAAGCAGTGCGTATGATCAGGAGCACTTTCTTCTCAGAATGTAAAACTTTAGAGTGTTCCCTCCAGCACAGCTCCAGGATGGAACTTCCAGCACAGCTCCAAGCAAGCCAAGACTTAGAAATGCAATGCCTAACTCAGAAAGGGGGGAAAGGGAATTAATAATAGACATCTGACATGGAAGAAGGTTTATGGAACAGTATTCTTAGTTTGCTGTGGGTGGGTGTTATATGAACCACCGGAGAATAAAGATTATTTTTAATTCTGGTATTGAATGGTTCTGCATAAATGATTCCTCATATAATTCCTGGGATCTGCTCTATAGGTCAAGAATTAAAATGCAGGTTCAAATATGAGCACAACTGCTACACATTCTACATAGTTCCCTGTTTAACTACAAGGGAAAATTATTTTGAGAGAGGACTGCCCTTAAGATGGGAAATAACAGGGGTGTTCTATTGTTTCACAGAAGAGGACTCCTAAATTTCATATGAGCCGAGATTCTTAAAATTCATTTAAGACAAGTGCACGATGATCCCTGTAATGGGCTAGGAGGAATAACACTGGTCGTGATGAAAATTATTGAGGAGCTGTGATCTGCCCTGGATGAAGTTCTGCCAGATGGTTCTGTGCGAATTACATTGTAAAAATTACACCTTCATTAAGCCACACTCCTTTCAACCGGCCTTCTTCCCACGAGCCTTAGACAGGAGGGTGTTGTTTGCCTCTAATCCTGAGCCTAGGCCTGGCCCAGCTGCGGCTTTCCCAGGTACCCTGGCATCCCTTCCCGTTTTCCAGATGTGCGACAGGAGACAAACGAACAATTTCATCTCAATTTCTGGCAGTGTTGTACGGTTGCAAAACACGTTTTTCAAAAGGCCTTGCTATTGTTTAACAGCCTGTGTGAGTATTAGGAGGTTGAGATTAAGAAAAGGAGCACGAAGAAAATATATTTTAATTAGCACTGATTAAAATTAAGACGCAGAGCAAGAGCATGAATATGAATTGCAATTCTTATACAGAAGAATCGTCCTTTGTGAAGTACAAGTAACATGCACAGCAAAACATTACAAGAGAAACACATATCCCACCTTAGCTATTATGCAAAGTTAAGGCCATGAAAGTAACCTTTTTGGTTTGTTATGCCTTCCTAATTCAATTAAATGAGAACAAAACTAAGATGGGGATTACATTTGCAAAGACATTTAGCATCATTAACAGTGTCTGCCAGAGAGCTTTTTATCCTTTTTTTTTTTATTTCCTGAATGAGAAAAAAAGAGCACAGCCTCTAAAACTCCCTATTTTTTAAAACAGAAAGAAAAGCTCCTAAAAGGGAAAGCCTGTACAACAAAATTTTAAGCCATAAAGATTTTATGAATTCCAATGCTGAGATACTCATCTGACAGGACCTGCTTTTTCCACAACGGCATTAACTCCTGTTGCCAAAAGGAAAGACGAAAACAGTGTCAATATTTTCAGTACACCCCTTTAGCAGCTGCACAATTTCCCATTGCCTTTTTTTGTTGCTTAAAACAAAATAAAAACTTGGTCTCCTCCAACAAGGGAGTACTACAGAATGAAATCCCAGTTAATAGGAATTTAGGGAAATTTCAGCCCTTCACAGGTACAACAGACAAGGCTCCTAAACAGGCAGGTACACACAGCAAGGCGGCTCCTCCAGTGCCCCCAAAGCGAGGGAACTCACTGCAGTTTGTGCACCAAGGTGAGACCTTTAAATCATCCCTTCTGTGAAAAAGCTCTGTGTGTGAGGAACAGGCTCTCCAAGCATCCTCAAATGAAAACTGAGAGCACAACACTGAAATAGAGCTGTATGGGTCTGTCTGCAAGGAACCAGAATTCTGTGTGCCAGCCTCAGCCTCAGCTCCTCCAAGCTTCTAAAGCCAATTGTGCAAACAAGGATGTGTCTGGGAAATACACTTAGTGTGATCAGAAACTTTAAAAAAAAAAAGCAACAACCAACCAAATAAAAAACTTGCAGCCAGAAAAAAAACCCCAAACTATTTCTTGATTTCTACCCTTAATAATTAAATTGGTTACAAGTCTGAAATGGAAACAATATTATTTTTCCCTTGCTGCCTTTTCACAGATTCCATGGAAGAACATCTATCTGCATATCTTGTAGGCAGTAACAGCACACTGCCTACAGACAGCTTCCCTGTCAGCTTCCACAGGAATCCAACACTACCTCTCACTTTCTCTTGATTACACTGAATAGCTTAATTCTACTGTGTTTTTCCCATTTGTTGAAGATTCCTGTAGAAAACATGTTTATAACCCAGATACTTCAAATTAAGTGACACTACATTTCTATTCCTAGAGAACAGAGACAAATAAGGAGCATAAAAGAATTCCCTTTTACATGCCTTGGTGTTGTGTCTCTTCTCCTGAGCAGGCTGCACGTTATGTAAGAGCTGTGTGCATTTGGTAATGTTGCAAACAATCTGCAACTACCTCAGAAAACCTGCTCAGAAAAATCTGTTTCTCAGAAGGCTCAGAACCACCCAGTGACACTGCTCTCCAGCCTGAAAAAAAACCTTACAAATGGCTAATGGATACTTAACCTTCTCTTGCCACAATTGGATCTCAAGCTAAACAATTTTTTCTTGTTAGTTTATGTTAAAATGCAGCAAACACCAAAAAAAAAAACCAAACCCTTCTGCCTTTGATTGTCTTTAGATATTTGAAAACTACAGAGCATCTTTATACACTTTGTACTGGGGGACAAAGAGAGTAATGGTGCCCTGGGGGCAGCAGGAAGAGCACTGGAGCAGGGCAGGGAGGGGATCCTGCCCCTCTGGCCGGCCCTGGGAGGCACCTCTGCAGGGCTGGGCCCAGCTCTGGCTCCTCAGCACAGCAGGGACAGGGAGCTCCTGCAGCGGGGCCGGCGCAGGCTGCGGAGATGCCCCAGGGATGGAGCAGCTCTGGGAGCAGCAAAGGCTGAGGGAGCTGGGGCTGTTCAGCCTCCAGAGCAGAGCCTGAGAGGGGCCCTGCCCAGGGTGTGTCAGTGCCTGCAGGGAGGGGGCAGAGGATGGAGCAGGCTCTGCTCGGGGGGGCCCAGCAATGGCACAAGAGCAACGGGCAGGAACTGATGCCCAGCAAGTTCCAGCTGCACAGGAGGAAGAACTTCTCTGCTCTGCAGTGACCCAGCCCTGAACAGGCTGCCCAGGGAGGGGCTGGAGTCTCCTCACTGGGGCTATTCCAGACCCCTCTGGACACACTCCTGTGCCATGTGCTCTGGGCTGGCCCTGCTGGAGCAGGGAGGTGACACCGGTGACCCACTGAGGTCCCTCCCACCTGACCCATCCTGGGATTGTAGCAATCACTGACTGAAATCTCATTTCCACTGCTCAGGGAAATCTGTCTCAAACTCCAGACTCCAGTTAGCACTGCCTGCAACTCCCAGAGAAGTGTCCAAGGCAAACACAGCACACGCAGGCTTCGCCCTGGGAAGAGGACGATGCTCTTGGCTGCTGAACAGCCCTGGTCTGCACCATCCCACTGCTATCCCTGTCCTTTCCTCTTCATTCACTGGAGGCATTTGTCTGATGAGAAAATAAAGGCTGACAGGGAAGGTCACTGTGACCAGTTGTAAGTCTCAGCATACAAATGTGCCTTTTAGCTGCTGGCTCCACAAACAGTGACCGTGTCGTATTATTGATAAATCCTTGAAAAGGCTCTGATGTATCTTCATTTCAGAAAACAACTGCCTTCAAGGTTGCTCCCAGAAAATAAGCAGCCAGAATGCTGAAGAATTCTCGAAGTTGGCATTCTCCCGAAGATTAAAAGATAATAACACTTCTATTAGAATCACTCTGCTACGCTGTATTGATCTCATCAGGGAGGCCACTGCAGGTCTAATATGAACAGAGCAGTTTTAGAATTAATCACAGGAGTTTTTATTATGGTTCATAGGGCTCCTCATTCAAATGGCATCGTTTGCAATATTTATGGCCTAGATTGGTTGCCATTATTAAGTGCAAGTGTGCCACATGGTGTCTGGCCTGCTGTGTTAAAACACAAAGTCATTCTTCAAAAGTAAATCTTATCTAAACTATGCACAAAAAGCCAATTACTTTTTGATTTACATTTTAATTTCACATTCAGCTTCCCCCTTATATACAAAACCCTTACTTAATCTTTGTTTTGGATTAACTAGCACAAGCGTACAAGGTTCACTCCGTAGTTTTAAGTAGACTGTTACAGCATATTAATGCATTCTGCTCAAAAAGATATATATTTGGTCAATGACAAGGTGCAAACTCTCTGCAAATGAAATGGTGGAAGAAATAGAGCACCTTGGAAAGTGGACTGGTCACTGATCTTCAAGATAAAACACACTCATTAAGACTCTGAACTTAGACTGTGCATTTGAAAATGAAAAAAGTGTTTGTCAATGTCATAACGAGCCCTCGCTGACCAGTTCCAGTAGTAAATTAAGGTACAGCTCTTTAATTTCCATGCTCCTTGCCTGTGCTTTTTTTTTTTTTTTTAAATCTTTGCCACTTTCCCCACGCTCAGTTAAATCATCCCTGTGTACCTAAACTTTGTTTACCTGATCTCAACAGTATTTTCCTGCTGTGACAGTGACAGAAGTCCAGTCTGAACAAATGTGAATGAGCATATGCACTCCTGATGCTAAGTCATTAAATTACTAAAAGTCCTTGGAAAATATGGGGAAGTGGAAAGGGGTTGGTTTTGGTTTGGTTTGTTTTTTTAAATGAGCAAGAACTCCAGAGAGCACTCTGCTTTTCCTCACCAAATGCAGGATGGGCGAGGGAGCTTCAGGCACCAGGAAGCACACTGGATTTCTTTCAGGTTCAGACCCCTGTGACAGGGATAACTCACTGTCTTGTTCTTAAAGTCATTCCATACAACACCAACAGAAAGGGTACTCCGAACGTCAGAACTGGGAGCAAAGGAGCCCATCTGGGCTTGTTGGTGGTGAGGGGGAAAGGTGCTGATCTTGTCACTGACTCAACAGCTTCCCCAGCACTTTTAAGCCATCTCAGGTAAGCAACACCAGCAGAGCAGAGCTGCATCTTTCTTTGTGGAAACTACACACATTAGTAACCTTCACATGGGCTCCCCTGATGCTGAAGCAGCTCTGCAGAGGCCCGATTACAGTGAGAGACAAAACATTTCCAAACGCTCCTACAGCCCCTCTGGGATGAGCAATCCTGACCTTTCAGCAGATGACTGGGCCACTAATGAGGCAAAGGAGAGCCTCACACACCCCAAACAGGCAGCACGAGGTGAGGGGTAGCTGCCAGAGGCTGCCCTGGCCCTGAGGGCAGCCTGAGCCCCCTGTCCTTGGAGCCCCCGAGGGGGCAGTGCCGGTGCCCAGCCTGGCTCTGCTCCCCGAGGAAACTTGTTCCCCACTCTTCACCTCGCCTGTGCCCAGCTCCCCAGGGCGGTGGCACCGGGGGCTGTCAGGACTCAACCTCCATGAAGTCTAATGGCAAATAAAACACCTGGTCAAGGAGGCCAGAGGGGAGGGAGGCTTTTGGGAGGATCTTTTGTCAGTGAGGCAGAGAAACAGACCTTCTCTTGAGAGCCCACTTACATATCAATATGATACAGCAGAGGCCCTGCAGAGAGACATCAACAAACCAGAGAGATGGGAAATCACCAACTCTACGAAGTTTAACAAGGGAAGGGCCTGATTTTGCACCTGGGACAGGGCAGCCCTGGCGGTGTGTGTGGACTGAGGAATGAGAGGCTGGAGAGCAGTGCTGGGAAAGGGCCCTGGGGGTGCTGGTGGGTACCAGTTGTCCCTGAGCCAGCAGTGCCCGGGCAGCCAGGAGGGACAACCCTGTCCTGGGGGCAGCAGGGAGGGGATTGTCCCGCTCTGCTCTGCCCTGGGGCGGCCTCACCTCAGTATTGGGGCACTTTGGGGGGACACAATGGAAGGGAGAGATTGAGCCATTGGAGAGTGTCCAAAGGAGGGACACGGAGATGGGGAAGGGCCTTGATTTGAAGCCGTGGGAGGACTCTGAGGGCACTTGGTGTGTTCAGCTGGAGGAGACTGAGGGGAGACCTCAGTGCAGTTCCAACTGCCTGGGCAGGGGCAGAGGAGGGGCAGGACTGAGCTCTGCTCTGGGGGGACCAGGGACAGCACCCAGGGAAGGGCTGGAGCTGTGTCAGGGCAGGCTCAGGTTGGATCTCAGCAAAAGGTTCTTCCCCCAGAGGGTGGTTGGCACTGACCAGGCTCCCCAGGGCAGTGGGCACAGCCCCAAGGCTGCCAGAGCTCCAGGACAATTTGGACAATGCTCTCAGGGACTGGGTGGGATTGTTGGGGTGTCTGTTCAGGGCCAGGAGTTGGACTCCATGGTCCTGTTGGGTCCCTTCCAATTCATCTTATTCTAGGATTCTATGACTCTATGACTTATTTGCCAATAAGGTTCTGATTTAGGCTAAATCAAGTCAGAAAAGGCATCATAGATAAATAGGGTCCTCCTCAGTAATCGAATCTTCTTTGGATTTGGTAACAACCATGCTACCACTGGATTTTTCTCCTTTGCAATTTTTACCTCTATATTTACTAATCAAAAATCTGACTGAAAACATTCATTGTAGGTTGATTTGATTGTGAAGATCAGCCTTACTGCATAACCTACAAACCCAAAATTTACTGTGATGTTTCCACCACGTCCTAGTCACTCCCCACATTCAAAACAGGTTTGGAGAACAGTGCACACCTCAGTGAAATGCTGTGCTGTGTGGGGAAAGATCTATCAACATCAGCACTAACTACATTATCAGATTCCAATATAAAAAAAAACCACCCTAAAAAATTAATTTTATTTAAATAAATATTGTTGTTCAAAAGAGTTTCCAAAATCCCTGGTAAAGTATGTCAAGAATTTTTTTATCCTGAAGCTCAGAGTCCATTTAATTTTTAATGATTTTTGAGCAAGAAAACGGCAGTGACCTTTGCAAGGCCATATGAGGAATCTACACACCAATTTCCCATTAAACTTAATCACTTAGACAAGAATTGCTTGTCTAAATATCTCTGTTGACTTTAAAATCCCTCATATTTTCTTAAGTCTATCTGAAAGCAAGCCTTTATTAGGGCATTCATTTAATTTGAGGGACTACTTATACTTAGTAAGCACACACCTAAATGCTCTGAAGGTTGGAAACACATTTAATGAACTTCAAGAATAATTGTATTTATCTGCTTAGTCAATGCAATATAACAGGTCTGCTCTGTGCTTGTGTCTCCTGACAGCACAAGGTGTGAGCCAGTAATGCAGAAAAAGCAAAATAAAAATGAATCAGCAAATGCCTCCCCATCCAATAAGACTGCAAGGGATAGACACTTACAGGGGATAGACACTTAAAACTCTGGACTGGGCAGACAAAACCAAGGCCAAGTTCTGCTGAGATGCACCTGCTCTCCACTCCCAACCTGGGCACAGCATTCCCTGTCTCAGTTCAGTCCTTCCAAGATTCTACTGGGAAGCATCTCCACATATTTTTGCATTTTTCTTGACTGAATGACCTGAGGAACAGAATGACTTTTACAGCAGTGTCATGCCCACGAGTACACACACAAACACACTTGTGTTCATGTTTCACATTCTCTGACCCACTCATAACTCCCACAAACCACTCTCCAAGTGACCGTCAGTGAATTCTTTGATAACAGACACACCAACCCACCTAATTTCAGCCTGATGACCAATGCCAGCATACCACAACATGCTAATAGAGATGCTTGCTTCTGCTTTCTGTGTTTTCTACTCTTAGTGGCTTATTCCTAACTTTTTGGATCACTTTAAAGCCAAAAAAATTACACCTGATCTTGGAATACAGAGGTATAGACCTCTTTCCTCTCACAATACCCTAGGACATCCACTTAAGCTCTTATTTTGATAGCTACTGAAAAGAAAGTTGTTTTGTTTAGGTTGTTTCTTTCTTTCTTCTGTTGTTTCTTTAAAGCAAATACATATTTACTGTGGAACAGAACTCCTGAAAATAAACTCTTGGATCACAGCACCAACTTATCCACCCATCTTTACCAGAGAGGCTCCTGAAATAACATATTGACTTTCCTTCTCACCTATGACAGATTCAAACCTAAGACTCCTGGAGTGAAAGATTAGGAAGCTAATCCACTTTGAAACCCTGCTGCAAGATATTAATGCTTTAAAAAACAAAAGTGATGGACTAATATTATTCAGGTCAAATAAAATCAGAGGCCTAAGAAGAGCCAGTCAGTTTTCAGTTCCAACAAATAGTGTATGACAAAATCAAACCATGGAATAGGGGACCAAATCTGAATCATAATGAGAATTCAAACACTCATGCTATTATTAGTTTAGGGAGATATTATAACTTCGTAATTGCTTTCATACTAAAATACAGTTTTCACTAAATTTATTCATCATCTACTATAGGATGTTTTGGGAGAGACAGCTCTGATCTGATACCAGAACTGCTTTCAGTATCTTTTCTTAATGTCTTTTCAGTAATTTGTAGCCTCTTCTACATATGTGTGTTCCTACACACACGTATGTATATACTGATACCCACACACATAAATGCCTTTGCCATCATTAAATCCAGGGTTTATATGTATATATATTCACACATATGAAAATACAGCCTTCTGAACACCTCCAAGTGCTGTACTCAACACCTCGAGCTCATATTTCAGGCTCTATTGAATTTATGCATTTTTTTAAGTGAAATTGCCTATGCAATACTGTTCAAGTGGTTGTCATTAATTATACACTTGTATTTATGTCATAATTTAGTGTGCACTTGAGAACAGTAATTCAGATTCACTTAGATTTAGTTGCACAGCTAAAGGGAATGAGACTAATTGGTATAATAAAAGGGTGACACTGAGACTGGGCAAGTTGGGAAGTCCTAAAACACATATAACCAGAAAACATCTCCAGAGGATATCAGGAAAGGCTGAATACATGGAAACTGTCCAAAAACATAAAACAATTTGCCCCCTTATTGGGGTAAATTACCCAGTTCCACCAAAGATTTCGGCATTCTCTGTGCTTTTACACATATTTGAGATGTCCAGTAGAGATTTAAGATGTACAGGACATAGGAGCTACTGCTATGCTTCCTGTAGCTTCGTAAAGGAAGAAGATAAAATAGGGAAGTAAACAGGCAGGTGTTCCTGAAGAACAGACAAAAGAACCATAGAATATCCCGGCTTGGAAGGGACCCGTCAGGATCATTGAGTCCAACTTACGCAGGAACCCGAAGAACCAGAGCGTGTGCCTGAAATACAAGGCAAAGCTTTTTCTTCCCTTAAGTTTGAAACCATGTTGCACTGAAACGGAATATATTTCATTAAACAATAAAGAAATCAGCAGCCAAAAAGCCCAACCCAAAGTTTAACTCCAAGAAGAGACACCTCTCTAGGGAGTAGAGAGCCTTGTGAAAGCAGAAGGGATGAAGGGATGCAAACTCTCACTGTAAAAGCCAAATTCTCGATGGCGTCAGGCTCCCAGTTCCTCACAAGGTTTTGCAGATTTGTGCAGAGAGTGACCAGCACCAGGAATTTTCTGTTTAGATCCCAACATGTACCACCAGGCTCTGAGGCACCCCGGCTGTGCCCCAGCAGGGCTGGGCAATGGCACTGTCTGTAGCAGGGAGCTCATCTCTGCTCTACATTTGCCTGAGAACCCTGAGTAGTGTAAAAAGTCCTGTAGCCCAGGGCTGGTGTTATGGTTTGTGAGATATGTGGCTGTCATGAACACCAAGGCATTTGTTTTGGAGCTTGATGGACATATTATAACACTATAGAAACTAAAGAACAGATATGTCACCATTTTTTATTTTACAGGTAAAATGATAAGGAACTGCAGAACTGTAAAAAGACCTCTTCCAAATATTTCCTTAATTTCCCTTGTTTCTATGATACACACTGTCCTAGAAAATTCAGGTGACTTCCTCAGCTCAAGTACATCCAGAGAGCTGTGTTCTCTTTGGTTTTCAAATCGCCAACCAAAACTTAGTTATAGTCAGAAGCTGACAGGCAAAATCAACTCCTAATGGACATGTTTTTATTTTAAAGTTAAAGTAAAATAAAGTAAAATAATTTTTACTGAAAGAAGAAGGAACTTTACAGTAGTAACTCTTTAAATACAGCAGATAAACACAACTTGCACCAAGACAACATAAAACAGCACAAGATGCTGAACTTCCATCTGGTGTAGCAGTGACTTAAAATAAGTCCACAGGTAACAGCATCATCCTGTGAGGAATTACTAACAGCACTGTGATGTTTAAGATTTATTTCTAACAAAATCAAAGCTTGTTGGCTCAGGCATTGTGGCAGAATGACACAGAACTCCAACTCAAGATGAGTCACTTTAGAACCAATATCTCCCCAGACCTTTTGGTTTTGCAGCCACTTCAGGAACAAATGTGTTACCAGACACGCTCCTGTGGGTCTTCTGAGTTGTGAGACCCTGGCAAAAACACCACTCCCCTGCACATAACAATTCATGGAGTAAAAACTAAATCTCAAATGTGGAGTCAATCCCCAATTTCTTCCCAGTAATTCACATTCAAAGAAAATATAAAATATAGCACTGCAGAGCACCACATGCACCCATCACATTCCTCTCTGAGATAGGTTGTTTTAGTTTTGGTGAAGAAAACCCCAAACAGTATAATTGTTGTCTTCAAAGTCGAAGACCACTTTTAGGCATAGTTAGAAGAAATCCCTGGAATAAGTTGCCTCCAGTCAACTGACAATGCACCATTTCAGAGAAATCATTTTAAACTGGCAGTGATCTGCTTATTACATGCCTGACTAATTCCTTGAACAGAGGAGAGTCCCCATGACTACATAACACATATATAAGGCAGATGATATATGGACTTTCTTGTGATAGAATCCATTTGCTGGTTTCTATAAATATGAAAATACATTTTTGTGATACCATCAGAGGCAAAACATGCCTTAACCTCCTCGTCTGTTTGAAAATGCAAAGGCTTTTCACGGTGAGAAAAAACCTGGACTGTGCTTTGTATGCAATGATGGACTAATGCCTCAAATCCCTACAGTGTAAGTCTGATTATATATTTCTAACTCCCATTTAGGCTTTTAATATGGCAGGGATTCACTGGGAATACATGGACTGAGATTCATTTTCATTCTCCTACTGGGAGGTGTTTACTGCAGAGAAGCTCAAGTTTTTGGATTGTACATTGATATTCCCCCTAATTATTTTTTATCCCCCATGCCCTCATGAATTCCCTGTGATCTTCATCTGGGGACCACATCTAAAACCCAGTCATCTTAATCTTTTAGATCAAAGTGTGGACTGAATACACTCAAAGTCAAATTATGGGATAAACTATTTTCAAAGCTAAAGTCATAAATAATAGGCAGGGAATGTGTAGCAGGGGGAGGTTACAGAGAACCTTTCAACTGAAGAACATGAGACTTTATGTACATTACTCCTTGTTAACAAACCATCGCTGAAGGTTAAGGACCACCTGGTCTAGCCCACAAATACCAAGGCATCTTTAGAGGGGTAATGGAGATACTTGGGGTTGGGTAGGGGGTAGTTAAACTTTATCTTTACCAACTCACGGGAAGTTTCAAAACAAACCTCAACATCTTGGCTTGGAAAGTAGATGCAGTTTTATTTGGGTAAATAGCTTCCAGTGTTCACCCTCCAGTGGAGAAATATCCTGGCAAAGCTATTTGAATGCTCAGGATCCCTTCCCACAGGTTCATGCCTGGGAGCAACGCAGAAAGCCCAGGTTCCTGCAGTTCAGTGACCGCAGGACACCTCCCCTGTGGCTCTGAACCCACATGGCCACAGAGCATCAGTGGGGCCCAGCCTTGACACGGGGAGTGCAGACACTGCTCAAGCTGCTCCGTGGCTCTCCCCAGCCCTACCACACCACACTGGTGTGCCCAGCAGAACTCAGGTCTGATTTGTCTGAGGCGCTAAACCCGTGGTGTTCACTACCCTGAGCACTTATCCAAGCTGAACATTAAGAGGTTTTTACATCAGATCAACTCTCAGTCTACCTTACCCGCAGTAGAACTACATCATTGCTGCCAGATAAAGGTTTGGTGCTGCTGCTGTCGCTATCAGATCTTTAAAGGCTCCCAAATGCACTCCCAAAGTCACCCCATTTCAGAAGTCAATGATCATATACTAACACAGGTTTCTAATTACCAGAGATGGGAAAATCATTATATTCCACCTATAGTTTCTGACAAGGAACCACATCTACCTAATTTCAGCTGCTCCTGTTTTCAGGCATAATGAGAGGAGCTCCCACCCCAGAAATGCCTATTCAGTGCATGGTTGGACGTGTCAAATTATCAACTGCCAATGCAGACTGCTTGAATTCCTTTCATCAGTGGTAATTAATCACTTCTGTTAGCATATGGTTACACATCATGTGTCTAACTGTACTTTTGCCCTCTGAGAAATTATCTGAAGAGGGATTTAGTGAAGTTTTAGATATAGAGAAACCCAACACCGAACATTATTGATGCCCATCATTATCTGTTTGCATACACAGTTGGCAGCTGGGCAGGGGATGTTCACATAGCAGCAGTACATTTGTATTTTTAAACTATTTCTATTATTGATTTAACCACTTGAAGCTGCTGGAAGCAGAGTTCCTGTCACAGCTGTTAATGCAAGAGGCATTAGGGAAAATCCCTACTGTGGAGGTGTGCAAAAATGTTCACACATGAAATGGCCAGATTTCGCTTTTCATCAGCATCATGTACAACTGAAAATCCCTATTTTTATTCTGCTCAGCTAGATAAGAAACATGAAAGGGGAAAAGTTTGGGGCTTTTTTTTCTCATTTACTTCAGTCCTTTCTAAAGACCAGGATCCTGCAGTCTCCCCAAACTGAGCAGCTTTTTTTTTTTCCTCAAGTTGTTCCATTAAAGTTAATGCAGGCACTTGCAGAGCAGGGCCATTCAAAGAGAGAAGGGGGATCAGGAGCTCTGCGTGATCACAAGTCCATTAATAAGGTCCTTAGAATTGAAGAAAGTAGCTTTGTCAGAAGCTGGGATGGACTAGACTGTTAGAACAGCTCTTAGCCAAGGCAATGGGCAAATTAGTTTCTCAAGTTAAATTGAAAATTACAAATAAGTGACTGACTTTCAGACAACGTGAATCACAACAAAAAAAAGAAAAAAATCCAGCTAGTTTTAAGTTTTGTCCTCTCTGCAGCTGAAAATTTATTCTGATTGAGGTTGGATGTGGAGTCATGGTCTAAAAGCTATTCTAGAAGTCCCACACGTGGCATGTCTCAGTTTGAATGCTTTCTCTCTTAATTATCCCAAAATAACTCCTTGTGTAGACAAGCTCTTACAAGGTTCATAAAGGAAACACTTCAAAAAGTGTAATGATTTTCAAATTCATTGATGAGCGTTATGTCCCTCACTTCTTTTTCATGTTAGTGCATTTCTATTCTACATAATTGTTTCATTGATTCAAACAAAAATTAGCACGTTATTGCCATGAATGAACTTCATTCATTGCCTTGACAATGCTGCCCTTCAATTCTGTAAACACTTGAAAATGAAAAAGATCCAAAATATAAGCAATAGGCCTAAATAAAATCAAAACCAGCACACACTACTGTCACCACCCAAATCAAAACATATTTCACTTGTGCAAAGTAAGAAAGCAAAGTAACTCTCATTGCATTCTTCCAGTGCCTGAAGGGCCAAAAAGAAAGACATTCTGTCTTTTCCAAGGGCCTGGAGTGACAGGACAGGGGGAATGGCCTCAAACTGGCAGAGGGCAGACTTAGATTGGATATGGGGAAGGAATTCCTCCCTGTGAGGGTGGGGAGGCCCTGGCACAGGTTGCCCAGAGGAGCTGTGGCTGCCCCATCCCTGGAAGTGCCTGAGGCCAGGTTGGACGGGGCTTGGAGCAACCTGGGCTGGTGGAAGGTTTCCCTGCCCATGGCAGAGTGTTTGAAATCTTTAAGTTCCCTTCCAACCCAATCCATTCATTATTCCCCATGTAAATGCAAAAACCCGTCCTATAACTACTTCGAAAGATCCCTGTACACTGAATATTTGGGTGTGTCTGTGCACTGGGATCAACCACTGATAATGTGCTAAACTGCTTCATCCTGCTCACCAACATCCGAGCATCTGCAGCTCTGGTGACTTCAAACACCATTCAAAGCATCACTATCACAGGAGCAGGAGGCATTTCATTACCTACTGACTCCAACAAAGCAAAGCTGAAAAGCACAGAAGAAACAGTGAAACAAGTTGTTTTTTTAAAGCATTACTCTTCTACTCTGGGTTTAAACACAAAATTCCTGTGATCAGGTCAGTATTAAGGTGCTAACGTGCGTTTTTTAAACCCTCTTGGTCTGTGGGTCCCACTAATATGTAAAAGTTGCCTACTGCTCCTTTCAAATACGTATCTGGCAGAACCCTGAATTTGAGAATGATTTTGTATTTGAATTGAAAATTGGCAAATAACAAGAAAGAATAAAATTAATCAGAGCAGAAATTGCCCAAATTCAGCTACTAACCACTGAAGTAATTATACAGAACTTTGGCCTGTAGAGATCCAAAGGTGCAAATATACAGCACAAGCTAAACTCACAAACTGTATGTCTGTGGTGCTGATCAGAAAGGGTGTTTGTGAACAGCAGCATGGCTTAGATTTATAGTGCAGGAGAGAGACACCCAAGCTATGGCTCTGTGGGAATGCTGCTGTTTGACAGTCCTATGGTTGATTGTACTCATTTTCTACTTCAGCAAGCAGCAAAATTTTATGAGATCCACCCCCATAGATGTTTGTTCCCTTACAATCTGGTGTACAGTTACAGAAGTTGCTAAATATGATTATTGCCTGGGAAGCAAGGAGAAAACAGAAATATTCTAACCAAATATGCCAATACTGGTGATCCACCTTCTGCCCCCCACCCAGCACTCGAGTCAACTCCAACCCCGCAAACTCTGCAAACGGAGAAGGAGAAAGCAGGAAATGAAGTTAGTGAGTAGAAAACTATTGAGTTATATTTGAAGATAGCACATGGATGATATTGCTTGATATCTTTCTCAGACAGTAGGTGGGTTTTTGTCTCTTTTAAGCAGAGGTAAGAAGGTTTGTAGGTGTCACCCAGCTGCATGGCTGTAAATGAGACACAGGTATCCGCTCCTGTTGGGGCCCAAAGCTGTGGTAACAAATGCCTCATAAAGTACAGAAGACAAAATGATCTTTTGGTGCAATTCCTTCATTCATTATTTCTGTACATAAAATTTCTGAACAGTCTGGTCTCATCCTGCAAACAAAATTATTCTTTTCTTTTGCTGTTTTGCCCTCAAAGTGATTTCACTGGAAGCAGAGCACTGTCCCCCTGCCCTGCTCCCCTCAGTTTCGATAAATTTGAGGCACTTAAACCCTGCATCAGGCAAGTATATTTGTCAGTGATCATTGTCCCTGCTGCATTAAATTGCATCCTTTCGTTAGCTCATGTTGCCAAACAAAGCAGGGCTCTGACAGCTTCTCATTTCCAAGCACATTAAAGGGTTACATCTTAGGCCAGTTTTACTGTTTCAGATTTAGATTGAAAGTGCCTCAGTAAGTTGTCCCATTCTGGGCTGATGACAAAACCTGAGCTATCCATATGCCTAATTGCACTCATAAATGGAGTTCTGAACAGCCTGTGGTAGTGAGAGTGTTACAGTAGCTGTTTATGGAATTGTTCTCTAATTCCCTTTTTTGTAAACTGAAATATTTTTTCCCTAGGACTCACACACATCCTGATGGAGAATGGTATTTTTCATGAAATGTACTTGGCCTGCAAACAGCAACAGAAGGGACAGGGAAGGCAAGTGAGAAATAATGGAAAGAGGTAAGGAAAACGTAACTGTGTACCCAGCCAGAGAGGAAATCATCCTAACCGTGACATCAGACACTGCCAAGCTCAACAAAAGGGGCATCAAGTTATCTGAGCACCCATGGAAGCCATCTGGGTCCACTGATCTCGTGACAACCTCTTTCCAGACAAACATTATCTGCAAAATTCCCTGCTGGGGAATAACCAAGCCCTGGAGAGCACCCACAGGGAGACAGGACCAAACCCCCCAGCCACCCACAGCACACAGGGCTCAATATCTCCCAGCAAGGGAAGGATTCAGCATTGTGAGGTAACACAAAGAGGCACCGGGGGAGGGAGGGCATTGTGCTGCTCTGCTCTGTCCTGGGGCAGCCTCACCCTGAGTCCTGGGGGCAGCTTGGGCACCAGCACATAAAAAAGATATGAAGCCATTAAAGAGTGACCAAAGGAGGCCACAAGGATGGGGAAGGGCCTGGAGGGGCCATATGACAGGGCTGAGGGCACTTGTTTTGTTCAGCTGGAGAAGAGGAGACTGAGGGCAGAGCTCATTGGGGGCTGCAGCTCCTCCCGAGGGGCAGGACTGAGCTCTGCTCTGGGGGGACCAGGGACAGCACCCAGGGAAGGGCTGGAGCTGTGTCAGGGCAGGCTCAGGTTGGATCTCAGCAAAAGGTTCTTCCCCCAGAGGGTGGTTGGCACTGACCAGGCTCCCCAGGGCAGTGGGCACAGCCCCAAGGCTGCCAGAGCTCCAGGAGGGGTTGGACCACGCTCTCAGCACAGGGTGGGATTGTTGGGGTGTCTGTGCAGGGCCACAAGTTGGACTGGGGTTCCATCTCAGGATATTCTGTGATTCTAAAGACCTTTGCTCACAAAGTGATTCCTTTAAGGCAAATTAGTCATATCTGGGATAATTCAATGGGGAAATACACAAATTTATATGGGTACCAAAACTTTCAGGCTGTATGATTTGTGCTTTCTTAATCTTCATCGGCATAAAAATCTCTCCAGGCCTGTTACTTGCTTTTTCCATCTTTTCCCTGGTGTCACACGATCTGTAAAATCTCCTGGGAAATTCCTTTAAAGCAGCACTTTGACTGACACTTTGAAACTACATTCCCATTTCAAATAGGACTCAAATAATTTTAAAATGGCAACAAAGGTTTAACAAACGAGGAAATCAATGAGTCACTTAAATCATTATGGATCAGGCTAACATAAAACAAAATTGCTAACTGGAAAAACTCCTGGTTTGGGTGGGGGAGGGCAATCTTGGAAGATATTATTCCCTACTAACTGAAGTGAACACAACTGAGTGGCTTAAAATACTTTATAAAAATTATTATATAAACACTCATGGGAAAGAATTCTAACCCTTGAAAAGTAGTCTTGAAATCAAAATCTTTACTGAATTGCTTCATCTGTTTAGAATGATGCTTTCAAACTCGGAAAAAGTTAAAAATTCTAACAATACAGACCTTTCTTTCTCTTTGCTCTTTTAGTGGCTCCCTGTTCACTCTACCAATATGGAATTTTATCAATTTGTATGTAAATAAAAATTCCTTACAGGTAATGATTTCTTACAGCATTAGTGATTTTTGGAAGATCTCTGAATCTGTGTCTGTGGCATATCTCATAGATTTCCAGTTTTCACCCCAAGTACCACTTGGCCAGAGGTGATCAGCCACTTCTGGTGTGCAAGGATAACCACTAATATTAGCCAAATTCTCCTTTTCACTGTATTGCAGCACAGCTGACAGGGTGGTATCTCATATTTGTAAACTGGTTAAATAAAGGCCCTCACCCTGTCACTGCTGCTGTGAACTGCCAAAAAAAAATGATATGATGACAGAAAGACCTGGATGCCACAGGGAAAATATTTTAATCATTTATAAGCTGGTCACTGGGGTTTAAAGGCACTCAGACATGCATTAAAATCTGCCTGAGACAGGAGCTTGAAGTTAATTTTCAATTGATTCTGTCTAGTAAATGCCACTTGAGTGAGAACCTCAGTCTTTTTTTTTTTTTTCCCTTTTTTCTTCCTCCCTCCAGAAGGCAAAAGCATAATTAGGAGGAGACCATTCTGGTTTACATCTCACAGAAGTATGTCACTGCAGCATTGCCGTGACCGTTTCCACACGGGTACCTGGGAGAGACTGCAATGTTATGGTTCCAACAATCACCCCTCTGTGGGGGTGCCCGGGTGCTTTGCTGGGGCCGGGTTTGCCCCCAGATGGGGAGGAGGTAAGTTTTTGGGCGTATGGGGGTGAAACCACCTGACCCACAGAGGTGGTGAACCTCTGATCCACATGGAGGGTGTGAACACCCAGCACTGGAGCTACAAGCTGGGGTTTGAGCCGGGTGAGGGAGGAGGACAATAAGAAGCAGACCCTGCAGAGGTGGGACAGTGCTTTGTATCAAAGCAATGTCCTCCCTTACACAACTGGCTGAGTGTCAAACTCCCCCCAGGGGAGGTATTGGGACATTCACAAGGAGGGCTGACAGATTTCATCCCTGCTGGTGGGCCATAGCTGGCTCAACTATGCTGACGTGAGAGCAAGGGTCATGTCTTAAGTTTTACAAAACCATCAAAGACCCCAAAGGGCCTTCAGACTCGTTTCTGGGGCCTTCCACCACAGGACTGCACATGATCCACAGTGTTCCAACAGACAGTACAAAACTGTCCACTCCAGGGGAGGTACCTGGGCACTGCCACCTCAACCTGAGGGGGATTTACCCACTGAAAGTTGTGTTTTAGGGCTTTCCCTACCCCCAAAAAATCACGGCTTTGACCGTTACTTGGAGCAACAGACTTTTCCTTCCTTCCTTCCTTTCCTTCCTTCCTTTCCTTACATATTTTCTTAAGTGATATCTTTATACTTTTATATTGTTGCATTTCTATAGATAATAACCCAAACGGTTTCTTCCCATTGCAACCAAACTATTCTAAAATAAACCCTACAGATTTATACACACACACACACACACACACATATATATATATATATATATACATGTATATATAACCACTGGTCATTCAGTGTCATTTGACTTTAATTCTCCCCAGGGGATCTATTAACAAGAACCTCAGTTACCCTTACCCTCAGAGGGGATACCATACTTGAAGTAATTCAAAGAATTTGATTCCCTACAAAAGAAATCTGTAATAGAGTGCACTCAGTAGGACATAAAATCACAAAGTATCATTGCTTCACCTTGCAGATTTAATGCTCTTCTACTGAGAAAGAACAGGTTAGGGGGAATCAAATTCACAATTTTAATATATGAAGAAAAAAAGAAATCTGACTACAACCTGAGAGGTGGAACCTTATTGATTTTGCTGTTTGTCACAGGAGTGTAATATCAATTCTGTTTGCAATTATTTTGCATTATTAATCAGCTCATTACCAGTCAGGAAGACCATGTTATTTTATGGTGCAATACACTCGTGTGTCATTTGCCAATACCAATAAAATTTCACAATGTATCAGGTAAAATTTGTTTGTCACTCACAATATCTGGAGAGGCTCATCTGCAGATCTGCTTTATTGATAATGATAAAGCTTCCAGAGACAGCAAAACCATGGAGCACATGAGGAAATGCTACAGTCACAAAAGAGGAAATGTCTTTTTGAGTGTAAATTAAGCAGCTAAAAAAAGCAGCAAGAAATATGCAGTCAAAGGTGGTTAAATTCAGTAACTATTCAATTAGCAGTCTGAGTTTAGTACTAAGACAATAAATATCTTAATTCTGGGTCCATGACACTCAAAACTCAGGGACAGCCACTGGCATTGTTAAATTTAATTGAAATACTGAGATTGTTAACGATAAAAATATGACCTACGACACTACAGGAGTCCCATGATGGGACCATTCAAGACCCACAAACTTTCAGAGCATCACATTACAAAACTTTAGGCAGCATCCTAAGATGGCTGGAAAAATTTTGACTTTCTTCATAAATGTCTAATCTTTATAGCACAGCTGGGTTTTGAAGCTTCAGGCACACCTTAAATAAGCTGGAATTTTCTGTTTCATATTCCTGCAGTCCTATTTTGTCCATAATAAAGTATGGAGCTTTCAGTATAAAGCTGTCCTTTAGAATGCAAAGAAGAAAGAAAAAATTTTTATATTGGGTCTCTGTTTATTACTGTGAATCATACAACTTATAAAAAAACAGTCTCTTGAAATTTATTTCAACTAATGACACAGAATATTAAAATAAGGATAAATGTTCCACTGCACAACACTTATTAGAAAATTATATATATATATTTATATATATATGTGTATATGTATATGTATGTATATTCTCCCCCAAATATCAGGATAACAGTTAGAATTACAGAGACCCTTCAGCATGGAGTTTGTATTTAGAACTTTCACAAAGAATTATTTTCATAGTTGACAGTAAAACTTACCCTCTGTTCTCTTCTATGTATGCAGAAGTTCTTAATTATTTTCTTCAGTACATATTATTTTTGCTTCCACTTTTCTAATTTGGTTCCCAGTACAACAACTATCTTCTGATAAGCAATTATTCTACATTTCTCCTTATTACGTATTTTCATTTGTTCCTCTGTACCAAACCCACTTTGTAAATGAACCTCATCATGGAACACTTTGCTGTTTTCCAAATAATTTGTCTTTATAACAATACTCTGAGTGAGAAGGGCAATAACACAGAGATATACAGAGAGCCAAGTCAAAAATGAGCACCAGACTGTCCCATCCAAGACATTTCAAGTAGAAGAGCTACGTGAGCTTCCCAGTGAGTGGAACGATGTGATCACCAAGCTCAGGTACTTTAAAGAAGTTTCAGTAATACTGGTAATACCCAAAAGGTCTCAAGACAGATATGAACCCCCCAAACTCCCCAACCACCCTCACAAATCTGGAATCCTGTGATTCATCAGACAAATTCCTCCTTTTTTCACAACAGCCTGCTTTTGCAATGGCTGCTGTGCACTTGAACAGTTCTTTCCTACATCCTGAATTAAGATTGAGGCTTAGTGGACAGCACTAAGAGTGACCAAAGCTCCAAAGCTCTGCTCAGAAAGAACAAGGACATCTTTCTAAAAAGGCCAACAAGGACATACTTGAAAAAAAAAATTAAATCATCTCTTTTCCTGTCCCAGTCCTAAAAATATGTCTGCATGTAAATGTGTCCATTCAGCTCAAGTTTTCCAGAATGGTTCAATGCAAAGCTCATTCCCAAGCAGGTGAAGGCAGATCTTTATCACGGGAATTCCAACACTTAGCAGCACAGGTTGTGAGTTGGCCTTGCCTGAGTCAGAGCAGCTGAATACGCTCTACTAATAGAAGGTATGTAAACACCTTCAGGTTTTATGCTGAAATGACGCTACTTTTTTCAGTCCTTCCTCCAGGTCTTACTTTTATTACTTTTACAAATATTTCATCTCACCATCCGGCTTGAATGAGATGGGTAGTGAGGAACTTCTTCAGTTTTCCATGAAACAGAGCAATTTGGATGCCAAAACAATTCACCTGGGTTCAAACAAGCATCCCACTCTGAAAAGAAGATGCCAACCCCCCTTTTTGATCTGGCACATTGCTGATATGGTTTTCAGACGGAGCCACTAGATAGAAAAGCTTAAGAATAATGTTTCTCACCAGGCCTTTCTTGGAATTTCTGATCATGTACCTGCCACTATTAAGACATAGTATTATTGTGCTATGTAGGACTCTAAATGCAGGCTTTACAATGGTGTTATATATTTTAACATTGTGATATTATTTGCTAGAGATCATCCTTATTAGATACCAGACAGTGCATTTATCATACTTAAATGCTTCACAGTTACCAGCCCTGAGTGTATTTTTATTAATATATACAAGTGATAAGAAATACATAGTACAGCAGAAATTCAACTGAGAAGCAACATTACCATCCATTTCAGACTTCCTAATATTTTTGTCCATTGTGAAAGGTGATTTGCCCTGAAATGAAATGTTTATCTTGGATATATCTCTCACAGCAGTGGCCCTTCTAAACGCTCCTTGAAAATACTTACAGATATTATCTGGCTCTTATTCCTCCTTCCTTCTTTCCTTCCCCTGTGAGATTCTAGGCAGAAAGATTTGTTCTTCGTATTCTGTGCTGCTGATATGAAGAATTCCTGTCCTGGATATTGCACCACGCAAGAGGCACCCTGATGTTTTCCTCACCCTGAGCTCCATTCAGCACAGCAGTACCCAGAGACTCACTAAAATAACTCTACTTAGCCAACAAAGGGAACAGGACCACAGGAGCAGTTATGTTTAAACTTGTTTATGCACAATAGTCAGAGAGTGATTCAACAAACCGTCTCAGGAAGCCTCATATAATATTATCCCACTACCTTCCTTTCAGGCAATAACCTCCACTGCCATTTTGCACAGAACTTAAACATTAAGAGACCCTGTGCATAAAAAATGTCTTTCAAAGGCTATTTGCAGCGTTGTGAGGGACTGAACTTGTATTGTATAAATTTATTGTGTAAGTTTGTTCACTGTTTGCTAAGGCTAGTGGGCAAGGAACACCCACGCTTACCAACTATGCCAAAAAAAAACCCAAAAGAAAGACTTTTTTCCCACACAGTAAATGAGATGTTTGTAATTTTCACACTTGCTGTTTTGGGCCTGATTTCTCTCACTGTCTCCTTGGCAAAGTGAATCTCAGTGTACACATCTAGAATTTAAAAGGCACGGGGCACACAAGGGATGCACAGGACTGTAATCCCCACTTGTCCTCCCAAGCTCCTGTTTGTATGACCAGCCTTGGTCTTTCTGTAGCACCACAACAATAAAACAGTATAACAAAGAGACCAGAAGTACTGAGTTCTGCCAGATCTGTGGAAAAGCTCATTTTAACTTGAGTAAACTATATTAACTGGAAACTCAAAGCTGGTCAGGTACAACACTAACCAGACTTCTCCGTGCGGCAACCACAGCACATCAACATTCTGTGGACTGATCTATGATTCATTACATGGCTAGAAAGAATATTTTTCCATAATCCAAATAAAGACTACAGTCTAAACTCAACAAGTAAAACTCTCAGGGCAGAGGCATTCCCCTCTGTTGTAAGCCTGCCTTAGAATAAACAGGAGGCAAATTAATTTTGTGGTGAGAGGTTTCCGCACGGTGGTTCAATTTTAAATCAATTGTAATTTCACAGCAGCCTCACCAATGTAACTCATGAGGGAGGCCAGTACAGCTGGAGTCAAAAGAACAGACTGTGACCACACAGCAAAGTGCGATCAAACCTGTCAAACAGCACTGCTATGGAAGGGTGAAATGGAGACAAAGATTAGGCTGACACTTCCCAAAACATTCAGCCACACCATCCCTGAAATCTCTTATACCAAACTGCCATGTGATAAAGAAGACTCCCAGAATAGGAATAAGGTGATAGATTTCTGAAGTGGGAGGAGAAATACCGCAGTCTGGGCTGGTCAGCAATGTTCCCAGGGCACAGAAAACAGGACTGGTTAGGGAGCCAAGTTCTTGAGAAGTTGTTAAGAAGTTACCAAGGGTAGTGAACAGGAAACTGCAGAAAGCCCTTCAATACCCAGTGACTGTGTGATAAAAAGGTAGATGGAATATGAAGTAAATGAGGAAAAACTTTATAATTAAAATGCAAGTTAAAGTATGAACACTAAGAAATGAGCACTTGGCATTAAAACGGATCCATTCAATGTCCCAAAAAGACAAAAAGATAAATCAAAACCTTAGAAATTCAAAGGAAAAAATTTCCTTGTAATGGACATCCATGTGCAGTCCCATCCTGACTGCTGTTTCTTGTTTTGTTCCCTCATCTCCCAAAAGATTGCATCGACTATGTCTATGATTCTATAGATTCCTTAGACACACACACAGAGGTGCAGAGAAGGGCAGGAAAACTAAGTAAAGGTGTAACAGCTTTAAATTTCAGTGTGAGGAGCAGCTCCATGTATGTGTGTGTGTTTGTGTGTCCAGAACTAACAAAATATTTAACTTCCTCACACAATGTACAGTTAAGTGGCACATTCTGCTGCTGAATTCCAGGATGGTTAAAAAACCACTTATTCAAAAATCCCTTAAATTAACAAAAAAAATCCGTTAAAGGCCTTTGAACACACACACACACAGAGTAAATCCAGTGATGAAAGACTCAGTCACAACTCTCTGAATGCTGGGAGAATGTTCTGGGGAATTCTCACTCCATCTCTATCCTACTCTTCCACAGGCATCCATTGCAAGAGGGCAGGAAGCCTTTGGTATAACATACAGCTGCAAGGCTGGAGATGGAACCAGTTCCCCAAGTTCAAATCCAGACAACCATTATTGTTTCTCCTTAATACATTTTGTGATAATTCAAGAAAACCACTTCATACAATTAAAGATGGTTTCACATTTCATATTCGGTTTTTATTTACAATTCATATGCTCACATATCTGTGCAGGCAGGACTGCCCACTTCTGCCCCAAATAAAGGAGAAAAATGGAAGGTCTAAAGCAATTAGTGGAGTCACACTGCCAGAACTTAAATGAACCATCTGTTCAAAGGTATATAAAAGCAGAGTGTTTGTGAACCATAAGGCAGCTCTCTCAGCTCTGCAATATCTCTCCCTGCTCCAGCAATATCCATCCTTGCTTTGGAAAGGTTACGTGTGTTGATGTTTTGTAATTAAACATCAAAAGGGCACCAACGACAGCCTTGTATGTCACACACAGCTGTACTCCTGTCACAGGCTCCCTTTGGTTTGTGGGGATCTTGGGTTTGGCAGGGTGAGAATGGAAACGAAGACTTAAAACAGTGGGGGAAAAGCCACTCCAAAAAAAGCTCCCAGAAGTCACTGAGCAAAAAATGTAGAAATGAAGGTCAAGACAATGGACTTCACAGTATTTCTCCAGGGCACAATGGAATTGTTCCTGACTGAAGAAGTTTGACCCTTGCTGCTCCCCCTTGGCATGGGAAGGGGAAGACAAGGGTAGGAGATTGCTTTTTGTCTCCTCAAAAACAGAGCTAAAGCGTGACTACCTCCAGCATCCCATCCCAGTATTTTATTAGTACATGGCTGACATTTATAGATGCCAAGACTGAACATGCTCATTATGAGTGTTTATTAGACAAAAGGCTACTCATAGAATGATAATCAATCAGTTGGCATTGACTGAAATTCCTGATCAAATGAAGCATGAGCTGTTGAAAAATAATTGAATGCAATCATAAAATCCATGAATCATCCAGAGAAAGCACATTTATTAAACCCCAATTCATAACTAAGATATTTTTTGTCTAGTTGTTTTTCTCCTCTTTGGATTCTCTCCTGTTGAATAAAAAAGCCAGATGTTCCTACAGCAAATCTGAAAAGAGCAGACATCAGGTAAATATCCCATGCAATAGCAGAATATGAATTTTCGTATGAGAATTATGAACAAACTCCAAGAGCTTTTGTAAAGTAAAAAAACCCTAAACCTGGTATTTACCAGGTCGATTCGGGAAAAACAAACCACTTTTATGTTAAACAATAGCAAAGCCTTAACAGCTTTCAAAAGGAGTGAGCAAAGTTTTCATTCTGGTACAAGTGCAAAATTTTAAATTAACTCAGGATGCATCTGGTTGTTCTTTCTCAGTACCATTTCGTGATGGAAGAAATACTTAATGCAATGCCACAATTTCAAAAGCATTGGCAGAGGTATCCTTTTGGACACAGAAATTCAGTTACTGGTGGGGTTTATTTGTTTGTTTTTTTTTTAAAATCTACATTACCTAAACATGAGTACAGACAAGATGACTAAATTCCAGTATTAAGAGTTGTAAATCGTATTATCATGAAGCAGATTTTAACTGAGATTGACTTAAAAGGTAACCTCATTTTCTGAAGATTGCAATCAAGTAATTTTGTATAAATTCTACTTTTAAAGGTCTGAAGCAACAATCATTATATGAATTGAATTGAGTCCCCCTAACACTGATTGAAATTCAAGTAGACATGAACTTTGCCCTGATAGAAGCTAAAATATTTATATAACAGGCAGAATTGTACCCAGTTAATCCCAAATGTATTTAGACAAAAATACATCTTTAATCATGTACCTTTATATTAAGCAAACTAAAAATCTCGGTGTTTTCATAGAATTTCAAGAAGAATTTTTGTTTCTATAATCTAAAATTAAAATCTTTTAAAAACCCACAAAACCCCAGTTTAAATATGTGTCATTAACACCACCAAGTTGTGAACAGACAAGCTCCAGATTTATCTGTTACAGCACAGAAACATGTATGAGAATATTCAAAATACACAAATTTTCTATTTCAGTGGAATCATGTAGACCTGAAAATCTTACTTGTATCCTTCTCCTCACGTCCACCAAGAGCAGAGAGCGTTTTTAAGCCACAAGAACATTTCTCCCTTTCTAAGAGCAGGTAGTGGCCATGTGAGATTACAGGTGGAACTAACAGGTATTGACTGAAATCCTCTTTATGACATTTCTCCTGGATGAAGCAGCATCTTTTCTATGGAACACAAGGACTCGTGTTGACCACGGTTAGTGCTACAAATGCCTTAATTGCAATCACTTACTGCCAGTCCAACCAGCAGACATTATACAGCATTACCACTATTTTAGTAGTGCATACAGACCACTGACCCCTTTACAAAAGTCCCTGTGAAAAAGAAAATATGGTAATTCTAAATTCTAGTTTCTAGTTGGATAAGCGGGAAGGAGGGAAAAACACGCTGTGCAGAAACTTGTGCAGCGCAGGATTCCCCAGCCAGCACCGTCCTCCCTGCTCTGGGGTATCAGCATTGCTCTCCAGGCAGGGACATGGCAGAGAACATGACCAGGAGTACAGAAACTGGCTGCACCATCAGAACTCCTCTGTTTTCTTCCCAGTACTGTTTTCCTCTGCTGGAAGTACTTATTGCAAAAGCCCTGAGCTTACACACTGCAAAGGAAAAAGCATTGGGCAGGTTTTCGTTATTACATTAAACACAAACCCCACAATAAATTCATTTAAAATACAGCTGAACCCTACAGAAGTAAAACACAAAGTATCAGTAAATGTACTAAAACAAGCTGATGAAGCAAAATCTGCTTTTATTAACATTATTTTTCTGTTGTACCCTCTCCCATACCCTCTCTGATATACATATAAACCTTTAAAGAGGCAAATATTACCACCATGTAGTTGTGAGTGTCCAACTAAATCACCTACCATCTAGTAGGACACTCAAAAAATATCTAAACTAATACTTTGAATGTGACACTCACAAAACTTAAAAGCTAAGATGTTAATTTTTGGTGACATGGATTTTCAATCCCTACAACTTTCTGGATGAAGAAAAAGGGATGACATTGAACCTGAGGTCTGAATTTAAAACAGACTTGAAGGGAAACTACTGCTTTTATGTCACTACCAAAACAGCCATGATGGCAGCAGGAATACTACAGGAGAAGCTGGAATTTTGCTGTTGTGTAATTTAGAGCAGGGTGATGTGACAGAGGGACTTTTGCCACCACTGATAGAGCATCTACACCAAGGAGATGGGACATGATGAGCACAGGCTCAGCCTGTGTGTTACAGATAAAGGCAATACAAATGCAAGCTCTAAGTCTATTTTATCAAATAGACTTTGTTTCTATGCATTATTTATCCACATCTACACTTCAGTGAGAACAGCCTCATCGGAATTAATTGTTGCCTTCCTGTGGGTATTTGTTAGAAATCAGTATGACACATCCTCTGCTTTATGTTTTATCTGTAGCTTTGTGTCATTAGAGGTATCCAATAATTATAAATTCAGTTATTTAAGGCAAATAAATAGCAAATAAAGACTTACTTGTTTAAATTGTCAAACACATGTCGAGGAGGGCTTTTTTGCAGAAGTAACAAAGGTACTGAGTAACAAATGTACTGCTTTTTTTGCTCTTTCCCTGCTATTTTTTCTGAACCAGTGCATTTATTTAACATGGAGTGTTCTACAATGTTAGAAAACAAAATGAAATAGTTCAGAAATTAAAAATTTAACTTGAGGAAGATGCTGCTACAACCAGAAGTCATGAGGACTTAATGGAAGTCCTCATAAAGTTCTTTTTAGTATGACAACAGCAATTATTCCTTTTCTTCCTCATCAGTGATCACCCCTTCACTTCCCCAGTGTACATTAAAAAAAGTAGCCCAGTTTTGTAAGGAAAAACCCCGTCCAAGTACCCTCATCACAAGCTTAATGCTCCCTGTGAAACCCCTCTCATGTTCCTTCCTGCCCTGCCACAGGCAAAACATTAATGGCTTTTCCCCATGTTTTGAGTTTATTCAAGCCAGAGATGAAGCTGCAAAGTGATTTATTCGAATTTCTGACCAACTATACCTGATATCCCTCAAGAAAAAAGTCTCAGCAGTGTCCAACATCTCTCCATTGTTTGGTTGAGCAAATTGGGTGGTCTCTGATCAGGGGAAAGGAGTCTCTGTAGCAGGGGAAAGGAGTCTGTAGCAGGGGAAAGGAGACAGCAGTGATGGAGTTTGAGGAATAGTTGTTGTTGTGATTCCTACACATCAAATTAAGGTCAGACAGAAGTAAAGATACAGATCCATACTTGCAGCTTTTGAAAAACCCATATTAGAATGAAATTATTGAATCATACATGATTCCTGTTCATGGCTCTGCTCTGATTTCATACAGTGCCGCTGTGCACGGCCCTGGATACTGCAGCTGCCTTGTGCTTTGCTGGGAGGAGTGAGGAAATCTCAGTGGATGTTCTGCTTGGCTCACCGTGGATGGGACAGCAGCACGGGGAAGTTGGGAGGGAGAGCTCCTGTGGGTACAGCACAGACACTGCACAGCAGATTAGGAGGAAAAAAGAGCTGGAGCAGGAGGAACAGGAGCTGCACTTTGTGCTAAGCAGAGCAGAGGGTTGAAGCTGAGAAGGAAAGGACGAAGGGATTTATTTGCAGCAGTCTGTGACAGCAGCACAGGACCTTTAGCTGTGAGGCACAGACACCAGATACATTTTGTGTGCCTGTGGTTTCACGACAGTGGGTTAGTTTAAGAAAAACACTATGGAGTTTTAAATGTTTAAGAACACATTGGAACAAGAATCCCAGAATGTGCTGAGCAGGAAGGGACCCACAAGGATCATCCAGTCCAACCCCTGGCCCTGCACAGACCCATTCCCAAGAGTCCCCCCCTGTGCCCCAGAGGATCATCCAAACCCTCCTGGAGCTCTGGCAGCCTTGGGGCTGTGCCCACTGCCCTGGGGAGCCTGGTCAGTGCCAACCACCCTCTGGGGGAAGAACCTTTTGCTGAGATCCAACCTGACCCTGCCCTGACACAGCTCCAGCCCTTCCCTGGGTGCTGTCCCTGGTCCCCCCAGAGCAGAGCTCAGTCCTGCCCCTCCTCTGCCCCTGCCCAGGCAGTTGGAACTGCACTGAGGTCTCCCCTCAGTCTCCTCTGCTCCAGCTGAACACACCAAGTGCCCTCAGTGTCCTCCCACGGCTTCAAATCAAGGCCCTTCCCCATCTCTGTTGCCTCCTCCACATTCTCTAATGGCTTCATATCCTTTTTATATTGTGGTGCCCAAAACAGCACACAATAATGACTCTTCATAATGCCTGCACATGTCAAAATACTCTGCAGTTGATTGAAGCCTCCCCCTCCCTGCAGCAAACACACTGCCCTTTTCCCCTTGCTGCTTTTCCCCTCCTTCCTGCTCAGCTTTTCTTTAACCTCCCACAACTGGTCTCCCACTATACAGCACCATTTTTCTCCTCACATTTCCTAGGCTGTTCTAAAATGGTACCAAATTCACAGTGCAGGACGAAAGTGCTGCTCTCCTTAAATTATTTCCAGGCTGATGATGGACATTTGGACCTCAATAGATCTGCTGTAACACCATACAATCCTTTTTGGACCCAGTATCTGAAAGCCACATGTATTTCCCTTTAAATAAGATGATAAACTCTGTGTGTTTCCAGCACACAAGGCCAGCAGTCCCAGCCTGCCCTTCTGCTTTCACACCAGCCTGAACTGTACTGTAGCTGCATCTTCCACACAGAGCAAATATGATCCAAATGCAGTTTCAATTTGTACACTTCTAAAAGGAATGAATAACATGATAAACCCCACGTACATCTCACCAGCAATCAGCAAAGAGAAGCTGTGCCACTTGTGTTTCAAACTGTATCCACACACAGCACAAGATCAAACAGGAGGAAAGGATGCTTTCCTTTCCTGCTCTGAGAGACTGAAATGGCACGTAACAATGTCCAACTGCAAAAATGTCATCCTGTGTTTTTGGGAGTGCATCCAGTGGCATTTACTCTGGAACAGCATCTCAGGATGCTCTGCCCGAATACACGACGTGGGATTCTGCCTCTGGTGGTTAAGAAGGAGCCGTGGGAAGGTTTGTTCATCTTCCCTCAGCTCAGTTGCTGCAGAACCACTTACAGAGAGAAGGAACTGACGCGACGCTTCCAGAAACTGGGAATGCTGCGGCTTCCTAGGTACACGTACCCTCTAAGTGGAGGGCAGGAATTCTGCCTCAAGCCAGCATCCAGGTCCTACAGATGAAACAAAAGAACCTGCACTGTTGCTGAAGATGATCTGCCTTTCCTTTAGCTCAGGTGAGGCTTCAGCACCATCTTCACAGGAGTGCAACAAACTGAGAAAGAATGTTGTTTGACAGAGCTGATTGTGATCATATTAAAAAGCTTAAAAAAGGGGGTGAGGAAACAAAGTGGCCCCTGCATTCAGCAGTGATAGTGCATAACAAACATTGCTCTTCTTTAAACAAGGCAAAAGGTGGCATGGCTCTAGCCACAGCAATATCAGTGGGGTTACTCCTTTCTGTCCTGCTTATTTTGAAGGACAGAAATGGAAAATAGTTTTCTTACGGTCAATGAAGTCCAAATCACGAAAATAAGAATTACATGGTCAATACTATTCATTGAGCTGTGTATTTGTCTCAAAAAGCAGAGAATGTATTCCTGATAATGGCAGAGCAGAACATGAAAATAAAAGGTCTAATTCTGAAATTGGTGTGTTTATACATATATTGCAAGAGGATAATGTATTTCTCCTATGCTTTCCAGTGGTAGCAGTGAAGAAATGAAAGCTGCAGTATTAAATTTGCTGCTTACTCATCAGTTTTCATGTGAGACTCTTACTGGCAAGTGGCCCAGACACTGAGATGTTACTGTAGTTACTACTTCTATACCTCAAACAATGTTGACTATTTAATTATTGAAGTGTTTCTTTCTAACTAGGTATTTTCAACTATTGGGTCTGATAGAACTGAGAGAACTCTTCTGTGCACAGGTTTGCTCAGAGATGCTGATCATTGACAAATAACTTTTATTTTCATGTTTTAAGATGGCCGTATTCTTAAATACAATTTCACAGTTCCTTTGCCAGTAAGAAGCTGATATGAAGCACTGAACTTGTTATCAGGGAATGAAAAAGTAGAAGTCCCACATCTCGTTCACAATTTCAGTCATATTTTCTCTCACATTGCATTTTTCATTGCCCAGTTAAGTGAGGCAAACAATACTGAGAGTGTGCACAAATGTTTGGAAAATATTTCTGCTCATGAAAATCAGTGTTTGGTTTTGGCTGACAACCCTGTGTTTTGGGGACAAACAGGAGAAAGGAGATTAAATGTAAAAGTGTACTATTAATAGACAAAGCATTTTGGTTTCAGTGCTTTCTGTACCTGCCAGGTAATTATAAATCTGGGACCCATGCATGTAGTCAACATGGAAAGCAAAGGTTTTAAGTACCTAAGTATTCCTTAGACTTACTTATCTCCTGCTACCTGTCTGATGGAAGGTCCTTTTCCAATTCCGTGTGAGGAATGTCGGATGTCAGGAAAGGCCTCTGCCTTGCACAGAAACCCCTTGCTGTACAGAACAGGGTATGCACTCAGGGACCCAAAGCATTCCCTATAACAATTTGACTCTGTGGCAAAAAGTCAAGCTACAGTGCCTGTGTAGTATCAAGAATCTTACTCCTTCAGTGCACTCAAGTGTTAAATTAGTTCACCCTCTCAAGGTAGTGGTCACCATCTTCATAAGAAAACACATCATTTCAGCAAGTTCTACCATTACCATAGTGCCTCATTTATCCTCATATTAATCTAGAAGAGACTCCTCGTTTCAGGTCTCCCTTCACTGAGAAATGCCAGTAACTAACTCAACTTATGAACAATTTTGGGTGTTTGGGGTTTTTTTCAGCAACAGCTCACCACTGTCCAAAGATCACAGCATTTTAACAACCCTCGCTCAGCTCTGCTGCAACAACCAGAGTATGAAATAAAAGCTCTAGAGACTCTTATTAACACATGTATTAAACTCACTGTATTTGCAAAGGATTTAACCTTATCTTAAACTGACAAGTTCTGCCTTTTTTGTCATTGTTATTCTGCTGCATGAGACTTTTCACAGTTGGACAACGTCAGACACAACATCAATTCTGAATAAACAGGAGTTCACAATGCCCACATTCTCCAGGCTATTATAGGAATTGCAGCTTCATCCAATCTCAAATCCCAGTGCCCACTTAAAAGCTCTAACCCTATAATTAAACGTAGGTCAGCTTAAAAGTGGACAGTTCTTTTCAGGCTTTCTCCAGAGCTCTCAGCTCAGCCCTCAGCAATTCTGCTCGTTTATCTCCCGAGGCTGACAGATGGCTGTCAAAACCAGGGGCTTCCTGGTAAAAACTTTTAATGCAGAGAAAAGGGTACAACAGTGTAGGAGGAGATACTTAAAAGAGAATAAATCTATCTGGCTTGCTTTCTTCAAAGCTAGAATCCTTTCCTTGCCTAAGACATGCTGAGGACAAGTTTAACCCAGGGTAACTCCTCTGTAGTCTCACGGCCTTACACCAAGGAGGATTTTAACCCAAATTGTTTGAGACATACCTGGAAAAATAACCCTCTATTTTGATTCCCAATCCTGTTGCACAGAGGGAAATCTTTCTTGTCACTCCCTCCAGCTCTCACATCCTAAGTTGTGTCTAGAAATTCTCCCCTGGCTTTGCTCACCCTCCCGGCCGTTCTTTGCAAGGACAGGCCACAGGAGACTGTCCTTTGCCCCATGGGTTTCACTTGGATATACAGCACTATGTGTTAGAAGAACCTGGCCTTGGGTTTGGGGATGTTTTCCCACCAGAACAGAGAGGCACTACCATAATAAATCAGTGCCTGACGTGGGGCAGGTTTTCCTCTTCACTGTGTGCTTTTAAAGCTCAGCGACACATAAAGTACTCAGATTATGTTTCTTAAAGAAAAACTCTTCATGGGACATGCAGGGACTGGGAAAGTCAAGGGGAACAATGAAGCCCTAAAATAGAGGGAAAAGCAGCTTAGTAATGGAAACACTGTCATGTAGGTCTACAACACACAAACCAGCTGGTTTCTCACCTCACACTTTATTCTTTTTCAACTCAGATCTATTTTAATCTCAATAGAACTTGGCTCACTGAGGCTTTTGTTCACTTAGCACAACTCCATAGAATAAATGAAATCATATTCATTTGCCATACCTCTATGTATGAGTTCAAGTATGTTTAATACTCTTCGTCATTATGCTATTCTTGAAACTGCCTCAGAGTGAAAAGAATACACTAATTTAAGTTTCCTTTTACAATACCCTATACCTTATTCTTATCTTTCCAAGAAAAAAGCCCAATGTGTTCTTACTAAGTATTCAGATACTCATTATCAAGCTATTCTCGAAGACATCTACACATCTTAATCTTTTGTTGTGAAATCAATTCATAATTTAATTACCGAAGATTAAAGACTCCCTAATCTAGCTGTAATTTTTTTCAGATGGTGTAAGAACAAGTAATACACTGCACCATGGAATGAGACAGTCCACATCATGGCAATCACTAATACATCATTCAACTACCAAAAAAAAACCAAACCTAAATGAACACCTAAATTTCTCATATTTAGACAAGTTTTCAACTTCAGATGTTTTATCAGTATGAAGAATGAAGAAAGCATCTTCTACCCAGTTTAGCATTCAGCTGATTATCATGCCAAGGAAAAAAAAGAGGCAAAGCCCAACACCCCAAACCACCAAGGTCCTTTGTACTGGACAGTTTTCAATTCCCCAAGGAATTCTCATGTAATGACATCATTCCAGACATTTAGGGCCAACAGACTATTCAAGATAAATGTGCTATAACCTAGAAAAGAATCCACATTTAAGCACTGGCTTCTCACCTTCCCTTTGCTCTCTCATTTATATTTTTGCAGGACCTGGTTCTCCTTCCCCAACACTCATAGCACTGCAGTCAAACGTTCTGGTCTGGATCTGGTGTTGTTACAGAGACTAATCCGCATTACTTCTGCATTACTCCAAAAACAGATTCCATAGTTTCCATGAATATTGGCGCAATGCAAACTTCTGATGTCATCACACATATTCACCAACTGCAGCTTGATTTGTTCATTCTTGATAAAAATGTCTCTGTCAGTAACTGCACTACAAACTCACTCCAGACAAAAGCAGGTCTGGATGCTAAGGAAGAGAGGGGTGAGAATTTTATCCTTCCATTGGAGTAAGTTTTGACAACTTTCACTATTTTAGAATTAGATTCTATCTCCCTCCCCTGCTCTTTTCCTCAGGTTAGTATCAGAATACGGTATGGGGCATTTCAGCCATCATCAAGTTGAGTACAGCAAGATGTGCCCTGAGTAGGACACCTGAGGGGATGTCTCATGCCCTCAGTCTCTGGTTTGGAGCCAAGACATCTGTGCAGGATTTGAATGGTGCTATCTCTTGGCCTCAGAGGAGAACAAACCAGTTCCTGGCTCTTTGCAAGTCAAACACCTTTACACCCCAACTCTCTAGCACACTGAAGACACAGCTAACAACCTTCTATCTTCCGTGTCATCCCTGGCCATCCCTCCTTTCCTCAGTCATGTTGAATTGGAAAGATTAAGTTCATATTCACTTGATTACCAACTACAAGGTGTTTTCTTCCCCTTAGACACCTGGAATTGTGCATAATTCAAGTCCTAATTCAGAGCAGCCTTTCCTGATAACAAAAAAACCCCAAGCCCACGAATGCTGATGTGAAAGACACCTTGTGTACTGAGTTCAATTCTCCTCCTTGAACACACTCCCACTCGTCTGAGTGCCTGAGAACAGCTCTGCCAAAGTGGAGCTGGAACTCAAACAGCTCAGTCAGGCCAGTGAAATATAGTTATTTATGCTATTACACAGCAAATATTTAAGTAGTTAGAGGAATACAGGTCAAAGGTACTAATGGTGAACCAATGCATTCTGTTTTCTCCTGCCCAGAATTATTGGTATAACTTTATCAATAGGTATATCCTCTATATGCTCAGCAAGCAGACTTGTGCACAAGTCTTTCACAAAGCAAGCCAGGTCCTCTTTTAAGAAAGTAATTAAACCATCACCCCTTTCTTCCAAGTTATTATTGCCACTGGAAACATAAATGATGAAAAACTCTCCAGTGCTGTTTGCAAATACTGAACTTGAATTTCAAAGTTAGGCACCAATCCATGGAAACAAATCAATGTGGAACAGAAATCCCTGTGACATATCCAAACATCATGCAGGCAGCAGGTGCCTTCTCCTCTGATACCTCATGATTCACAGCCTCACAAGAAAAAGCCTTCTCATATGATGGATATGGGTAATAATTTAAAATAGTTGTTAATATTACTACTCACGTGCTTTCAATTCTACATTTGACAGGCCATAGGGACACATGGAAAAGCTCTGCACACTCAGTATTGGTGAATTAATTTAGCTGAAAGTTGGGTTACTGGCAAGCCAGAAGTACCAGCTGATGCTAATCTTACTTCTGATTCCCAGGGAATTAATACTGAAGAATGTACATTACTAAGAATTGCTAATTTGGGGATTTCTTCTTTTCTTGGTCCTTCACCGTTCTTCAAATATCTTTGGACAAAGACACATCCTTCCTGTCAGAATTTCAGAGCTTTGTTTCAGCAGAGAGCTGAAATTATCACGAAGGCAGTAAATTAAAAATCTTAGATTTTTAAAACCAGAAGGGAAAACCCCAATTCCACAGCAATGTCCTGTAAGACATCACTTCCTGCCCCCATCACATTTATTTATTTTTTAAGACAGAACAGAATCTGCTGCAGTCTGTCTTGCCTTTTCTGTTTACAGAATAGTGTTGGTCTCCTAGACTCATCCTTTGGCATTCTCCTTGGGACACACCATAGGTGGCAAGAAGAGAAAAATCTCATTAGTAAAATATTTCAGTTTGTGGAAAAAAAGCCAAATACATAAAAACATAAACTTGAGCTGTACCTCTGTGTTCCAGCAGCCAAGTGAGCTTCAAAGAAATCTCTGAAGCAGAGTAACAAAGGTAAATAAAAAATAGAAAATTGATTTGGTAACAACATATTTCTTTTTTTCAGAACTCTCAAGATTCTATTTGAAGACAAAGCAGCTTTTTAATTTCAATTATTAATGTCTTGCATGTGAGAATTCTATTTTAAAGTCTGGACTGTGTAGTAGAGCACAGTCATGTTTTCCTGACTGTTTCTATCACTTATTCTCTTGGAATCTTCAAAACACTGGGAATTCATGATCTTGGGAAAATGGTTTAGCATTAAGTAGTAACAGGAAAAACTTAAATTATGATTAGGTAAACTTAAACAAATTCCACACTTCACTCCAGCCTTGGCTGCTGTGCCTGCTGCTAATTTGTAATCTAATTTTTAACTAATCTCCCTGGGCCTTTTGCAAGCCAGTACAGTTTTCCTAATACACACATGGCATGGGCTGCACTCTTTGAGCCTGCCCACAGTGCTCCACTTCCAACAAGGTCCACGTGTTTTTACAGAGAACAGAACTTTAAAAGCGAGTTAAGAGCACAGGCCCAGATCCCCTTGTGCCTTCATCAAGGTGGCAAAGCCAACAACAAACCCAGAGAAACAAAGGACTGCAGTTTCTCCTTAGAGGAAGGCATCATGGAAGCCCTTCACATGGACCCAGTTTCAGTAGGACATGAGGTATATTGAAAATTATTCAACCTTCAATCCTCAAAAAGTAAGAAATGCAATTTTGAAGGTGCAAAAACCCCAATGAATTATTTATATTATATATATATATCTGGTACTCACACAGTGGTTGCCAGAGCATTATTGATTTGTGCACCTCGAGTAGAACCATGGCACGGTTTATGTCGGAAGGGACCTTAAAGAGCATTTGATTCCAACCCCCCTTCCATGGTCACAGAGAAGTGGAAAGTCCTTGGAAGCCTCTCAGGAAAGGAAAAAGAGAAAACTACAGAGATTCAGTGACCCAAAATAAATGGAAGAAAAGATCCCTTTTGAAAGGACACAATGGTGGAGGGTGATTTAGATACAACCCTCACTTCTCTCTGTTCCAATAGTTCTGTGAGAGCTCCCTCTGCTCTCCTTCCATTTCTCTTGCTCAGAACCCCAGATATTTCAGTAGTTTCTGTTGTTTCTGTTCCTCAACATCAAGGAAAAAACTTCTATAATTTTTAAAGTTTTGATAAATTTGGGGTTCGATCATCACAGTGAAGAACTGAATTTATTCCCAGGTAATTTTATAAATACCAAGCCAAAATGAGCACAGGACGCCCTCAGAGAGCATTAGAGTTCAATAACATGGCCTTCATATTCAGTTCTGCAGGAGTCCATTGGTCATTCCAATAAATGACCATTAACTGAGTCTCCAATTAATTCTTCATTCCAGCAAAAGTGTTCTTGTCACCACAAGTGAAGAATTCCCCATTTGAAGAGAAAAGCTGAAAAGTCCAGCTACAAATTATGTTTGAAAAAGAAAAGAAAAATACCTGCTTTCCAACAGAGAGGAATGTCTATTTTTTTGTTAAAGAAATTATTCACCAAATTACTCTTACAAGTACTAATACAGCCCAGCATGGCTAGTACTAAAATTATCCTTATAGAATAGAATTGAACACCCCACACATTTAAAATAACAAGCTAATCCAAAATTAAGATTTTTTTCCAGACTAAAAAAAAATTATTTAAAAAAAAAGTCAAACTCGAGACTCCATTCAGCATCCGACAACATTACTGAGGTTTCTGCTTAAATAAGATGTGGGACGAGACTATGGATTCCACCACCCCAAGAGCTTTAAAAAGTCCTGCCCAAACCTCTCAGACTTGACCTTGTTCCAGATGTTCATCACCATGGCCAAGCTGAACTCTGGTCTGTATTTATGACATGTCAGTCAGTGCTACAAGTCAAAAACTTCAGTGGATCCTTCCCAGCCCAAAACACAGAACAGAAATTTAATGTAGAGGATCAAAATAGAAAATTCATAGTACTGAATTTGCATGCTCCAAATCATTCCTCTTTAACACTTTGCAATGACCTTACCTAGGACAGGAATAACGTCTGGAGAGGAAAGACAACTGCCACTGGTTTATTTCTGATTTTAAGGAATAAGTTTTTAAAAATTCAGAGTAAAAACACTGAAAATGGAACAACCTTCAGTATTTGGTGTTAAGTACTGAGTTTGTCACTTAATATCACTTATCATTCTTCTCTCCTGGTCTAACACCAGCATGACTGATGTTTTTCCATTTCCATAACATCAAGTCTGTAATGCTTAAAATATCTTATGAAATACAACACTCAACATTGGCGTGTTAGTTATCAACACAAGGCAAAATAATGCCGGTGTCATCAGTAACCTTGTGTGTCATCCAAGGGGAAAACATCCAACATTCTTCCCTTTCTCCACCTGCTTGATAAATTAAAAATTGTAGGCACCAGTTTTCCAGAATTATCTGTCTCATCTCTGTGGACCTACTCGAGTGTGAGAACAAGTTTTAGATATTTGCACACTGCAAACAAACCTGTCACCAGTTGGATCCATTTGGACACCTGATGCAGCTCTGCTTTTACTGCTGCCTGTGCCTCCCACACAACCCTGTTCTTCACTCACATATCCCTGGGGATAAACCAGAAGCCCATTTTCACCCTCCAGGGTTGGACTTGAGCAGCCAAGAGCAGAGACCATGGCACCCTGTCCTCCTGCCACCAGCCCAGTGTTTGCTCCTTGACCTGCTCCCAGTGCACTGCTCACCTTGGGTTTTCTGCTTTATCCTTCCCCTCGGGGGTTGAATACACTGAGTTATGGCACAGGACAGGCACAGGACTGACTGGCACCACTAATTTTTTCAGAGCAAAGTAAGTTCCCTTTGGAAACTAATAAACAATTTCACTACTTTTCTCTGAAAAAAAAGAGCCATCCCTGTTAAAAGCTTTCCTAGACTAATCAACCCACTCTAAGTGCTTTATGGTGCATTTTCCCTCCCCTCTGGTTGGAGGATGCAGATGGCCAGGCCAATAGGAGGAGGGAAAACAAATAAAAAGAAAAGTAAAATATCATTTTCCTCCCAAAATACTCATTTAACACTCATGCAGAGGCAGAGGCCTGTGGGGGCTCCCCCAGCAGTGTTTCACAGCCAGCAGCTTATCCTGTAACAGTCAAGAGCTTGAAGACTGAAAATTTGGTCTCCCACACCAATAGGATTTGGTCTTTTAAGGACTGAGTACACCGAACTCCTGGAGACTTCAAAGCACAAATAAGAGAAGCCACTCTTTTGGCTCCTCTGGGATTTTGGGGGATTTCTTTGTTTGTTTGTTTGGATTTTTTTTAATACATATAGTGCTGCCTAAGGTCTGTTTTCCTGCTAACTCATTTTCACATGAATTCCACCTGTCTGGACTACTATTTGCCATTCCACCTCCAATAAGCTAACCACTTGATAGCAGTAGAACTGCTCCTAAATCTGTTTCAAAACTTTTTTGAAGTGTATGGAAAGCATTTAGAAACTAAAAAGCCTAATAAGATTCTCTTCCTTTGAGTCTCCTATTCCCCCATGAACATCCTCAGCCTCTACTCCTCCCAGTGCATCTCAGGACATGTCATCTGCTTCAGAGCAGAAAATTCCACATAGGAAGGAAATCTTGTGCACCATAAAACATGACCAATATTATTCCTTATTTTCCTCATTCCCCTTCCACCAAGTGTGAGGGTGTGTCCTAAAGGTACAAATGCATCAGGAAATATAATTATCTAGTTCTGTTTACAGGTGTCACGTGCAGCCACTTCCACAAAGAAGTTTTATTTCTGTCTAACAAAAGGAGTTGAAAGCCCATTCCTACCAAAAGCATCTTCTCAGAGTCTGCCTCTGAATACCTGATTGCTGCATTATCAAATCTTGGGGACAGAGTCATCTTATGACACCAATGGCTAATTGCCACCCAGATTAAAGAATATAAGGTGACACTGTTCATTTCAGCACACCAAAAAATGCATTTTAGGAAAATTGGTGGGAAAAGGTACATCTTGAAACATTATGTGAGAAAATACTCTTCTCTTGGCAGATTTAGACAAATAATAACCAGAGCTCAATTACAAATTATTGCTACTGAAATAAATAAAAAAGAAGGGTATCTTGTTTGTTTCAAAGGTCCAGGTGTTCTGTAACATTTCCCTATTTAAATTTATGTTAGTTGATGACCTAAAACAGCTTTAACGCTTGTAGTGCATTGAGAAAGATTTCTGTGATACTCAAAAACCCCATTCCATGCAGACTCCAGATGTGTTCACGTCAGCAGGATTGGTCTTATTCCAGAACATGTTTTCATTCATCAGAAATCCATTAAAATTTATGAACAAAATGTTTTATAGGACATCTACATTTGGAAAGTGTTTTTCTCTGAGTTCTGCAGCTTTTACACAACAGGTTCTTTTTACTGCATGGTTTTATTTCATGGAATCTCAGAGTGGTTTGGGCTGGAAGGGACCTTAAAGCTCATCCAGTCCCACCTTCTGCCATGGGCAGGGACGCCTTCCACTAGACCAGGTTGCTGCAAGCCCCATCCAGGCTTTGATAACTCAGTTTCCTGCTGTCTCTGTCTCTTTTATAGATGCCATCCATCATTTCACAACACACCTGTAAGTTATAAAGGGTTTTTTGTAAAGATTTTGCACAGAACAAGGACCCTCCCCACAACACACTGCAATGCACATCTGTTCTGTTTATTGTTGCCAGCTCAAGGAAGGTGACATTTTATAAGGTCCTGAAGAGGAAAGAAGGTGACAAACTGCCAGTGAGAGCCAAACGAGATAACCTTCCCTGGAATTCCTTTAAAAAAAATCATCAAGATGGAGAGACATTAAACTTCATAACAGGTTCGTCACAAAACCAGCTTAGAACAGGAAAACCAACTGAAGACATAAAAATCCCAAAGGAATCCTGAGCACAATCCCCTGTCCCTGTCAGGCAGCTGCCAATGATCACCCAGCTTATATTTCAGCACCATTTTTAACCATGAAAGCAGAGCAGAGGTGAAACACCCAGTAACAGGTAAGCCTGGCTTGCAAGCTCTTGGCTCCAGGGACTAAAAAGTCACAGTGTCAGTGCAGGTGACCCTGTAAAGGCAGTGGGGATGGGTGTGGACAGCTCCTCTCCACATGTGCACCAACACAGCACCTCTGAGACAAACCTCCACAGTCACAAAAAAGTGATAAAATTCAGAAAATCTTTCAGAACTTCCTCCCTGCTGAGCCCCAAAAGCTTCTGCAAAGCTTCTGTGGCCCAGCAGCTGTGGAGGCCATTTATCTTATTGAAATGAGTCTCTTGGGAGTGCATTTAATTTAAGTCCCTGAAGTTAACACCATTAGAAGATACATTTCCTTGATGATTAAAAATTAACCACACAAGTATTTCAAAGCTTTTGAAATAACTTCGGACTAATGAAGGACTAATTGCTTCACTACATGTCTTCATATAATAATGTATAAAAAATTGGTGCCAACTGTCTTATGTCAACTTCTGCATCAGTTAATTACATGTTTGCCATCAGTCATCCATAGTCACAATTAAAGCACAAGAATATTCTTATAATTAGTTTTCTGGTTTAGAGCAAGAGACAGCTGAAGGAAGTATTAAAATGCGGTTGACTTTTTTTTGTTACTAAGCTGACACAATCATTGGCACCATCTTAGGATTCAACCCCAGGGCTGATTGGAGTTGTATCTCTGAGGTTTAAGCCACCATTAGAAAACTCTCAGCTTTAGCAGATCTAAGTCCACACATTTCAGTTTGTTCCTTCTTATTTTTTGAAATATCATGAGCAACATCTGGCTATTTATCAGATTAATATCACTGGAATTTCTTGGGAGCAGAGAGGGCTCAGCCCTTGGAATGGGCTGCCCAGGGAGGGGTGGAGTCCCCGTCCCTGGAGGTGTTTGAGGTGAGACTGGATGTGGCATCAGTGCCATGGGCTGGGAACCACGGCGGGGTTGGAGCGAGGGTTGGACTTGATGATCTCAGAGGTCTTTTCCAAGCCAGGACTGGTTGGGAGTCTGGGATTCTGTGATTCTATGACAAGTGTGACCTCGCCCTGAGCCCGAGCGATGCCTCGCTGAGCTGCTCCTGTTTGTCCCACACAGCAGGGCAGCCCAGCACAGCCCTGCAGAGTCATCTCAGTAAAACCCTTTCCCTGACAGCTCAGAATGCACCTCAACCTTCGGTGATTTAAGTACAATGACGGCTCACTTGAAAGAGTCTCAGGGGCACCTCTCACTTCAGAAGGGCTTTTTGCCTCTAAGAGCTTTCAGAGGTTGCTCTGCAGACTGCTCGGGAGTGGATCCTTTCCAACTGCCAAGGAATTACCTGGAATGAACATGAAGTGTGATGGACATTAAAAGGAATAGTAAATTACATCTTGTGCAGATGCCAAAAGTGATGTGCACTCACAGAATCCTGCTGCCTTCGTGCTTCTCTTGCGTATCTGATCCTGAATCTCAGTGTGCCCTGGCTGGGATACACCTGGAAGGACATCCCAGCCCAACTGACAGAACACCTGAGTGCACTGAGGTAGCTGTCACAGACACAGAACATTTCCCAGCCTTACCTGACAGATGCTGTTCTCTTCAGTCTCTTCACTAGTGCGACAACGGGACCCCCATCCACGCCCACACGTCCCAACCACGTTACCCAAGAAGGTGACAAACTTTAAACAGAGCCTGTTCCACATTTTAATCTATCCCTATTTTAAACCAACAATTTTATTGCCATTTGTACATAAAGGAACTTGTGGGCACTGGTTTCATTAGATTACAAGACATTCTTTATTCAGACATTATCTAATTTCACAACCACCTGAAGCACACAAGCTGCTCAGATGCCATTTTTTGCTGATGCTGAATTAGAAATTCTTCAAAAGGGCTGAAAAAAAATCACCAGAGGTTGAGGGATTCCAGAATCAGGCAGGGGGAAAGCTGAACACATGACAACTTTAGAGACTTGCATTGCTCAGTCCATTCTCTATCATTGTCTAACATGTATTTGTTCCAATAAGATGATAACTCAGAACCCTAATTTAAAAAGCTATTTAAAGTGCTCCTCTCATCCTTTCCTCAAGTTTTGAAAAAAACTTGCCTGAAAAAAGGGCTTAAAAAATCACGAGGATGCTTTAAACACTAAACTTTGTCTCTATTTAGAGCCACAAATTATTCATTTTACCTTCAAAAGTGATGTATATTTATTGTGAGGGTGCAGCACATAAATCACTATGAAATATGCTTTTAGTTTGCAAGTTTGAAACTCAGTAATTTGAATTGCTTTCAGAAAAAAATATACCAATTTTTGATAGTAGAGTCCCAAAGAAAATGCCATTTCAAAATTTGTAAGTAAAATAATTAGTTAATGATAAATTAAGGAGCTGAGGTGATTTTCCCTTCTGCTTTGCTTTTGTCTTCCTTCTCACAACTGAGGTGAGAAGGTGTTCTTGGTTTGGGTAGCAAATACAAGTTTTCTAGGGGGAGAACAGAGATCAGGCCATATAAGTAAGTTCAATAACCTCCACTTCAGAATCTACATTCCTGAAATCAAAGACATTCATGTAAAGATAGATTTGGGGCATCATATCACGATTATAAAGCAATCCCACCCACTCACCCACCGAATTTCTTCATAAAATAAGAATAAAATGTTTAAATATGAAATACGATGAACACAAAAAAGGACATTTTCTCTGTCAGTATATAAAGTGTATAGAGAAGCGGGTCTGATCAGCTCGTATAATGTGTGACAAGTAACTACAACAGACAATAGTGTGCTGGTGGATATTGTATGTACAAAGGAATCCAGTCACTAGGTTGTTCACATAGAGTCATTTGTCATTTGGACTGAATGCGTGCAATACCCTTGCTGATTGTTACCCAACAAAATGGAAAACAAAAGAGGAATCTGAGGAGTCCAAAACATCAAAAGGTTTTTTACCATCATCTTCTCATCGCTGTTGATTTGCTATTGGGCAACATTCTTGCACTGTCCTTTTTTGGGGTGTGTTATGGAGAATGGGACAGTCTGGAATGGAATTTCAGAGAAAAGGCACTGGGGATGATTGATTCTCTGTGGGAAGGAAGTATCTAAATATAAGACATTTCTTGGATATAACCTCTGATGACTGATGTTGCAACAGTGAAGTTGATGAGAGTTTTGGCATCTACGTTTATGAACCCAAGTCAGATGATCCTTCTTTCTCTCTCTTTCTCTCTTCTTTTAGCACTCAAGTCATAGAATTCATGCCAACAAGGACTGCCAAAAAAGTATGCTAACCAGTACTGGCTCTAGAGAGAGCCTTGGAAACTATATGTTAATCAAAGTGGGGTTTGTAAGCTGAGAATATATAGATAAGGGAGGGGAGAATAGGCAAATGGATGTCTTTGTTCACTGCTTGACAAGTTAAGAACCTCATGACACCAAAGCCAAAATTTCAGAGATTAATCAATGTTTATTAAAAGAAAAAAAGGCTCTCTAGCTCTCTTTTATAAAACTGAAGAGATGTTAATAGCTTATGCCATTAAGATGCAAAGTCAAATACAACAGATTTAAAACATAAAAAAAAGTAACCCCATGTCAAATGTCCCTTGTGGCTTGGGCCAGCAGCAGGTACAATGAAACCTATGTTTCCCAGGGCTCTGTGGCACTGAGAGGGTTTTAAGGTCTGTGTCACCTAATTCTGCTCAGAACCAGGGCTGCAGGATGGGGCTGGGATGGTTCCCGGTGTCTCACAGTGTTCATACATCCACAGCTGCTGCTCAGGGGAAAGCAAAGGTAGGAGAAGAATCAGAAGAAAAGCTTTTCCTATGCATCCTGTGCAATAAACCCTGTTAAACTGCCAGGCAGTATTTCCACCAGCAAAACTTGCTCATGTTGCAGAGCCTTACTCCATTTACTTGAATTTTACTACTATTTATGAATGAAGAAAGAAACAAACATACAGATAGGGATTGGATACATTAAGCTGGAAACATCCCCAAAAATAATGCCATTCACAGATGTTGGGGAAAAAATGAGAAAATCATGTAATGTTGTTGTGTAAGAGCAATGAGATGGAGTTGTATCAAAATAGATCTGAGATGGATCATTCAACTACCCTGCTTAAAAATCCTAGCAGTCAATACCAGAGGTGTCCCAACCTGCCTTGGTTTTAATTAGTAAGTACTTTCAAGTCAACAGCACCAAACAGGCAATAGAATTTCATGTGCATTTCCTCTGAGAACTTTTCCAAAGATCTGGTTATTCCTAAAGAACAATTCAGTGACTAGAGATCAATGTAGACAACAAAATTAAAAATTGTGACTGGGTAAAATATTGTAATTAAGTAAAACACAAATGCATACCATCCAGCTCATTTTCCCTGCACCAAAAAAGCCATCAACCCCCTGAATAAACAGGCCTGCACTATATTGTGTGTGCATTTACACACCTGACTGCATCTGCTGGCACAATTTTTAGGGTTTTTTCTGCTGGCACAATTTTTGGTTTTTTTCCCCAAAGAAATATCTGCTCCCTGATGTTCGGAATTATCATCTACAAGTGTTCAGTGTCAAGGTATGTAATGTCAAAAAGTTGCAAATATTAAAGGATAATTTTCATGTCCTCCTATCAAAATTGAAATCTCATCAGCAAATATACATTTGAATTTTATCAGTCCAGTCCTGGTATATCTGTGTCTGCAGATGAGAAAATACTGGCCAAATCCTTGTCCTACTGAATTCCTGAAGGATTTTGGGGTTGCTTGCAGTGAAAACATGAGTCTCTTTACTGCAGTGTTACTAACAGTTTTGCATACACAAGTTGTAGCCTATATTCAAAATTACCAACTTCTCTGGTGCTCAGGACAGTTTGTTCAAGACAAATGAACACACAGCCAGGAATTTTACCAACTTTTTCTGATCATCAGAAATGAGATGCTCAATTCCTTATGGGAACAAGGTTACTTTCGTACCATAATTTTGAGAGCTGCAAGGCCCTGCGGTAGAGAAATAACCACAAGAACAGCACACAACTGCAGCTCTGCACTGTTCCCCTTTCCAGTAATTAAGCCTCATCCTTCCTCTTAATAAATAAATAATGAACTGCAGAAAACTTTAATATGGAATTAAAAGTAAAATGAATACAACCTTAAGGGACATTTCTGGATATATATTTAATTTTACTGTGAGACCAAACAGGGACGGCACAAGGAGGATGGTTGCAGTTTATTTGACTAACAAATTATCCTTTTAGCAGGGAAGCAGATTCGCTTCCAACAGGGACACATTTAAGAAAGTCCCGACATGACACAGTTGTTGCCCTCAGGTGCAATTCCTTAACCTTTATGAAGTGCAAAGTTTGAACCTGGAATTGTTATTCTGCAATTAAAATAATTGTAAAATAGCTATTGCACTGTGTGTGCACAAGGAAGCAACTCAAGGTTACAAGGGCAAGATGAGATTTTTCTAATTTTTAACCTTTGAGACCCAACTTTTAAAAAACCTATAAGGCTGCAAAGCAGTTTTTTAACCTTGATATTAGGAAGATAAAAGGCTTTTCATAATATGTATTTAGAGTCGGCAAAATACCTTTATTCCAGCTTATCTCCTACAACTCTGATCAGACACAAGGTGCTGTACGTTATTGAAATGCCCCTGTGTTCTGCAGATAAATGCTGGCAAAAGGGAGCAGGTCACACAGCTCCACGTACCAGGTTTATTTTGAGACGAGTACTCTGGAGCAAAATGCCCAAACGAAGCTGGGACACGTGGTGTTGACAAGTGACAGGCATTGGTTCAGTCCACCAGCTCCAAGACTGGGAGTAAAAAGGCAGAGCCCCAGGGAGATACAACCCTCACAGCATCTCTGAGGTTGGACAAGATCTCCCAGATCATGGAGTCCAGCCTTTGTCCCATCCCCGCCTTGTCACCCAGACCAGAGCACTGAGAGCCACGGCCAGTCATTCCTTGGACACCTCCAGAAAACGGTTCTGAAAATAGAGCCTTGGATTTGGGCACCAGCTGTGACAGTGTATGCCTACCTTCCATAATGCTCAGGCAACTTAAAATGGTAGACTTCAAACACCCTCACAAACAGAAAGGGTTAGAAGTGAAATATCAATAACATTTCCTAAAAAGCAATTGAGTGTCTTGGTTTATGGAGTAGAACCTCGTCATTAGTTAGAGAATCCCCTCACTGCTGAGCCTGGGGCTTCATGGAAGTTTAGATGAAGTCCAAGATACGTCATTTCCAAACTTCGGTTTCCAGAACTTCTGCTTCTTAGAGGCATTTGAAACTCCTTAAAAGACTGAAAAGGAGATGCTTTGAGCTTGGCAAGAGACAACAAAAATGAGGACAAACTTCAATTCCCATTCTGCAAACACATGTGGGGACACACAATTATACAGGGAGCTGCTTCACTCCACCGAATTCCCTCTCACAGGGACGGTTTGGGGAATGGCGAGGGAGTTGCTGCTCATGCTCTTGCACAGATGGGTGGGAGAAGGACACAGCAGACAATCCCATGCACCAGCTGAATTAGGAGTTCAACAGAGCTAAGAAGAGAGATTATGGTGCTTAGTGCCTCCCAGTAAGGGAAAATAGCCGAATTTTAATTCTTGGGCTGGAAATAACTCAGTGAAATTGAACTTTCAGTAGCAGTTCCGCCAGCCAGCTGCCAGGGCTCGGGCTCTCCTCACCACGCACTCCTGTTTCCCTCACTGCTCTGGGGCTGTGCTGCTGCAAACAGGTTAGGGAATGACTTGCAAGAAAATAAACTCATCAGCACCTCCCTGATCCACTTGATGTACAACAGCACTAATCCTATTATCAACAGCAGTGGAAGGGAGTGACAGTACGAGGAAGAAGAGAGAACAGGGGCAAGGCTCTGAAGCCAGAAATTCCACAAGGAGTTGTCTGTCCCAGTGGGTTTGAAGCTGAACCCCTGCTTAGCCCTGCTTGATTCTGAGCCAGGGGGACTGAATGTCTCCCAGCCAGTCCCACTGCAGGAACGTCACACCTGCCTGTCACAGCCCAGGCAGAGCACACGTGGATGTGACTGTGTGTCCCTTGGGGGAGGATGGATGGCAAAGGCTTTCTGCAAGGATGCTGCAGGAACCTCCACCATTCAGATAAACAGGAGAGGAGACCACTCCTCTTGCAGGATCACTTTCATGAACAGGGCAAGATTCTGTTTTACAAAGGGCAAGATTCTGTTTTACAAAGGGCAAAAATTAAAAACGTAACTACAACCTTGAGGTTAAAGGACAAAAAAGCTGAGGAATGCTAAACAAAGTGTGGCTGTGCTCTAACCAATCCCTACACCACAAGATCATAAAGGTCTGGTCATCCTGTCTGGAATGATTATATTTCAGTGATATTCCTTGAAGAATGTAACAGCGATGGATGTTTCAAAAAAATGAGCCAGGTCCACATTCCAGATGAAACTTTGCTTTCACCAGCTTTTAGACCTCACGTGGTTATATTCAAACCTAAACATCCCACAAGAGTCAGGAACAAAATACACCATCTCGGACAAAAGATGATGAGGTGACCTTTCCCATCTATGGCTTAATACCAAGAATTGGAGGGTTTTTTTCAAAATTCTTTGAGAATATATATATATATATATATAAA
>VXAY01000889.1:118226-190162 GCA_013399855.1 Oxyruncus cristatus | reverse complement strand
CCCCCAAAAACACAAACCAAATCCAAACGAGTCATAGAACTAATGCCAAAAAATCTTTTCAAAATTGTTTTCAATAACAAGGGAACTGCTTGTTGCACTTCAAAAGTCACAATCTCCATAGGTCAGATTGGATGTTGCAACAGTTTGAAATGAGCTTTTCAAACTTGAGCAGCTGGAACAGCATTTTTTAAGAATCAGGGAAAACACAAAAAGAAACAAGCCATCAGAAAAAGGTATATCCCAAGCTAAAAATGAACCAGTGAAGCATTGTTTTTTCTGTTATCAATATTGTATTAAATCAATGAATATGTTAAAATACTGCAGAGCAGGAGCAGCAGAAAATTAAATGGACCACAATGGTAAAAAGCAGCTACATTTGGACATAAACCTGATGCTAATTTTTAAAGCCTGATTTTTAGGTTGCATTGAGCGACAGCTTTGCAGAGACAGGTCCTGCCTGTGGTGGCTGCTCTGTAACCACTCCCAGGGTGAGTGACCCCTGCACGCGAGGAATCCGTGTGATCCAGGAGGTCACAGTATTATTACATTTTCAATTTCTGTCCAAGGGCAAGTATGTGATCCCATAGCCTCAGATTTCAAAAAGCCATTACATCACATCAACCCCCAAGAAGGCAGATTAAATACAAATAACAAAGTATTTTAACACAACTCTGAAGGAGGGTGAAAGAGTCTTGAAACACCTTGTTTTCAGTTGTTCGACCTGTCACTCTTTGAGTGAGGAGAAATGCAGAGCTTACATGAGGACAGCACTGCACAGTCATTACTCGAGCCTGGTAACAAAACCTGGCAGGCAGAAGGAAAGAGAACACTTTTTAACCGTAAAATGCTACGGAAAGGCATAAACCAACATCCACAAATCCATGTCCCTGGTTGCAGCAGCATTGGTAAGATCCTCTTATCCCCATAACAAAATCAGAACCTCATTTTATCTAATTTATCATGTATTTCTTAATTTTCAGGCCAGCTGTTGCAGTTCCATAGCAGACACTTGGTTGTTCTCTCTGTGTTTGACAAGCCAGCTCTGGACACTGTTCAGGTGCTGTGACCGAGTGAGACCTGTTGGACCGACAGAGAACCAGATCAAAGGGGGGACCTGCTTAATGTCCCTGTGCCACTTGGATCCAGCTGGAGAGCAGCCAACATGCATCTCTACTGACTCCTCTGTGGGTGCTCTGAAGCACATTTACTCTTTCAGACCTGTTTGCTTAATGAGGTGAACCACTTACTCCTCTGAAGGTAGGAGGGACCCTCCTCATACCCTCGCTGGCTCCATGAGATCTCCTGCCAGCTCTGCAGCACTCATTTCCTCGCTAAAACACTGATTAGCTCTGCATCTGAAGCTGTAATCCATGGGGGTCTAGAAATGATACAAGCACCCAGAAAAGTAAAGAAAGGGAAAAAATCACCAGAACAAAGACTGCAGGAAACAGGAGGTGCTCAGCACCCTGCGTGCAATCTGAGAGCTACACGGAGCTCCAAACTGTGTTCAGTAGGGTTGATCCCTCAGCAACCCTGTGACAGAGCACAGTTCAAACAAAAAGACACAAGCAGAACATTATGGACAGAATTTTTCTGAGAGAGATATTTCAGAAGGTTGTGGGTTTGGGGGATAAGGTTTGGGGGGGTCTATTTTTCCAGCAATCCCATTATCAGGAAGTCTTACACAATGGGTAGTCTGCCATGTATTTTGAATATAATAATAAAAATTGTCAAAAAATTTTATTTCTAGAGAAGACACTATCTGCTTCGACAAAGAAACCTGCAGGAAAGACAGACTGTGGAACGCTGCATCTATCCAGTCAGAAGCTCTTTCAGGGTTAGGTTTGAAAGGAACTTCAGAAAATTAATCAGTTGTATCAGCAGATGCCTAGGAATGAGCGCAGGAACAGGAATCCAATACACCTAAGTGTTAACATCTCTTTCCTGGCAGTTTTTGACCAGAATCCACAGCACTGCAGCAGATAAAAAGTACAGCTGAAAAATGCATGAAGGATTTCTGGTAGACAGGAAGAGAGCACAACCCTGACATCCCAATCAACCTGCTCAAGCTGTTTTCTGTAGCGACTTGAAAACAGTAGAGGAAAACATACAAAATGAGACAACTGCTGAGCTAATTCCTCCTTTTGCCTTGTCTCTCCCAGCTGGGGAGCAGCCACGCACACAGAGCTACAGCCCTAAGTCTGTGCACTCCATCTTCCCTCGCTGCTGGCACATTTCCTTGGGCCTTAATCCAGTTGCTGCCCTTTCCTTCCCCACTCCCTCGCCCCCCATGGCTTTGTCCCTGCTGCCTCTGAGGGCCCCTGACCTGCTGGTTTAGTCCTGCACTCAACCCCAGCCTCTTCTTGGGTTGTGATTTCCCCCAGCGACAACTGACCCACTTATAAACTGAGCTCTCAAGAGGCAGAAGTGAAACTAAACCCACTTCATTTCTGGACAAGCTTCCAGGGGGTCTGACAGGAGCCCTGATGTGTGCACAGCACACACTGCTGAGCAAATGCAGCATTAAACAAGTGCTCAGTTCCCATTCCCAGGAAAGTTTCCCTGCTGGGCAGGTGAGGTGCAGGTGGAGCAGCGCTGCCTCACGCCTCTGGCACCAGGCTGGAGATATTAAACATGAATAATGAGAAATTCATGAGATTTAAACCCAAGGATTGAAATGCTACTGGTTTGTTCTGGGTGCTTGGTAGGCATGACAACTTCTTTTGTGATTAATTCTAACAATAACTTAGTTTTAGGATCCTCCGACATGAAAGTCTTGGCTGCTACAATATTAAATAGGAGATAAATCCAGGGAAACGTTACTGTTACTAAATCTTCTTTTTTTTAAAGTCATCCTCACAATATTGCTAGATTAAGTTCTCAATTTAGAAAGCACTAAGGCATCAGAAAATTTTATCATTTTTGTCAGGCCAGAGCAAAAGAAATTCATGATTCTTAGAACCACTTTTTGATAACCATGTAGTATATTTTCAGACTGAAATTCTTCAGGTAATACACATTAAGGACAAAACCTTACAGCTGCTTCACAATCTGTGCAAAACTCCCAAAGGGAATTAGCTGCAGCCATCACAACTCAGGCCCCTCTTCACCAAAGACAACTCTTATGTACTTGTGCCCATGCTGTCAGATATTTTAACTGGAAAATCCAAAGCTGACCACACAGCTTCGTGCCTTCATAGAGACTTACTGCCCAAACCATAGTGAAACTAGAGCTACAAGGAATTCAAGGCAAATTATAGCATAGACAGCAGTGAGGAGGGAACTTCAGTCCCAAAATAGACAACATTGGTCTACTTGTTTTCACCTTTCTAGTAAATATTTTCCCTGGATACATTATCTTTAGAATCCCCGAGTACAGCAATACCTTTCCCTCCCTCTGCATGCTGACACCTGGAATTCAATTTTCAAACTAAAAAAGTGGGAGAAAACACCCCATGTTGAATACAGGAACAGAAGCAAAGATTAGTGCCTGGAAGAGCTTGACACGAACAGCAAACAAACCCAAGTCTGAATCACTGGAGGGAAAACCAAAACAGTTGTTTAAGGCAGATCCTGGGTGGCACAGACTGGAAAAATTTAGGTTGGAGCAAAATATCCAACAGCTTTGACAGGCATTCTCAAGCTGGAGAGATTGGACATTACTAATTGTAGGCGCCTCTCTACCTCTGCCGTGTAGATCTAGAGCTCAATTTAATTATGAAATTATGTTTTATGAAATTATGTTTTATGAAACTTAATTAATGAAATCCCATAAAACTTGGGAAGCAGAGGCACAAGGGATGGTCCTGAACTCCCAGCCTGCAAAGAGGAAGACACAGGTAGTGAATGGCAGAGCTTTAGATGTTCTAAAGCACATCAAGAGACTTCCCAGACATTATCCATTGCAAACCAAGGCAACAGGCCCCACACAGGGCACGGGGGAGAACTTTGTTAGCTGAGTTATTTAAGACTTTATGCAATCACTACCCTCCCCTCCCACTGCCTTCCCAGTCTGCTGGCCAACAGTGAATAATCGAAAAACATTACATACCTTAACAAATAGATGGTTATGATGAACACTGAATCTTACAGCATTTTAGATGGTAATGATACACATCTATCTGAACTGCTATATCTGCTCTACAGAGATAATAGACCAGAGAGAGAACTGGAGAAAAAAGGGAATAAATGTATAATTAGTAGCTCTGAGCCATTTTTTGTTCCGAGATGGCAAGTGCAGAGGAAGCTTTATTAGGAGGAATTAGTGAGGCAGAAACACTGACGGTTGGGGAAACTTCTGGTTTACATCCTGTGCTAAAGATAACTAGAAATGAAATAAGAAATAGGTAAGGAATGGTTTCTTATATACATTTTCTTACATTCTTATCTATATTCCTTATGTAAAAATAAACAATGCTGTTCAAATTTAACATCTGTATTTCTTCATGCATACAAGGGATCAGTTGATTTATTATGACAAAGTAGTTAACCATAATTTAAGGAAAATTAAGCTTCTGCCTTTAGACTGCAATACGAGGTAACTGAAGTATGAACTGCTGACAAAACACACTGACCAAACCACAGTGCTTCTCAATAGTTTTGGCTGCCACATTCAGCTTCAAAAGACCTGGACCTTCAAAGTACAGATAGTCTAGTTTGCCCAAAGGGAAGAGTGAAACTGAGCTGTTGTTACCTCAAGTTCAGAATAGTCTTCCCCTAATTCCCAATTTAAATTGGAAGTGCAATATGGATTAAAATAAACAAGCATGTTAACTTTATTTTAGTGCAGCTACTGAACTAGGATACTTGTGATCTCTTCTGGGAAGAGATTTGAAAAAGGTTTTATTTGAAAACAGCAACTGCTAACTAAGTGCTTCCTGCTGGCATCCCTGGGAGGCCCCGGTCTCCTGCACTGCACATTTGTCCCTGTCTGTGCTGTGGGTCCTGCTGTGCCACCAGCTCCCAGGGCACAGCAAGAAACGGCCACAACACCTGGAGAAATTTCTCTAAACACTGTCAATGTTTAGAGAAGCACTGAAGCCTAGGACCAAAATAAATGGTTGTGAACACTCCCTTGGAAAGACAGAACAATAATTATGTATGAGAACCTGTATGAAAAACATGATCTGTACAGCAAGACATTACCTGTGCACTGAAACCTTCTACTGCCCAAAGTGAGCATGAATGGAATAGATCATGCCACAACTCTCAGCAAAATCAGACACCTAAAATGAAATAAAATTCCACTTTTTGCTATATCTCGACATCTTCATATATGAAACAAAGCAAAACTGCTTGGAGAAATGAATAAAGCTTGTGTGATAATGGAGGGTCACCTCTGATTTCACTTGCAGAGCCACACTGTGAAGCCACCCACTAAATTCTTCAGTTTTGAAATCATCTTCAGGTGGTATTTGGCTACAACCTTCCAGTGACTGAACAGGAAAACTCAGAACCAATGTTGTACTGCTCAGAGTTTTTCTAAGGAATGTGGGTGTGATCAGCTGCCAGTGCACAAGAACACACAAGGATAATAAATTCCTCTTTTTTTATATTCTGTCCAAAGAAGGCAACAAATATGGGGAAGAGCCTTGATTTGGAGCCATGGGAGGACACTGAGGGCACTTGGTGTGTTCAGCTGGAGCAGAGGAGACTGAGGGGAGACCTCAGTGCAGTTCCAACTGCCTGGGCAGGGGCAGAGGAGGGGCAGGGACTGAGCTCTGCTCTGGGGGGACCAGGGACAGCACCCAGGGAATGGCTGGAGCTGTGTCAGGGCAGGCTCAGGTTGGATCTCAGCAAAAGGTTCTTCCCCCAGAGGCTGGGTGGCACTGACCAGGCTCCCCAGGGCAGTGGGCACAGCCCCAAGGCTGCCAGAGCTCCAGGAGGGGTTGGATGATCCTCTGGGGCACAGGGGGGGACTCTTGGGGATGGGCCTGTGCAGGGCCAGGAGTTGGACTGGATGGTCCTTGTGGGTCCCTTCCAGCTCAGCACATTCTGGGATTCTGTGACTCCAGTGCTGGCCGAGCCCATACTCCTTCCCTGCCAAATACAAACCAATACCTGGAGTCCAAACCTGCTGATTGCCAACTGCTTGAGGCACAGACATTTCAGTGAGTAGAAGCAAGATGATAGATGTGAGCACATCCTTCTGGGGCCTCAGCAATTTACTGGCTTGTTTCAGTTTATTGCTCGGCATTTGGGGTGGTTGTGAGAACAACTTTGTAAATGAACCTCTTTCAGAACAGGGGAGATTCACTGCAGAATTCTGCAGGGTCTGGAGCAGAGCTGGACTGCGTTTGGCAGTCAGCAAACACAGGGGTGTCAGGTGGTCCCAGAGCCTGACACCAAGCCATGGTCCAACGAGGAGAACAGGATCAGCACTGCAGGGGCACCCACAGTCTCAGGGGTCAGTAACAGCTCAATTACACAGCAAAGCGTGGTGATGGATTCCTTGAGAATATATACATTTCTATCAGTAAACAAAAAACCCCAAATCCAATACCACGCATTAAGTGCGTAAAATCCTAGTTAATCATTGAACAGTAGTTTCTGACCTTACATTCAGAATAAGTTGTGCTCATTCATTTTTAATGCAACACAATAGTCTTTGCACTCTTTCTGTGTCCCACAGAGTGCTGTGGGGCACCTTGTTCTAGTCCTGGTAAAGGTCAATTAGTTAAAATTAGACTTTTTATGTTTGCGGGTTTTTCTATGTCTGTCTCAGTTTTTCTCTGGTATTTTTCTATGGTTTTGGTTTTGTTTTTGTGGGGTTTTGTTTTGTTAGGAATGGGTAAAATTCATCCTTGATGTGAATTCTCATGTAGATGAGGACAGATTAATCACATGGTCTAGATTTCACACCCACATGTCATAATGGGGGAGTTAATCAGCAGGGATCCTTTACCACAGAGCAGAGATTTCACAGACCAGACAAAAACTTCTGTTGCCTTAATCACTGACTTCTGGCAGTTGTTCTTTCTCAGATATCAGACAACTGGAAACATAGCACATAAATGAAGCAGAAGAAAACCTCAAAGATCAACAGCATTTCTTCAGGTTATTTGAGAGCCACCAATATTTTAGACTGTAGGCTTTTCACATTCCTGGCAGGATCCTTTTCTCAGAGCGCAAACACTTCCATTTTCTCTTCCCAATGTGGCCAGATCATCTTTCCCTGGTTCTCAGCTCCTCCACCTTCTCACAACTGCAGTTTAACTACACCAGCAAGATTTCCCTTACCAAAATCTGGAAACGGCACAACTGTTACTCCAAAGGTAGTGAAAGTTTCTAAAAACATAGTTACCTCCCTCATTACACAAAGATTTAACTGAGAATAACAGCACCTGTGTTACACTGCTCACACAATGCCTTTCAGGTTTAAGGACAGAACAGTGCATATGTAGCAGGTCTTAACTTTAGCCTAAGGATTTATTATGTGTTTGCACACCCACACCTGTCCCTTGAAGCCACTCTAAGCTATGATTTGACTCCAGGTCTGCACATATTAGATGTGGGGTCAGAAGAGAACAAAAAATGCTACTTCCTTCTGTCCTGTCCCACTGTTCTTCAGTGTAACATGCACTGTTATTCCCTTTATTTCCCCTGCAGTACTTTCCCATCACCACAGCAGACCAGGCTTTTCAAACCTGGCATAGTGCTTTTAATGAGTCCTCTTGTGATTACAACCTGGGCTTTATACAGACATTAGCCAAAATGCTGCCTATTTTCACAAAGAGCCAGTCTTTTTATGTCTAAACATTTCCCAAATCCTGATGGGTACAAGTGTGTCTGAAAGTCCCTGGAGAAAAATAAAGCTAACCATTCAAACACTTGAACACATTCATCAATTCGGAAACTGAATCCTCCTAAAAAGAAATCAGTGTGGAAATACCCATTTCCATGGCTGAAAGTTGCTTCTGACATAATCTCACCCATGCCCAAATCTCCCAGAATTCTGGTAGGAATAGCAAAGCACTTGAATATGTTAATCCTGGCCATACATATGCATGCCTGCCTTAGCTGTGGAGCAGGAGGCAGCAGCCCACCCTCCGCCGAGTGCATCAGCGGGGCAAGGAAATGCATCCAGACCATCTGAGCACAGCCTGGGTGTGTTGGTGCATTTCCAAGCACAAGGTAGTTCTAAAGCACTCAAACCTGGGTGCCTTAAATCCAAACCAACACCATGCTTTTGAACTGTCAACTGATTCAAATGCAGCTGCTGAAAATTTAATATTGTAGGCAAGCTGTAGCACAAAGTGGCTTGAGACCACTGGTCCTGAATTATTTGAAGCAGACAGAGTGAATAATAGAACAGGTTTCATATGGTTATACCAGTTCAGCAGAGATCAAATGCCTGTAAATGGATCCCAATTTGCTCAAAGAGTGTTTCCTACCTGCCTGCTGGTAGAGACTGACCAAAGGAGAGAACTCCCTCACTGCAGAAATCTCTCCTGCAGCTATTCATTTTTGGCTTTGTCATATTAAAACCCCTTCTGTTCTGACTGTGAACAAAAAAGAAAATCATTAGCACTGCTTAGTACTTTAGATAGAGCTGTACTTTAAAGAAAAATGAAAAAAATAAAACAAAACAAAACAAAAAAACACACAAACCCCCCCACCACCACCAAAATGAAACTCCCACAAACCTCAAACACCCTGTTCCAACACAGGGGCCTGAACTTACAACTGACAGCCTGTTTCTGTGTCTCTTGACAGCCCAGGAGCAGCTAGAAGTTCTAAAGCAGCCTCTCCTTCAGCACTTCACCAGAACTGACACTTGGCAGAGTTCTCCTGGACAAATCTTAAGCCTCAACAGACTTAACAGCAAAGGTACAGAGATCTTCAGGGCCTGACAAATGTCTGCAGGAATCATGGCACTGGTCCTTCCTATCCTTTTACATCACAGACATCTGTTTAGTTGGAGACTCATGACTTGATGATTCCGTTTATTATTTTAAACGCATTCAAAAATAGGATAATTGACATTTTACCTTCTAACTATTCACCAGTTTGACATTACTATGTATTTTAATTAACATGAATGCTCAAAGCTTGGGATTGAAGGGAGAGATAAGTCACATTAAAGTCAATAACTGTCATCTTTCAGTTCAAATTCAGAAACAGAACAAAACTAGACTTGTCTATCAAAGCTGACATTTCAACAGTACTAGTTAAAGGGGACTGTACTGATTCAGTATTTTCAAAGATGCTTTCACCCAATTAAAAAGTAGTGTTCAATTAGGTCAAGCACAGCAGTGGTACACATTAACTAGGCACTGTTAAAGTTCACTTTAAACACTACAGTCAACAAAGAAGCCCAGGTCAGCCCAATTTCCAGTTAATCAGGGCTGAAGTTATACAGGGGTTGGAGCTGGCCAGACCACCTTTCTGCACCAGGGGTTCTGCTCTCCCAGGGCAGTGGGGTTAGCTCTGAGCTGCCAATTATTAAATAATTAAAAATAAATAAATTTTAAAAATTAAATATGAAATATAATACAAAAACAAACCGCACCCAACCCACCAACACACCATTCTATATCTCCCAAGGGAATACAGGAAGGATTGCTGACCACATGCTTTAGGCACAGGATGTTTACATCTCATCCTTAAGTTGCCCTGAGTCAGTTTTCCTTTGGTGAAATCCAAGTATTTCCTTTAGGAAACCCTTCAGCTTTCACTCATTGACAGTGCAATTCCACTCTGGACAATTTTGCTCCCTCAATAATGGTTTACAAGCAAAAATCCTCCTCCAACTTATTAAGTTTGGCTTCAATTCATGCTCTGCAACAAAGAATCTCTAAAGATAACTTGATAACCATGCCAATTAAACATCACAGGAGAAAAATGCATATGCCCTCATTTACAATTCATTATTTCAAGTGTGAAAATATAATTCTTAAAATACACATTTTAAATACAAAAGTCAAGGAATTTTATTTTGTTCAGAGTATGTTGTGCTGTCATTGATTTCCTCCTCAAAATGTAATATACTGGAGGTAAATTATAAAGCTAAGGCAAGAGAAACATCCAGTGGTGGCTGTACAAAATTTTCCATGCTTACTCTATTATATCTAATAAATTCAGACATAAATTAGATGTTACTAAAACACATAAATGAATAAATAGAATTAAATACCAGACGTGCACTGAATACAATGGGAGAAAAGGAGACTGAGATTGTTCCTTTTAGATTAGAACTTTGGAATGAGATTGCAGAACACTTCTGGCCAATAGACACTGGAACAACGTGGATCTATCGTGCACAAAGGGCCAGCCTTCCCTTCACCTAGAAAGCTGTAAGGATACAGCTCCAGAACCCACCCATTAGTTACATACCCACACGGGATTCCCTGTGTCCGTGCACTCTCACAGCACAAAACTGGGAGAACTTGCCACTTTAATGAGCCAGTTTGATGCTGGACCTACTTAAAGCTATATTAAAAAGTTAGTTACGTATAAAGTTGAAGTTATTATATAGAAGTTATTTATAAAAATAAAGTTGTTATATGAAAGTTATTTAGAAAATTAACTGAAGTTAAGATTATTATAAGAATAACAAATCCTTAAACGTACCAAAATACCATCATGAGAAGTACAGGAGTGCAGGAGTGCAAGTAAAGAGGGGTTTATGGATCAGGAGCAGTATCCCAATCCATGTACAGCCATGAAACACATGCCTATTCCACAGGGATCTTCCCTTACCCCTACAGCCCCTCTCTGCAAATATGTTACGTTATCAAAGGCCAGACTGTCCCGGCCCAGCAGAGCTGCTGCTGAGACCGTGGCAGCCGCTCACACTGTGCATGACATTGTCCTCCCATCGCTGTTTCCCCGCGGTAACAGATGAGGTGTGGTTTACCATTAAGAAATGGTAATCAGAGCAAAGAAATTCCTGCCCTAGAGAAAGTATGTGGAAGGGCCTCAGGAATATTTTCCTGCCTTTTCTCTTGCAATAAAGATTTATCATCCAGTGACATAATCGTAATGCTGAAACTTTCAATAGCCCTGACCTTTTACTGTTCTTTACTTTCTGCTCTAAACTCCAAGCTGGCTGCCCCTGATCTCAGGGATTTTTTTTCACTTTCAGAGCATTTTCAGACTTGTTATTATCCATTCTGCTCCCAGCTTTACTCAATAAGAGTGCAAATCACTTGTGGGCAGAAAGGTTGGCTGAGAGCAAGATAAAACATGCTCTCCAAGGCTAACTGATTAAGGTTGGAAGATACTGTTAATGAGTATCCGACTCTCTGGGCACTGGGAATGTTTTAAACATGTTTGCTTCAACCTCTTTCTTAAAATGACTAAATCATCCCAGCACCAGCTAAACACAAACTGCAGGGATGATGCCACAGAACACCCTTATCAGGAAGATCTGGGAGTGAAGACATGAGGTTTTGTAGAGCAGCTCTGAAACCTCTTGGGTTTGTATTTCCCAACTGAAGGGAAGTTTGATAACAGCCCAATCATATCCCAACACAAAAATCATGCAACCTTAGCATGGAGTAACAAAAAGTAATATGGAAAGTAAATCCTGGGGGTGGAAAACAGGTGAAGGGTTTTTTTATTCTAGTCAAACAATGACAAATAATCCACATTTATAAGCATTTCTTAACTGGTTTGTCAAGTACCAGCCCTGTCCATTTTGGAGTACTGCAAATGGAGTTATCCCACCACATTCTTTCAGTCAGTCGGTTCAAATCTAAAATGTTTCGCACAGCCCAGATGGAAACCTCACCACCAAGTGACAGCAAAATCTGGGAGTAAAGAGGTTGTCATTGCTGCTTACATCAAGGCCAGGCATACGGTTAGCAGTTTGCTCACTTCCCAATTAATTTCTTCACAGCCACGGGCTGTCAGGCTCTTTGTTCCTCCTCAGGGAAGACACTCATTCTCGTGGCAATAACTCTGTGCTCACCCCAAAGCCACGTGTCAGACACAGATACAGCAGAGCTGCCAGGGCTGCCAAGCCCCTGCTTTCACCAAAGGCTTAAGGAACAGCTTTGCTCCCAAACCAAGACTTAAATTCCCTGTTTCTCCAGCGGTTACACACACTCACTGGGATATCTGGGCTTACCAGGTGTGCACATCACCAGCTGGATTAAATGCCAGGCAACAATGTGGAACTGCTCAGCCATCGCTGGCGTAGCAAATGCCTCACACTCAGGCCAAAATCAATCTTTTCTGCCCTTTAGAAGAATCTAGCCCACTGTTTTGAGCTGTATATTTTGTTGTAAGCTTCTGATATAGCATTCAATTCCCATAGACCAAATGAAGCTGCAAATCAGCAACCTTTTGTTAACATTCACCATGGCCGTGATGTTCTCTCCCCAGGAGAGACTGTACTTAAACCCTGTTGTAACGAGTGAAGGAAGTTAGGAAGGAATCCTTCCCTGTGAGGCTGGGGAGGCCCTGGCACAGGTTGCCCAGAGAAGCTGGGGCTTCCCCATCCCTGGAAGTGTCCAAGGCCAGGTTGGACGGGGCAACTTGGGATAGTGGGAGGTGTCCCTGCCCATAGCAGGGGGTAGCACTGGATGGGCTTTAAGGTTCTTTCCCACCCAAACCATTCTATGACTCTTTGATTCCACTCTTTGATTCCATTCCATTACAAAATGTAATCCTAAATCACCAGTGGAAATTGAACACTGAATGTTCATTTAAGGGTCAATAATCTTAGCTGGTATTTTTCTTTTATGTATACCCTAAATAATAAACATAGCAGACCACTACCCTCCAATTAAACATTGGCAGAAAATACCATCTCTGGTCTTGCACGTTATTGAGGCAGACCCTGAAGCAGCCATACAATCCTCAGGCTCAGCACCAGACAGACACAGCCATTTTTTGTCAGGCTATTTTTTGCTGGGGTTTTTTTGCATCACTGTATAATGCAGCTCTAAAGACAGTGAGCTAAATTGACCATCCTAACACTATAGATAACTTGTGGAAATGCAACATATTGCCTTCTTTTAAATTGGAATGCTTTTTAAAATTAATTGGGTTATAATAGTGACACTGTGCACTGAGTAATTGAGTGAAAATTGCCATTACACAGACACTGCCAGCACCACATAATTAGTGCACTCCTGGCTCCTGCTGAAGGCAGGAATCTTTGGCCCCGCAAACGCTGGGGTCAGGCGGTTAAACCTGCCTCTGAAACCTCCCGTGCTTCTGTGCCAGATCCATTTACGGGACAAAACAGGCACTTTCCTGAGGAAACAGGGAGAAAGGAGGGGCTGGAGGGCAACCAAGAAGCAACTGCCTGGGATTACTGCCTGTCCTTCCCCTGTTTCCGTGCAGTCCGTGGAACTGCTCTGCCTAAACAGCACCAGGCTCAGCCTTAAGCTTGTTTCCTTTAGCTTTGGCTCTTCACCCCTGCCCTATGCCATTTTAAATCTTATTTCTTATTCTGAAGAATCATTTATCCCCAAAAAGGCTGAAGTCCTGAATGAAGATGAAACCACATGATTTAATCTCATTGGTTTCTGTTTTGATAAAACAGCCTGCAAGGAATTTTCATTTCATCTACCTCAAAGTGATCCAGTTCAGTGTAATACTTGGCTATTTCAACAATGCTGACGGAACTGATCTGGAAAATATTTCTGAGATTTCTGAACTCCTTGGTCTACATAATTGCCCATAGGGCATTAAATGAACTTTCTCTCATCACACCAAAATCTGTCAGCATCCTTCAGTTCACCTCCCACAGAATCCACTTTCAAATGACCAATGTTTTCAACAGAAGCAGAACACGATGCTGGAAAGCTCATAGCAGCACAACCCAGGTTCTGCTGGACAAGTCAGAGCCCCATCAAGATCAAATCATTTGATTAGATTATTATTATTATTATTATTACAATTATTTGTGTTTTTTCAAAGAGCAGTTTGGTTGTCACTTCACTTTCTTTCCTGCCTGTGCCAGACCAAAACTTTGCCTATCTCTCAAATAATATAATAATAATAATAAAAAAAAAAAGCCACAAACAGATTTCATCATCTTCAAGTCAGGGAAAACAAAGTGGAGTGATTTTCAGGAAAGAAAAACTAATGCATTTTAGAGCATATACAGAACTTCTCTTAATGCCAAAAATACAGTACCTGAGATCACTGACCCATTTACCAGGAGTGGTATCAAATTAAACACAAGTACAAAAATACCCTCATTCCCAAAGCACTTTTTTTTTTTTTCAGGTTGACACAATAGATTAAGCACAAATTCACTTGCTCCATTATTCTACCAATATAGCAATTATTACACACAGCAGGAATTTAATCACTCTCCTGATGCACTCAGCCTTGTTGGGTCGCCTTCCACACCAGCTGCACATGGACAAGGTGCTGTCACCTCTTCCCACAGCCTGGGCACTTGGGCAACCAAGGGGCAACCAGGGTTCACGGTACAGTTTTGGTCACTTTGTCAAGCCCAATAAAAGACAATTTCAGTGTGGACAAATGCACCCTTGCACTTACTGTGGCGAATTGTGCTCTACCAGCACACAAAGGAAATCTAGGAATGAACTCGTGGTCTAACAATAAGAGTGTTATTCATTTCTTTCATTTATCCAAAAAAAATCTGTTCAATAAACTGTGAGAGTAAATAAAACACCAGATTACTAGTGAAAATATGCATCCTAAATAGCTAAATAATTAGTGTTCTGATCTCATTTTCAGAGCACATTTTTTTCCAGAATTTGTTACTGAAGCCACTGGATACAATTCTTCAGCACCAGAGGAGATTTAGGAAATTCACATCTGTTTTTATGGAGAACAGGTCACTGCCCTTTAATTCCATTGGTGTCTCATGTCTTGAGCCGTATGCAGATCTGTCTCTTTTTCATCTCCAACAACCCAAGGTCCCCAAACAATGAGAAAAGTTTCAGTGTTTCTAAATGAAGGGTTTCCTATATAGTAACAAAAAAAATTTTACTCTGAAAAATGGATTATCAACTTCCAATATGATAAATCCTTCATTAAAATAAATTGAAAATAGATGAAAATAAATTATATCATGAGAGTGACAAACAAGATGATTTGTACCTACAGTGTTTATCTACACTCAATCATCACCAAAATAATTCAAAGTTCTGTAGCTAATAACTACACAAACCCAGCTCAGGACTGGGGGTATGGCACAAAGCTTTCTCACAGAGAAAAGACCAGAAGCACAAAAACTCCCTATAAGGTTTTAAACAGAAAAACTAGAGCTTTTACTGATGTCAATTATTGACTCCAGTGAAGAGCTTCAACAGTTGCACAGCAGATTCAGGGTAATGAAATTCTGCCAAGTGAGACCCACTGAAATGCTCACCAATAAATGGAGATTTAACAAATTACAGCTGGAGAACTACTATTTCTGACAAAGAGATGTTATCAACACTGATGCTTGATCTTGAACAGACACCTCTGCAATAAGTGCATATCAATACTGCTTTTATTTTCTGGTCTTGTTGAATATTATTTTCCCCACCATGCATGTCTTGGGTTTTGGTTTTGCAGGAGTTTATTTCTGCTCAAGCACAGACCTTGGAAGTCTCTGGTAGCCCCAAGACACTGCTCTGCTTGGCTTTGCTGTAATAACATCAGAATCTCTCATCTTATTTGCTTGGAATCTTACTGCAGTCCCCTCTATTTCTTCTGGAAATAACATTTTCATTTTTCCTCTTGATCCTACAGGAATGATTGGAATGGTGAAACAGTAGTATTTTAAAAGCACTGACACCTAGAGAGAGACTCTGCTTGCAAATACCAACCCCTGCTGCAAGAGTTCTGCAGTCCCTGGCTCTGCTTTCCATCATGGTGTTATTAAAACACCATGTTAAGGCTCCTCTGGAGAGTCAGTTAATTGATTATAGATATCCTTTCAGAAGGAACTTCAGAGGCTACATTGCATTTCATAGTAATGACTGGAAAAATGTAAGGTGCCTATGTGGTAAAAATATGCATATATATATGTATATATATATGTACATATGAATATGAAAACCATCCTAAATGTATTACCATAGCTCGTGTTTACAGAGCAGGAGCCACACGGACTTAAAAGGTAAAATAATGAAAATCCATGTGCAAGTGAAGTCTGGTTCCTCTTTACCCAACTCTGAAAGGTCCACCATTAGTGTATCCATCATCCCTCTATAAACACTTCACAGTACAGATCCATAACCAGTAACGACTCGTGGGAACGCTGCAGGAACCCTCCTGAGTGCATCCCTCTGTAACTATGCCTTGGGGCCACGATAATCAGCACAAGAATTACAGAACAGATTTAAGAGCTTTCATCTGGAAGAGGATTTATGTTCTTCCACTTCTGTACAGTTCCGACACATATATGCAACACCCTGTGCTACAGTCCTACTGGAGTGCATTTCCCCAGGACTCAAAGCAGGTAATCCCATCATCTCCAAGGAAGCCTCCCAAAAAGGTATCAAAGAGCAGAGGACATTTGACTTATTTTATCCCACTTGTTTCTCTGAAAGGTTTCCCTGAGACAATACATAATTCTTCCACTACCCAGGGACTATTATGAGGGGGAGGGAAAAAACCCCACTGCACAGTAATTTATAATAAATCACTCATCAACCCATCAACTTAATCTTCATTACAATCTATTGCTACAAAGATTTCTGTAGTATGACAGGAGACTTACTGCACATAAAGGTTTGCCCGAGGGCTGAGTGTAATGAGAGAGGGGACAGAATGAAAACACAACTGCCTTGTTAGTATTGCTGTATAAAAACATGTATGAGGGACCCTTAATAATGGTGAACACATGGGAAAAGAGGGATTTTTCTTACTCGCTTTTCCCAGGGCAGCAATACATTTCTCCCAGTGATGTTCCCATTGATTTGAGGGACACATCTGGTTTAGCCTACGGGAATGTGTATTTCCCAGCATCTCTTTTCTGCAAAGTCCAGTAGCATTTAGTACAGTTAATCATGGACACTGAAGGATGATCAAATGATTAAAAACTGTGAAATCACCTTTTCTTTATCCTTTCAGTAAAAATACCCCTAAAAGATAATGCAGAAAAACAACAGAACATAGACACATGGATAATAAAGTCTGATGGTGGTTTTGTGAATCTTGAGTGTCTCCTCTTCTGCAAGTTCAGTCTCACAGCTGACCAAACCAGGTCCAAATAGTGAAGGACAGAAAACCTGACTGACAAACTGGTCCAGAGCAGTACATTACCTCCCCCTCCAATACCTGAGGACTTTGTTTTGTGGGATCTCAACCTTATTCTCCTCATGTTCTGTGTTTTTAACCCACCACATAAAGTCAAACATTTATCTTGTAGCCCATGCTATATCTGCAGCATGAACTGTCTGCTTATATTGACTGGATTGAAGTGACCAAAACCCAAGAAATTCCAGGCACTGACAAAGTCACAGCGGATCCTGAGAGGTACGAACGCCTGGAAAACGCGATTTGCTGGTGAAAAGTAATTGGGTCATGGATTTCTGCACTTCAACTAAATGCAAAATTAATGCACTGCTGATAAGGACAAAGGCCAGTGACTCAGCTACGTGGCTGTAACAGTGCACGGCCTCCAAAAAGGCAGGTCTGTGTCCTCCATCGCTCGTGGTGTGGTGCCTTCCCAACCCCTCCGTGCAGTCCCACGTGAGCTCTCCTGCTCCCAGCACTCCTCACGAAGCTGACTGCACCCATTAGCCCAGCAGGGCACCGTGCCTTGGGGAACTGGCCTGATGTTGGGGAGGAGCACTGGGTGTGAGCGTGTTTGCTGAGGGACACTCTGGAGAAATGTCTGCAGCAGAGGGTGGTGAAAACACACTCCCAGAGCATCTCTCGGCCAGACTCAACCCAAACATCGACATTCGTTCTTGCAAGTGAACTACAGACAATTTGAAACTAATTTTAATTCTCAAAAAACTAGGTGAAAAGTGGGATGCAGCATGACTGAGGCTGAAAACAAACAAAACAGAAGCATGGGAAATACTGTTTATCAGAAGAAAACAGGAAAGAGAAGACAATCAATCTGGTTTAAGAATGAGGTTGCCTAAAACAGCCCCCCTCAGTCTAACTCCTGTTGGTTACAGAAGAACCAGAGTTTCTGTTGGTTTTTCTGTGCTGCTGACTCAGAGGACCAGAAACGCAACCTCAGCTGCAGGTTTGGGGGATAATGCTGGCTAAAATGTACTCTGCAGTGTGCTGGAGACAGAAGGAATGAAGATTTCCCTCTTCTTGCTGTGGAACAGGCCCAGGGTCTCATGTGCTGTTCTCCCCTGTGCCAGTCACAGCAGGGCAGGTGTCGCTTGGACGGGCAGCAGCTGTGGGTGGATGGACAGTTGTAATGACAAAGATAATTTTGCACTTTGGCTCACAGCTCACAGTTATTTGCAGATCACTACCCTGTCTGTAATAGTCTGGTACCACAGAGAAAATGTCATTATCCAAAGTATTTTTATTATGTACCAAACAGGCCAATACATTCCCATTCACACAGACACTTGAGTTGGCACATGTATATCTAAACAGATTTTTCCTCAGATTTAGATCTCAAATCCTGTTTGCCCCACCCATTAAATTCCATTGATTTCTTCTTCCACTCAATCTGCCACTTCCTGAATGTTTCTGAGCTGTTTTACAAGGAGACAGCAAAACTGTCAGTTTTCACACATCCGAACTGTCAACAACTTCCTTCTTAAAATTGTTCAACTTCTTGTTCCTCAAATTTTTTGGGTTTTTGTAGTTCCTCTGATGTGCTCACAGCCTCACCTGCAGACCCCCATCTCTGGGGACGGGCAGGCATCGAGTCCTTCACTGGAATTCATATCTGTCTTGAGTTTTGTTTAGTTCCCCCCTCCCTCTTCCCCCTAAATTCATTATATTGCCATGGATTGAGCATTTCTTGGAATACATCATCTCATTCCTATCTGTCAGCCCAGGCTGCCTTCTGCTTAAGACATATGGAGAGGCATTCTTTCTCCTTGAGGGGTGACCAAGCAGACAAGGCTTGCAGTGCAAACTCTCCTCGGAAAGAACTGTCAGGAATTGTGTGGCTTTGGAACGAGCCTGGGGAGCCCAAGTGGGTAAAATTGCAAAAGCACAGCCAAAAGCATTTCTCCCCCTGATCCAAACAGTGTTTGCTGAAGGTGATCATTGATATTGCTCCTTAAAACAATGTTTTATCATCACTTTTTTGCTGATGAAATTGGCCTGTTGGAGAAAGGACAGGCACTGGGGGCAGTTGACTTCCAGCCTGCACTTGGAAGGTGTCGCCTCTGGGTATGAGACCAAAGATATCCAAAGTTCAAGAATTCTGCTGCTTTGCCAGCAAACTGATCCAGCCAACTGCTAATCTGTCCTTCAAGATACCATGGTCACAGAAGATAACATTCACAATTCCATCAACCCAGATTTCAACCACTTTTTCCTTCCACCTCACAAATAAAAGTAAACGAGATCAGGTTTTTCATCCCATATTATTCTCACTACATTTGTCGTGTTTCAGGTCTGGTTCTTGTCTGATTCATTAAAGTGCCTTGATGCACAACGGATTAAATACTTAAATAAATAGTTCACTTTTCCTCTAAATTGCAAAAGTGATTTCAATTTTTTTCAATTTTTTAAGCTGTTCACAGAAAACATTTGAAAAAGATAAAAATCCCATTCATTGTGCAAATATAGGATATTTTTTCACGGTCAACTTTCCTAAAAATGTCTATAAATGCCTGTAGTAAAGACAAAAGTTGTGAAAAAAAAAAAAAGTAAAAAATATTTTGTTTTAAAAGACATAGCAACTGTTTCAGATTCAATGGACACAATCTTGAACTTCTCAGAACCAGGTCAGCCACGTGTTTTCAGTGCCCCACTGCAAAAAAAGGTGCACAATCCCTGCTTGTTTGGGCTGTAAACACTCTGGGAGAAAAGAAGAGCAGCTCATACATTTAGTTCCTGTGCAGCCCAGAAGGAGCAGCCCCAGGTACCAGACTCGTCTTCCACCCCTCCAATCCCAGCACTTCCCTGGCAGAGCCTGTCCTCAGAACACTGTGGGAATATTTGCTCAGATATTGTTTATTTCAGTAGGAAAGATGCTGGTCAAACATTTCCCTTATGTTATTTTCATGCCCCAGGGCAGTCTCAGATGGGGATTGATGTCATTTGCTTGAAATATTTGCTGTAAAATAAAAGCTGCTTATTTTTCAGTCAGGAAATCCAGCAGGGGAAACCCTGAGAGGCTGAAGTTGCCACTTTCTCCCATGGCCACACATCCTGCCCTCTGTCTACACTTCACGTCTGCTTTTGCCCTGCAGTCTTGCCACAGTTTAAGAGTCACATCCATAATTTCTGTAGTGCTTGGAGTCTGAGTTAGAAGTCTGTCACTGTGGGCTCCCTATAGAGCTAAATAAGAGAAACCATCATCTCTAAGAGGCAGTTCAACCCATGGGAACTACTGCCCAAACTTATTTCTTGCCACCATCTTCCCAGAGCAAATGGACTCCTAATTTGGGAGACTTCTAAAGGTGCTTGGGGTTAGACAAAATTTAACCCATGGAGCCAGCCCGAATCAAGTACTAGGTAAGTCAACATTAGACCCCCTGTGACCACAAAGGGACCTCTTTGACACTGTTAAAACAAATCTGTCTGCATAAATCTATAGGAACAGTCAATAGGAATCATTGGATAAAGATCCAATTTCCCCTTTTATAATCCTGACCAGAGTTAAATCTCTTGTTCAGACTTACCCTCTACTGCTCCTGCATGTCGCAGCTAATTGCATTATCCCGGTAAAAGTGTCTATCTCAATTCTCCTTCTGGGCTCAGAGCAGCTCCAGGGCCCCACATCCTTGCCCTGGGCATGAGACATCCCAGTACATTCCCACACAGGCAGTGCAGGGCTGCATCAAGATGGATGCTTTCAGGTGACAGGTTCCATACACAGACAAGCACTTCATAATTCAAAAATTTAACTCCAAAATGCATCCTGTAATGAGTTATAGGTGCAGTCCAAGCCTCACAATTACATCTGCATCTGCTCAGTTCTGTTTGCCAACAGTGCATCGTAAATACTCCCTCCCTGACTGCAGCAGTCACTGTCAAAGCACCTTCGTGCTCTGGCTTGTCCTCATCAGCCAAACTAGAGAGCAGAACAATTCTTCACCACTTCCTCCAAATAGGAGGGGTTTTGAAAAAACTGCTACAAATCCTCCCCCATTTGTAAAGGCTGGAATTTTTAACCGTGGTATCAGGAGCCTCCACCTGCACATTTCATTTCAGAAAGACCACTAAAATACCAAAAGAAACATTTGCAAGTGTTAATACTGAGAGACAGAACCCCCGGAATGAAGGCATGGAGGGAACTTTTTTCCCCTGATAACCTGAGTAATGAGCTGTCCATATTGCAGGGAGAAAATGAAACTGCAGGATGGGAAATGCAAAGTGGATTTGTAAGTGCATTAAAGGAGTTCAAAGTCTATTGCAGGTGAAGGAACGCAAATAATGATTAGGAAGGAAAAAAAGAGCTCTTGGCTTGAGCATGTGAAATGAGGCAATGATGTCAGGACACCTCAGAGCACATCTTAGGTATGTTTCTGTATTTTCAGCTCAGAAATTTCTTAACCCAGGTGCAACTGGTACATTTAGTGACATCTATCGATCTTCCTATTTTATTTTTTAACACAGAAAGTTACCTTTGCCAAACATTTCTAAAGTACTCGGGTGATTTTCTCCCTCTAAATAGCTGAAAAAGCAAACACTTTTGTAATAACCTCCATCATACTGTACAGAAAAGCCCAAGGAATTTCATTTGATGGAGTCTCACAGAGATGCAGGGTTGCTTCTCATGCAACTACCTAGATAGAAAAGACAGGCCATATAATGCAACAGAAAGAAGCAGTAGGGTTTTCTCTTTTCTGCCAGTAAATGGGCAACCCAGAAAGAGAGATCTCCTGTAGGAGTAACACAGAAAAGATCCAGTAACTTGAGAGGAAGAAATTAATTAAACCTACTCTACAGAAATTGGGTAAGGGTGTTGTGGTCTAATAGAAAGCAATCCCTGCCTGATAAATCAGCATGAAAAAAATAGAAAGGTTACAGAGCCCAAACAGAATATGGGAAAACAGAGCAGAGTTATCCTAAAGAATGTAAAGGCCCTGAAGCAGAGCTGGATTAATGGGGGTGCAAGAGGAACAACCACCACCTACCCCAGGGTGACTGCAGAGGGGATTTCTGTGTCAGACAGACATACCAGGAGCACCCAGATGGAACAAGGGATCCCGATATTGGAGAAGGTACAAAGGCAACACATTAACTAAAAATGCAGCCCCAGGAACTTCTTCAGTGATATTTCTGTAGCATATACAGTACTTCTCTGTTGTTTCTTTTTATTAAAAGGAAGAAAAAAGGTAAAAACTGTGATTTATCCTTAAGGTTTCAGAGCCATTAGTGTGCTCTTGGAGTACAGTTCTTGCTCTGCATAATTCCAGCAGTCCAGAGTGATATTGTGGTGGGACCTTTCTCTGGTTTCCCCTTCTCCTCTAAAGATAATTTTTTAAAAACACTTACCAAAATTAATGGCAAGACAAGACACTGCCCATATTAAGCCTGAAGTGAAAATGCATGTCCAGTACAGTGGCCTGGTCACCTGCTGCTCACTCTGACAAGAGATGTGTGACTTTGCCATAACTGTACCCAAACCACAGGGAAAACATGATTGAGTTTCTCAGGGCTTGGAGCTGATTTCAATGTATGAGTTCAGAGAGCTCTGACAATTCAATGTTTCCTTAGAGGTCACAATCCCACCCATCAGCCCCAGCACAGATTTTGTTTGTTTAACTTGACTTGTATGTTTTACATTCCTTGTTTGTCAGGTGTGAAACTTACTTGTGGAACCATAAATTTTAGTTAATCTGGCAATTTCCCCAACATCAGACAGGTTTCATTAAATCTACAGGTTTCCTTTAAAATATAGAGTGGAGATGATGTGCCACAGTTTGGTTTTTTCAATGCACAACAACCCAAGTACACTGACATACATTAATTGCTCCACAAGCTGTACAGGAATATCACAGTGGCATTTTTATGAGCTATGGATGTTATTAAAACATAACCATATGCATATTAATTACAACTGTTCATTAGAGGACACTGAAAATATTTGTGCTCTGGACTGTGAAACCATTAGCCCGGGAAAGTACTTCATTGTTCTCCAGCCCGCCCTGCCCTGTGCAGGGGTTACATTTATTTGTTGGCTGTTTTCTCTCATGGATTGGCATTTCCAGGTCACACGAGGTCAGTCTATAGCAGTATTTCAGGGCTCTTTCTGTGTTGTGCAATCAAGGCTGGGCTCTTTCAGCCTGGAGCCATCCCGGGTTTAGAGCCAGACTGAGCTGGCAGGGAACAGAAAGCAAACTTGCAGAGAGAGCTTGATTTCAAAAAATGATAAACCCACGTGCACAAAATTCCTAACACTTCGAAAATCAATTAGAGCAGGGCAGAGATGAAATGATACATGATGTCTTCTAGCAAAGACTGGGAAACTATTATTTTCAAAGACTTAATTTGATACGCTTGGAATAGTATTTGCTCCTCGAGACTAAACCATCCCAGTCCAGGGCAGGAAATTTTCACTGAGACTATTTCTGTGAGTGCAAAGAAATTCAAAAGTACACTCAGGCTGTGGGAAAGGTGTGATTGCCTTCTGCCTGATTTCTGGTTTATATATTCATTTAAAAGACAACAGAAAGTTCCCAAAGGATTGGGTAATGGGTTCAAAATGCCACAGGTCAGTTAGAGTGGGACACAACATTCCCTATATCCAAGCAGTTTCACCTCTCCAAAGATCTTGCTTTACCCCCTGCTCTAACAGAAGCTGTGATCACTGCAGAACTAAGCAGGGAAGTTTTTGCTCTTCTTGAAAGGTGTTTTTCTAATATGTATCTTTTAGACAGTGGTTGGTTATATTTTTTCCTTTCTTTTCTTTTTGGTAGATCTTGAACTTTCCCACACAAAAAGTGCCTAAATGAAGCCTCACTGCAGCTGAAGGTGAAAAATTCTTTCCCTTGCCCCCCTCCCCCCCCAAAAAAGGTCCTCAAGAAATTGGAAATAATGATTTTCTACCTTTATCTTCACACAATAAACAAGACTCGAGGCTGACAACTCTCGGTATTTGCTCAAACAGCCCAACTCCACCCCATTTCCTCACACTTCTAGAAAAAGGTGTTAAGTAAGATTTTGACCTTCTGTTCACAGTGATAATAGGCCTTGTATCTTCATTTATTTCTTAGTCTAAGGAACAAGTTCTTGAGGATAAATGTTAATTTCCTCCCACTTCAAGGGAAGTCAAGGCATTAATAACTTAAATTAAACCAGAAAGATATTCAGATCCACATAAAAACATGCTGCCAGAAAACGATACACTTCTGTTCTTCCTGACACAGAGAATTTATTATTTTCAGCAAAAATCTCTTCAATAACCCCCCTCTTCTAAACATACCCTATTTTAAACCTTTTTCTGCAAATCCTGTTCCCCCTAAGCCACGTCCCCCAACTGAGTAGCACCGAAGTGTTGATACCAACTTAACCCAGTAACTTTGCGAAGACTCGTGTTTTCCATCCTGCTTATAATTCTGCAGGGGAACTTCAGTTCCCCAGAATACACATCTCAGAGATACATAAATCACTTTTTAACAAACAAATCCACCACCGTGTGGATACAGCTCACTGGTGCCTCCACAGAGCGTTTCCCAGGATGCTCCCGACCTCTGCTGCTCTGTCTCGTATGAGCCCATAAGAGGCATAAATATCCCTGAAGAAACCAGGTGAGCATTTAAAACCTTCAGTCACCATGCAGGTAAGAACAAAACAAGCAAAAGATCAGCTGTCACAGTGGTAGGAGACATAACAAGCCAGGCTTTTCATATCAGCCAGGAATTTTCTGTCAGTGAGATACCTCTCGGAGTTTGCAAAGGTAACCTCGATGCCATCAAACAAGTTCCAGGCTGACATCACCTAAATGGATTTTTAGGTTTCAGCTGACTGCAACACAGTGTCTGCTTCCTCCAGCATGCAAAGGTGAATTCCTCAGTGAATAAGCCTGGATTTTTGCAGAGTGGTGGGAGATGGGGAGATAAGTGACATAAGTACTTTAACTCTTCATCTGCCCCTGGGGATCACAGTGCATTGGAAATGTTCTTGGGAGATCCTGTGAAAGCCTGAAATAGTCACAGCGCACAGCAACAGGCACTCATACTTCCTCTTCTTGCTCTGCAGCAAGGAAGCCACACCGATCTCATCTCGTCTCACTTACTGAAATAAAACAGGGATGTCAGGCTCCAGTCTGATCCTCTCCAGTCCAAATCATTGCACCCTGACAAAAGGGATAGAGGCAGAAGGAATGAAACACCCTGTGGTGCTTGTACCTCTTTAATTGTACTGGCAAACCCTTGTACCTCTCTAGTTGTGTTAACAAGCCCTTGCACCTCTTTAATTGCATTAACACACAAAGTGCTGCCTCTGCTTCACTGTGGACCGATGCAAATGAACTCCTTGGCATAAGATCAGAACGTGCAAGTCCAAACAAGTGGAACTAAACAGCCAGGGACCCGTGGGCAATGGACAGTCCTTTCTGCACAGATCATCTCCAGGCAACAAGGGCAAGCCATTTTTAAAAAGGAAATTAAAATGCTCGCTACAGGTAATTAAAGATCAGAAGCCAACACTAAGAAAATTAGGATGAGGTTAAACAGCTGGTATGACTTACTCAGAATTTTGTTCAGGCTTAGTAACTGCATTTTAAAGTGATGTTCCAACACCTGGAAAAATAAAGGAACTGTTCCTGAGACTGGAAGGGCAAACATAAAAGATTTATGCCACAGAGTTTTGGTGGAAGAAAAAAAAAAAAAGTGGAAATAGATTAAGAAAGCAAATGAACGCACAAGATAAAAAATAGCTTGTCTTTTGCTCTGGACAAATCTGTTTCAACTAAATCTCGCTCTAAAACTTTATCGGTAGTGAACATGTGCAAACTCGCACTGAAGGCAATAGGACACAGTTTTATTTCTGAGTGTTTCTTAGACCAGGGCCCTCCCTCCGAGGGAGAACTGTTTGCTCAGCACTTACCGCTGGGAAGATGTCCCTTTTTGTCCTCACTGCAGCCACTGTGCTCTGCTTTACACCGTTCAGCTGCTGTCACCAGTGTTCTGCACCATCCAGCTGCCACCTCCACGGGCCCAGTCTGGTTGACAACCAGAACCTCCCAAATACATCCCCCGTCATTACGAAATTAGGAGTAACAATTTTTGCTGACAAACACACACATGTGATGACAAACATGAAGCTGATGATATAAAATGGTCAATCTGACAGCCAGCACAAACCAGCATCACACTGTTTCAGTCAGGGGAACTAAGGCAAGACAACCAGCTCAAAGTTGAGCTTACATGCAGATTATGAAAAAAAACCCCACAATTAATCAGAATGCTTCATTTTCCCCCTCTCCCTCCAGCCTCCAATTTGGACTTTGATAAAGGAGAAAACTGTAACTTTACCACAAGTTTTTCAAGAAAAAAAAAAAAGTGTTTTCTCTGAACCATCTCTTTTTTAATAAAATGATGTTAGAATAAACACACTGTAGCATCCTGGAAGAGTTATAGCAGTAGAACAGCTGCCAGATTTCAACTGTATGACCCAGGCAAAACCTTAGCATGCTTTCTTGCACACTGTACCTCAGAGAATTCATACATTTCTGAATTATTACATTCTTCTTGTGTTTTTCCTCTCTCCCTTGTGCCAGCACTGGCATGGCCATGAGGAAAAAGAAAAATTTAAAGCCCCGCAAAAAGGGATCCTAAAGGATAAAAAACCCACACTAGAGGGAAAACAAGTAGATTCCAGAGAATATCACATATAGAACCTGGAAATAAGGGGGAAAGCTTCTCAATGTCCAGTTATTTTTGTTCTAAAACGTGGGTATCTGCCGCCACAGAAGTTTCCCAGTTCATTCAGCAGCAAACAAGTGAGGCCTCGGGGGGAGGAAGAAGGTTTATTGTTTGTGCACATCAACCTAAGAACTCACTTCGAAGGAAAGAGTGATTTCACAGGAAAGCACTGAATGGGACCCCTGGAGATTTGAGTTTAGTTCTTGTCTCTCTCACACCCCCTTGAGCATGTCTTTAGGCAAGATGCTCCCCTCCCTTTGAAATGGAAGCAATATTTTCCAGCCTCTCGCCCCCAGTTTTCTGCATTCCTGCAGCAGATCCTGAAGGACAGGGAGAGCTCACACTTGGCAGCACCTGCTGTGGACATTTCCTGCTCTAACTTGGGGCCCAGCTCTGGGGCAGGGCAGAAATAACCCCCTGAACACACAGTGATGCTTCAGCATCTCCCACAGAACCTTCCACCATCCAAACTAAACTCGAAGGCAGAAGTTATCCAGGAGAGGAAAATCCCACTATCGCATGGGGTACATAGAGAGTTCTGTTTTCTAATCATGAGCCCTCTTTCTATGCTTATTCCTTTAGATAGAAACTCCTCAGTTACGGCAGAAAGCCTCAAGAAGGTGGACTGATTATCAAGAGGCTCTCTGAGCACACAGAGAGCTGAGCTTCACTCTGAGGAATACGAATTACCTTCTCCTTGTGGTGGCCTCGTTAGTCATGCTCACTAAAGACAATTTTCAATAATACAACGAAAATTGAAAAGAGCATAAATACATTGGATTTCATATCAGACTGAACACTGTGGCACCATTACTCTGGTGCAACAAGAATGTGGATTTGGCTCCGACATCCTGTGCCCATCGGTCAAGAGCAGCAACCATTCATCACTGGAAGAAGCAGCAGCTCTGCCCCAGGTTCAAACACCAGCAGGATGCCCTGGGAAAGGATTTGCTCTGTGCTGAAAATGGGGAATGGCACAAAAGGCAAAGCATTTAATGAAATACATGTACAGGATATGGAATACACATACAGTTCTGAGCATCTGCAGGATCTGTGAGGAATATGTGAAATGCAGGAACACAGCAAATGGATACGTTTATCCAGGAAGAGTCTGGCTACATCAACCATATGTCCAACTCACTTAATGGTTAAAAACCCCATCTTCAGAAAAGAATATAATAAAATTAATCCTGACCTCATCTCCTACTAACTGCCCTTGTTTTCTCCTATCTCGTCATCTAAACATTATAAATTTATTTACTGCTATTTAAAAAAAAGAAAAACTGTAAGCCTCTTAAGCTGAGTGCAAAAGAGCACTGAAAGTATCTAAAACCTCAGGAAGAGATGACTACGTAAATACAAAACATCTTGCTCCCAAATTACATTCTGTCACAGAGCTTATATATAAATAGATAGGTGTACCATATTTCCAGACTTAAATAGGAGCATAATTTCTTTTTTGAGGACAGAAAAAAACACCTTGATATTTCCATTTATTAGACACATACAATTGTGTGTAGGTCTGTAAAATGTTCAGTGTATTTTTTCCATGTAGGACTGATTTTTCAGTGCATGCTGCTGATCTGCCCATCAGCATGGTTAAAATCACAAATAAAAATCATAAAAAATAAAAAATCAAAACTGGAACTCTATTCAAACCTTCTCAACAAGCTTTGGGGTCATTTAATGTAATGTGAACATACAAGTAAAGCGCATTATTTGCCATTTGGAGTCAAAGCACCGTAAGAGGATTCATCAGCTCTCTGTTATGAAACAGATTTGATAACATATCTATCCATAGGATATCTTGTAAAATTGCATTAATGTCACTTCAAATGCATTGAAAAGAAACACAAGGGAAGGAAGCTGTTATCAGAGCCTCACTTTTGTTATTATTTTTTCCATTTGAGTTATATAAAGTGAAACCAAATGTATTGGCAAATTTTAAACTGTAAAGAAACAAAGGGACTTTACCTTTCCATTCCAGTTTTGAACCGGAATGAATTTTGGAAAACCTAAAAACCTCTATAAAATAGGATTTCGGGTCCCAGCGTAGCTCTGGTGATATGTCTGTCCAAATTAATAATATTTGAAGGGCATTTTGATGTGATTTTATTGCACTGCAGATCGTTTTTTGGCAACTGCAGATCCTAAAGTTGGCAAGATGCTGATCTCAGTCCTGAGGCATCTTTTTGCAGAGGTAGATCACTTTTGGGTTGGTTTTTGGGGGGCGGGGGTTAGTGTTTTGGTTTTTTTAAATACCATATATTGCAAATACCATATAATTGCTAGTTTTTAAATATTAGTAATAATTACTTCATTTTCCCTTTAACACAGTTTAGAGATTATAAATTAAACTGGTCTATCCCATAGGAGGCCTAAAACCTAAGGAAAACCTCATTCAGAAGCCCAAGTTCACACAAGAGTGACAGAGATCCAAAGTAGAAACGAGCTTAGAGAAACTGTTCATGAGCCAATCTCCCAAAACTAAAGCTTAGAAAGTGGTTTAGAGGAACTTTAAATCCCCAGTTCATGTCTTAGGCTTAAAATATCCTCTTAACAGAAGAGGTCAAAGGGAAGAAGAGAGGGAATATTGGTGAGGAAATAATGGCTGCAGCTGCTCAAAAATGGAAAGGCTGCATGACCAGGACACCATTTCGCTTCCATCCTTCTTTCCCTACAAATCCTTGTCCCCTGTGTGTGTCTGTGTGTGCAGCACAAACCCTCATCCCCTCCAGTCTCACTCAGCTTTAGAGAAAATTCCACAATGATGGAGAGAACATCTGGGATTTTATTTATTATATTGTCAAAGCCCACATTTTGAGGGAAACACTTCATAAATTCTAACTCCCATACTTGGGAAAATTCCCAGTGATGACCAGTTCAGACAGAAGTTGAAAATAGACTTGGACACAAAATGTCTTGTAAAGAGACAAAAAGTTTAGTTTTCCCTCTTTGCTTCCACATATTCCATACCCCAGCTCTTGCCCTAAATACCAGTAACCCAATCACAGTTCCCAACAGTTCCAATCATTTTCCGTCTCTGATATATCACACGGGTACAAAAAAATCCTGTTAATGACAGATCATCTCACCAGTACAGTCCTGAAAGGACATAAAAGTTGGAGTTTCTAAATCTAGAGATAAAGGACTCCATGGAGCCAGCTGTGCCAACCTGCGTGACCTGTGCCTGTGAAATGTGCGAGGGAGACACAGGAGGAGAATTCTGTCACTGCCTGGGATTCCTTGTCCCTCCCAGGCCTCTCCGCCCTGGGCTGCTCCACGTCTGCAGCAGGTCCTGCAGACAGACCGAAATCAGGCTGGCCAAGAGGAAGGGCTTGATTTCTGTGCTCAGGAACCAGATGTCTCGGTGATGTCCCTGACAGGGACCCGCACCCGGGCAATGACAGGCTGACACAAGCACATTCCAGAAAGTTCCTACGTAGTAGAATCACATTTTATTTATATAATCCTTTTCCCCTTATTTTTAGTGATGGGAAAAACCCACAAGATGCTTTTGTTGCAAGGTCTAATGTTATTTCAGATGTACTTTATTATGGGATTCCTTTAAATTAGTTTTTCTGTAGTTCAGGATCAGACTTATTATCTGGAACATACGACAACTCAGACTTTCTACCATCTTTACTTTTAATTCTGTTGTGTTTGATGTCTTTTTAATCCTGATTTTAAGTAATCATGTCAGAACGCATCTTTTTTTATTAACTTTATAAACACTTTGGATTAAAAAAAAATACTACAATGCATTCCTGGCATTAAAGTATATTCAAAAAAAATTTCCAATTTAAAATATAATAGTAATTTTAGCTTGTTATTAAAAATTGCTGTGACAGTTGCACTTCCAGTTGCTGCATAAATTCCAGTAAAGCAAGGCTCACAATTGCTGCATTTAAATCAATCAGATGCTACAGCCATGAGACATAAAAATCTGTGACCAGATCCCCAGTTTGCTTCTCAGACACAGCTCCCCTTCATCAGAACAGTTTGTGCAGGTTATTATAAACCAGAGTCATTAAATGAATAAAATTCTTCATTTACTTGTTCATCATGATCATGCAATTTCTTCAATAAAGAATCTACACCAAAAAAAAACCAAAACAAAAAACCCTAGAATTTTATTTTTGCCTTTTTCTTGAAGCAAAAATCAGGACAAATCAGTGAAGGGACAACATGGACAGAACACCCAATTCAACCAAAACAAGAACATGTTGTGAAGAACCACCACGTGAAAAGGGCTTCCCAACAAATCTAAGCTTTTTAGTTCATTCTTCAACTTCCATGATGGTTATTTTAGAAATCTACGTGCATATACATGAAAAAGAAATGAACATAAGAGCAACTGTTTAAAGGGGGAGCATCAATGAACTGTGGTACTGACCTACAACCAATGACAAATTGTTTTTCAACCCATTGAAACTTATAATATCAGCCTACAAAATGCACAAAACAAGCTACTAAAAACCTAGAAACTGAGACAAAAGGGTAAGCAACACCCAGCAGGTAGGTAATAACATGGCAATATTAGCAAAATTAATAGATTTAAAGGTGTTTTAGTTACAATATGCAGCCAAAGGAGCCAAGTCCACAGCCTGACAGGTTACTTAATATTGCTAAAAAAGAAAAGGGATTAAAAACAAAGATTAAAAAAAAATTCATATTCACCAAGTTACATCTTTCTGAGACTTTTCTTTTTCAAGTCCAACTTTGTAATCACTGATGAATCAGCTCCAAACCAGAGAACACACCCAACTAAAACACTATCTAAGATGTACCAGGGTGGGGATCAACACTTGCTCAGATGATAAAAACCCCTTTCTGACACAAGCAGGGCTGAAAAAACACCTGAATATTTGCAATATCCTGACAGGCCGCCCCTACCCTATTCAAACTGTGATGTCAATGGAAATTTGCACCCAGGACCACAAAAATTTCTGTTTCCCTTCATTCCCTTCATGCTCTATAAATTCTGGGCTTATCTGTCACTTACAGAAAGCTTTGGTTCAGACAAGTTGGTGCAGAAAGGGCAGTTCTGAGCTCCCACCAGCACATCCTGGAGCTGCAGCTTTGCTAATTCCCCCTGTGCCAAGGTACTCTCCTTCCAACGCAGGATACACGGGGTTCGTGAGGATGTTGCTTTCTGATCCAAGGGGAGAATGACCTCATCCCTGTGTGCAGGAGCTGTCACATTGTCTGTCAAATCCAGCCATTGCAGAGTCTCGACAGCAGACAGAAATGCCTTGCAGGGGTTTGCCAAATGGCCCTGACACTGACAACTCTTACAAGCACTAATTCAATATTAAAGTTTCAACTACTTCCATACTCCAGGAAAGGTCATATTTCAAAAACAATTTTATTCTAAATCAGAAAGAAGCTGGAGATGCTGAGGATTCCCCCTGCCCAGCCACATCCTGCAAACAACAACAGGAAAAGGATGTGGCAGCCCCAAGGGTGACAAGGCTCTCAGCTGGAGCATTTCACAAGAGTGAGTTTGAAGCAGAAAAGGTAATTTGAGCCACCTTGGTGTCACAGATCTAGCTCATCATCCTTCCATTGGCTCTGGGATGGGGTGGGTGGGAAGAGAATTATACTTGTTAAGCAGAGAGAGGTCAAATAAAAACATGGATTTTAAGACTGCCGCTGTACCTGACCTTTGTTACTTATGTGACACTTCAGGAAAGAACATTTTTTATACAATATTGATAAGGCAGGCCTTGCAAAGGCTCAGCAAAAACTAAGTGATTTAAGACCAATTATTAAGGATAAATCCAGTAAGAAGAGTGCAGGTTTTCCTCAGAAGAACTGCAGCAGGTCTGGGATGCTCTTGTCTGCTCTGCAATACAATGGACAGTGGCAGGTCAGCTCATCACACATCACCTCATGTGCTGAGGGTGGGAAGGCTGATTCAGGACCTGTGGAACACCCAGCCACCTGCTCCAGACCACCACAGAGCTACCAGAGCTAAATCTCCACTGAAGTTAGCTGGATGACACCCATTAGAGTTACGTTCATCCTTCTATCTCTCTAGCAGAGCCTGTTGGCACTTAAATGTGCTCTGCCTTTAGAGGAAAGAGAATTACAGAGCAGACAGATCATCTCCTGAGATCCTCTGGTTCCAAACCTAGTGCTCATCAGCAGAACTCAACACCAAAGACAGGTGACACCAGGGGACAGGTACCAAGTGCCCAGGAAGCTGCTCAGTGAATTGACAGCAGTTATCTCAACCGTGTGTGGGCATTCAAGGAGTTTGCACATAAGAACTGTATGCCTCACTGGAGAAAGAAAGGGAAAAAGCAGATCAAAACTCAAAAGTACAATATTCTTAATTAGAAAATAGAGTGAATAAACCCCACAAAGTCCTGGTATGCCATGGGTGTACAATGAATACTCACCCAAAAAGAGCCCGTTGTAGCAGGGAGTCACTCACATTAACCCATTTGCCCAGCCTGGAAACTTCTACAGGAGAGCCTTGATTATCATTATCTGTGTCAGGATGCCAATGGAAAGAACTTGCTGTTTTCCAACCACTTTTTGAGATTAGCCTTCTTTTCTTAGAGTGTTCCACTAATTGTTTTTTCTTCACTTGCATCAGCAGGAGACCCAATTATAGCTCCAGCTTCAATCTGCAATAACCTCCTTTTTAAATAGCGTGAGTCACCTTTTCACCTTTTTATTACAGAGATAGCAGAAAGGTCTGATAGAGAAATAGGACAAATCCAAAATTCCATTTTTCAGAAATGGGATTTTTTTAATTGTTGGCCACTTTCCTTGATTTAATTTAAATCACATTTACATCCTAATAGGACCTAGAAGAAAATGTTTCCCAGACATAGTTTGCTGTATGTAGCTCTAGTTTTTTAACAGCATCTAAAGTACCTCCTGTTTTCACTGATTAAAATATTATTTTTTCCTCCAAAAGGCCCAGCATCACTGAATCTATTGTCACTCACTGAAAGTAATCTCTTTTTTAATAACTAAGTAGGCCATCTATCCTTGGGCATGCAGACTGCTAACCTTGAAAGCTGCTGGATGAATTGACTGACATGTACTGGGTGCAGAGAGATGAATAAACTGGAGCAGTATTTAGTTGAAGTAAATTCCCAAGACGCCATTAATTGTGATTTCAAAAAGACAGCTCTCACTTCCACCTGGCAAATGCAATTATGCAATAGAAGGGTAGTTCAACAAAACAAACAACAGCTCAGACCAGCAGCTGACAGAATGACATGCACTGTCTTCTTTAAATGTGTTTGAGAAACACAGCAATAAATCAAAGGAAAGTGCTCATTTGTTCTGGGAACCTGAATTGCCACAAAAACATGCAGTTTGCACTTTGAAAACAATCCCACAATCAGTTAATAGCATAATAATGTTTTGAAACTTATGTAAGTTGAATCTTTGAGAAACCTGTTAACAATAATTAATACTATTGAAAAAAGTGTTTTGTAAACTCCAAAGGAAAATGAGCCTTACTGAACCCCATTCAGCCCAAACTCTTTCAACTCAGGGTGAAAACCCTACAGCACCCACTAGAGAAAAAGGTTAAAAAGGGATAGGACTGAAATTTTAAGACGCCAGAGAGACTGGCAGGAGAGTGCTGCTCTTGTTTTTCAGAAAAATAATGGCAGAGACTAGAAGGTCACTAGTTGGATTAGCACTTCTTCACTGAAGTAAACGAGTTTACACCTGCAGATAATTGGTTCTGAAATGGGAGACTGATTTCTGAAACCTGTACATTTTTTTAAACCAGTGATGAAAAGCAGCAAGATGGTTCATTGCTAGGATTTGGGTTTTCTAGCAAAAGGCAAACTGATCCTAACGCTTCCCCTTTCTCACCTTTGAGACTTTGAGCCTGACTGAATAGTTTGAACTCTTCTGTCAAGTCAATGTCCAGGATCAAGGACCAGCCAGAAACCATTCATAGAGCAAGAACTGTCACCCCAAGCTCTGCATTGTCCTCTCTGATGGGCTGGCACCTTTTGTTCATTGAGCCTTCTTGCCCTTTCCTTGCACTTTCTACTGCTTCCCCTTCCCCTCCTCAACAGGTAACTGCCTCCACCTGCTGCAGGTCTTACCATCATCTTTGGAAGAGGAGGACATGGTTGTTTCTGATCCTTTTCCACTCAAATCACAACTTAATTTCTGTTTAAAGAGTAGCCATGAGTAGTATTTTAAAGTGTTTTAGAAGAAAGAAGCTAGTACTTTAAATTGAAAAAACCCACCCCATAAACTCTAAAGTCCACAGCAGGAGGGTAAAGCACACCACCCAAGACAAGGATCTAAGAATCCACCCGTGCTTCCTGCTTTAGCTGGAAAGAAATGAAGCATCTGTCCTGCCATACCTTTTGTTGCACCTTAAACTCCAAATACGTAGTAACAGATCTGTTGGAGGAAAAATAATCCTGCAGACTCAGCCATCAAAGGACTTCATCTTCAGAGCCACACCAGGACTATAACCCATATACACAGAGACTGTTCTAAAGGAAGTTTAGCTTAAATGTAATTATTTTAAATTCTAGTAACAACTTAAAACATTCCAGTGGTGAGAATTGCACTTGGGGAAGGGCATGCTTTCTGAGGCATCCTCCCGTGTAACAGTTACCTGGATTTCTTTTTCTGTTCCAGACCAAACTAATGCAAAATTCACCGAGACAAGTCTATAAACCACAGACATCTCTGATCACTAATAGGCAGCAACCACCAGCAGTTTTCAGCTTGGGTTCGTGGAAGCAACTGTTTGAGGCTCCCTGCTGACTCTGGGAACCTCCCCTTCATTCTCCTGGGGGACACCCAAACAGAGAAGGAGCTTTTGTTTGAACTTCTGTATTGGGTCTCTTTTCCTCTCTTTGAAGAGGTTTGTTTGTACGTCACACAAAGTTAAATTAAATGTTATTGGAAACACAGTAACAGGAGTATATATTTCTTATTGCTGATTTGCCTCTCCTGGCTGTAGGATCTGACAGCAGTAGAGGAGATTCGAGAGCACAGGATGCGGTAATGCGTTTCTGTGCATGATAAACCAAGTTAGATGCTACATTTCAACCTAAAAAAAATTAAAAGACATTGTTTTCACTGCCACTGTGAGTGTAACTAATAAATAACACCAGAGGGTGACATGAGGCCAGACGGGGCCAGCACAGAGAGGGTAATGCAGTGGCAGCAGTATGGTGGGGTCTGTCCTTATGCCCCACACATACCTCACCATCCCATCACTCCAGAGAGAGGGAAAACCAGTTTCTGGGCTCTGGTGCCTTGCTTGTGGTTTGGCACAGCACAGTGAGCACCATAAAACAGAGAGAAAGCCCTGTGTGTGCTCAGGTGTCCCCAAGGGATTGCAGCTCCACGGGCATCTCCCTCCCACCACAGCGGTGGCTGTGAGAAGCCAGATCCCACCAGTGCCAGGGAGGCACTGAAGGGGTGACACAGTTCCAAACAAGCACATAAAATGACCATTTTTAATGCCTGTGGAGCCCTGGAGCTGCCTCAGTGCTGAGGGTGCAGGACCAGGACCACACAGCCCAACCAGAAGGAATGGGAGAAGGCTCCTGGACATTCACTTGGGGTTGCCGCAGGTGTTGGGAATCACCAGAAATGGCCACAAGCGTCAGGAATTACCAGGAATGGCCTCAGGTGCTGGGAATCACCAGGGGCGGCCTCAGGTGCCAGGAACGTCTATCACCCCCTGCCCTGAGGGAGGGACCCAGCCCTGCTGAGCTGTGAGAGCACCTGTGAGCACAGCTTGGGGGGCTGGGGGAGCCCAGCACAGCTTCCTCACCACAGGGAAACAAGCGCAGAAGAAAGGTTCCAGGCTGAACAAAATGAGGTGTTTAATACAAAATGCCACAGCTCTGGAATGACTGTCACACCCACAGTAGCTGTGGCCCAAGTGGAGTCCAGCCAGGGGCACCAGGACAACTTGTGATTTTGTTATTCACACAATCCCAGAATGTGCTGAGTTGGAAGGGACCCACAAGGACCATCCAGTCCAACCCCTGGCCCTGCACAGGCCCAGCCCCAAGAGTCACCCCCTGTGCCCCAGAGGATCATCCAAACCCTCCTGGAGCTCTGGCAGCCTTGGGGCTGTGCCCACTGCCCTGGGGAGCCTGGTCAGTGCCAACCAGCCTCTGGGGGAAGAACCTTTTGCTGAGATCCAACCTGAGCCTGCCCTGACACAGCTCCAGCCCTTCCCTGGGTGCTGTCCCTGGTCCCCCCAGAGCAGAGCTCAGTCCCTGCCCTTCCTCTGCCCCTGCCCAGGCAGTTGGAACTGCACTGAGGTCTCCCCTCAGTCTCCTCTGCTCCAGCTGAACACACCAAGTGCCCTCAGTGTCTTCCCACGGCTTCAAATCAAGGCCCTTCCCCATCCTTGTTGCCTTCTTTGGACACTCTCTAATGGTTTCAGATTTTTCTTGTGTTGCACCATGATAAAATTATTTTAAGGATCTGGATGTCTGAGCCTCTGCTCTGGGAAATGTGGGGCTGAGCCAGTGAGCAAACCTGGTGTGACTGAGTGCGGGGGGAGCAGCTGTGGAGGGGCCTCTGTCCCAGCTCTGGCTCCCTGGCACTGACAAAGGAGCGCCGGGACGGTGGGACGGGGAACCTTCCCCGACACTGCTTCTATTACAAAGGCAAGCAAAGGTAAAACTTTGGGATACTGCAACATTTGGGGGAGGTTGAATTTCATTGTGGCCAAATTATCAGCCATCAGCCTCAATTTCACCCAAATTGGCTGTCAGAGAAGTAACTGTGAGTTTCTAGTCAGGGGCAGGCTCCAGCTAACACGGGTTCCTCCCTTTGACACACCTGTCAAATAAGAGCTTAGTAACAACCTGGTGTACGTGTGTTTGGTTACTTACAGGAAGCAGATTCTCACCAACATTGCTGGTAGCCAGTAAACACTCCCTCTTTGCCCAAAACCTGCATTTATGGAGAAAATACAGTCGCTATATTGTTGCAGCAGGGACAAAAGTAAAATCCCAATACCATCCTGTCCACAAAAGCTGTCACACAGGCACTTCCCACAGCTCTAACAGGGGCTGAGCGCATCCAAAGCAAATAAACTTGGCCATTAGATAATCACAAACTAGCAGTGACTTTCCCAAGTTAGTGACATCATTGTGAGACGTACAATAAACAGATTAAAAGATGTGGAAAATCTGCTGAGCCTCAGTGAAGTCCTGCATGTGCTGTGGCATCATTGATAGTTACAGGTGAGCTGTGGAGCCAGGTGAGCTTATGTGGTTTTAATCTGTGATTAACTTTTGACTTATATGAGAAGGAAATTTCCAAGGAATTTCATCTATGAATTTTCCACAGAGCTGCTTCAGAACTGATGTGTCTGTGTTTTATTTCATTCCCAAAGCTCCCTGCGCTGTTCCTGTAACTTCAGCGTTCCCTCAGGGCTGCATTTCTCAGATCTCCTGGGGTGATTTTGGGTTGCATAGCACTCCCTCTTTTCCACTTGAGAAATCTGGAGAGAAATGTTTGAGCAATGGCAGAGTTTGCTGCGCAGCAGGAATAGCACCCTTGGGCCTGTAGCCCACAGAGGTTCTTTGCTATCCCTGCCTTGCACGTGCACCCACAGCTCTTGCCAGGCTGCCTTCCAAGAACAGGAACTTGCTGGAAGTCCAGAAAGTCCCAGCAGGCCAAGTTCTCCTGGTTTTTCACGTCCTGTATCAGTGGAGCTCCATTCTATCCCCAGGCCTTGTTTCTCAGGGTGCAGCCACTCTGCAGACGTGTGTCCTCTCCCCTCACATCAGAAATGCCACAGGCAGGGGCTGCCAAGCACACCCAGACACGCAACATCTAAACAGAAACCCCAGGCCCGGGAGGTGAAATCCCCTCCATAATGCTGTCATTCTTTTGTTCTTTATCTGAGATTGAACAGGTGTGCAATGCTCTGTCAGGGTTTTTTAACAGGTGGAAAATGTCATCTTGTCATGAGATGTAAAACACTCCATTGCAGTGGTTTCTGGATCTCAGTGCTCATCACCCAACCGTGAGATACAATACTTGTTCCAGTCTCTGACCCATCATTTACTTTGTCAGTTACTGGCAAATATATCTCAGTGTTGCACCCGGCAAATATGTAAAAATATCAAATGCAATGTGTTGTTAATAATATGGTTGTAAGTCATTCACAGCAATTAAACTTGCATTACAATTAAATCTCTTCTGGCCATAATGATGTTCCCGTCTTGCCATTTTATTATTGCAAAGTCAGAAGTACAAATAAATGTATAAGAAATTGTAATTAGGTACACTCATTTGTTCTAAGTGCTTTTAAATGTTGCCTTTTAGAAATATAAACTGGCATAAAAATATGTGATATAAAGATTTCACACCGAAAAACGTCTTTTTCTTCTTTGTTTGTATTTCTCGACCGGTATGCCCAGTTTCATTGCAATACTAGATACTTTATGTAATAGATATTTTCGGCTTTGGAAGAAAATTTTTAACTGTGATTTCCAAGTCGAGAGAATCAATGAAATTATAGTACTCTCAGAATAGCATCTCTGAATTCACACCCTCAGCCAGCAATACTACTTTGCAAGTATTACTTAAAATTCTGTTGGTTTTGTCTTCATAATCTACTCTCTTCCCTTAATGTATCATTGCCTACACTAGCAAAAAGCAGAAATAGTAAAAATCTTAGCCAACAAGGTTTTGAGACCAAAACTCCTTTTCAAGGGATAGAATAAAGAAAACTGTTCATTTCTTTTCAAGAGTTCTGCTACTAGAGATGTAGAAATTTCTGTGTAACTCCCATTTGAGAAGGAGGCAAAAGTTATTTATTGAGGACCTAAAACCATTTTTTTGTTTTCTGGAGTTCTAATGCACTTTAACCCCACATCTATAAAGACAAATTCAAACTAAAATAAGCAGAGACAAGGAATACTGGAATGATGGAGGAGCTATTGTAGAAAATCAAACCTTTGGCATGCTTAGTCTTAGCAAATCAAAGGCTAAGGTTGTTATTTATAGAGGGCAGACATATCTGCCTGGAAAAATGAGACCTAACCCTCCAAATACTATATTTAAGGTGGAGCTGGAGTCAGATATGGACGGAGCTAGCCAGCGAACAGCTTTATTGTCCCACAAGGCCTGTTGTGGTTCAGTGTTTGTCCCTGGCCATGACCGTGGAGGGCTGGGGGATGAGTTCATGGTGGGTGATGAGGGGGACTGAGCCAGAGAGCAGCTTCAAGGTGAGCCACCTCTGCAGACAAAGCCAGCTGATGTCCCACGCTCAGGTGTAGGCTTGGAACAAACTGTTCTTTTTTTTACCTAAACTGCATTAATTACCCAGTCCTGCCCTGCAGGGAACCGTTTGTTAGTCATTACAGCAGAGTGGTGGGAATCCTAAGGTGGGAATCTCTTGACTATTTCACAGCTTTATTGTGTTTGTTCCTACTCTTCTCCTGCACCACTGGAATTGTTATTTTTCTGTCTCTCACAAGGGAGCGAGCAGGTAACTGATGGATTATTGAATCCCTTTCTGAAAACTCTCCAGGCACTTCTCTGCATACTGTAGATGTCTAAATGCATTTAAAAGCATACCTGAAAGCCCTCCAGGCCGGTAAAGTATGGCTACAGAAGTGCTACAGAGGTGCAAAGTATTATCTCAGTTATTAAGTGTACATGTCTCCTTGGATACGAGTCAGGCTAAATCATAGGGTTTTTTGCTATATGATAATAGGCTTTGGAAAATTAATTAATGAAAGAATTGGGCATAGACAGAGAATTACGTGAAGGATGCCTGAAGCTTTTTTAACTTCATTTGCTGGAAAAATAGAAAGTATGCAGGAAATGCCAGGTTATGCGTCTGAGTCTTTATATTGTACCCACCCTCCAAAAAAAAAGTAGAAAAAAAGGGCTTTTTTTTTTTCTTGTACAGAAACAAGCAGAGTCATAAGAGAGTTTTTCAGTATTCTGTGTTATTCCTGTTGCTAAGGAAACTTTCCTTCATCTGTGCTCAGTAAGGCATCCTCAAAAACCCCTCCACAGAAGGATGACATTACAGACCAGTGTCAGAAAAATCAGCTGACAATTAAATTCCAGAAAACTGGAAAGTTTTAACAAGAGAGTTCCCAATTTCTTTTATAAAGCCCAGGATGATTTGTAGCAGAGAGGGGCCTGAAGGAATTATAGCAGGTCTGTATGATTAATCTTATCCCTACAGAATTTCCCTCAAGAGGAAGAAACAAGAATAAAATAAAACATTTGGCTTGGTTTTGTTGGCACTGCCCCATCAGCTTAGATCCTGTATGGTCTCCACTGTACTTTCTAAATGACTAAAAATCTCCCTCCCCAAAAGACCAGTAGATATTCTTTGCTTTCATCTCTACTTGGATGATAAAAGATTAAATAGAGCAGGAAATAAAGAAATCCTCAAGATCTCTGTTTTCTGCAGCAGATTTCCCTTTCTCTGTTGCCGGTGTTCATTTCCAATCCATCACACAGGCACCACCATGGCTTTCAGTACCACTGCTCCCAAAACAATGCCACTTTCCATGAGAAAGAGAGCAGAGTTGTCTCTTAGAGAAACATTAGGGGAGAGCGTGCCCTCTAATTTCTGTTGTGGGATTCCTCATTCTTTCCTGGCATATTTTTACCTGCTTTCATTACAAAGCCTGGAAATCCATGTTAGCAGCTGGTCTTGTTATGCCCTTTGACACAAATGAAATACGGAAATAATGCGACATTTCCTGGGGGAGTTTGGAATGCCGGCTGGGCCACATTCCAGGACACAGTAAGGAAGGGGGTTGGTGTATCTCTCCTCCTACATGCCAAAGATCTGCTGCCCCAGCAGTGTCTGGCTGAGCTCCTTCCTCCAGCAGCACAGACAATGTCAGGAAAGAGGACAAGAAATGGGGCTCCTGGAGCACGACTCTGCTCTGGCACACTTTCCAGAGAAGGCACCTTCAAGCAATCCTCAGTTGGGGAGAATTAAACTATTGCTTTACCCTGTCCATTTTATCTAATAGCCACTAATGACCTTATGCTCTGTGCTTTTGTCTAATTGCTTTTTAAAACCATTTGCACTTTTGCCTGGTGTTAAAATATGCATATTATTGGTCCCATTAGTGTTGCTCTCATAGAAAATGTGATACAGGAGCCAGTAGACCAAATTTTGCTTGGATGTACACTTCTCTAGGGTGAAAATAGAAGAAAGACAGACTCTGAGATCCTTTCTCTCTCCTGAAGGGAAGCAGTGGCTGTCTTACACTATGAAGCCACTCATAATATTCACTAGGAAAATACTATGTCTCCCAAAAAGGAGATGAACCTTGTGTGCTATATGACAATGAACCTTGTGTGCTCTACCCTCCTATCCCAATTCATGGCATGTCTCTGCCCTGTGAGAATTTCTGGGCACAATTCCACCATCTTTGGTAGAAAGTTTTTATTTTCCTCTTTGAAACCATTTATTTTGGCCTCCGATTCCCAGCTGTTGCAGACCAGACATGAATGTGAGCTTCAGCAGAGACAGAATTCGCTTCCCCCCTTACTCACCAATGAAACCCAGCAGTTTTCATCCTTGCAGAGGTGCAGCTCTGATGGATGCAGAACCCATCTGTCATCTTCAGCTCTGGATGCAGACTCACCCGAGACAACCAAGGAAAAAGACGTGCCTGTCCAGTGCCATGCTTCCTCAGGAGGTTTTTCTCCTTCACAGAAGGGATTTCAGTAATATTATTTTCCCATTCAAACTCCCTTTTTTTACGAGAATCCCAGGTATTGTAGAAGTAGAGCTACTGAGAAGCTTCTCTGTCATTACATATGTGAAAGTTAGGCATTTGTACATATAGAGCCATGGAAATATATGTGTCTGGATATGGCATTGCCATCAACATTTATGGCTTACAGCTACGTCACACACACACAACCAAACCCAGTCCATTCACAGGCCTGTTCCCTCTGCTGCCTGCTACAATCTGTCCTGGTTTTCCTCCACAGTGTGCACAGCCTTCAGGAGGAACTCTCTGTATGTGATTTCAAGCCATAAAATGTTTTTTCTTGTTCCTTCTTCATCTCCTGGATGAGAATCCACAAAACCATCTGAGCATCTCCAGCACCGGAGTGTGACCTGTTGAACACGACTACAATGTTACCTCTCTGGAACCTGCCAAAACAAGCCTTATGCTGTGATGTATGAAACTGTAAGCCATTCCCTGTTTCCAACAAATGGAGAGCCTCAAAGGGATGCCATTTCTTTGCAGATGGCTCAGGTTTTGCTCACAAGACCTTAGCTTTCATCTTGGTGAGCAGGAACGGAAAACAGAACAGTACTGTGGTATGTCTGGAACATGAAAGATACATTCTGCCTCTTCTTTGATGTCTCATGAAAGAAAACTGGAAGAATACAAATGCAATGTCATTAAAACACATTACTAACCCAGCAGGAATGGAGAGGTTGGTGCATTATAAATTTTTGCCCAGTACTACTTCAAACTATGATCTGTAGTATACTGAGGAAGCTGTCCTGAGTAATGGCTTTCAATAGGACAATGAGTTTTAAACTTTCACAAGTGACAATTTTTTAACACTATTTTGAGGTACCTTGAAGTGGCAGTTGCTGGCTAGGGACCAAAAATCTAAATGTCAAGGCTTAGATATACAGAAAATGGAAGATAATGATGCACAAAAATAAATGGAGAAGAATTGAGGAAAATACCGGAAAGAGGAAGAGCAGAAAACAGTTTGACCCACCAGTGAGTCTGGTTCCACTTCTATGGAAATGAGCTCATTACTGCTATTTTATTTTTTTTTAAGCTCCTGGTTGATTTGTGAAGTGCTGTTTGAATTCTGATAAGGGCTTCGTGAATCACTGAAAAAAACATTTGAACAAAATATCCAGTCAAATGATTACCAAGTCCCATAGATTAATCAGCTGCCTGAGCACTTTCTATAACAGAGCAGGCACTAAGAGAGCAGTTTCTCCCCTGGTATCATGAGTCTATAAGGTTTCATTCTGCAAAGAAAAGGGATCATGCTTCTGAAATCTAATTCTGGATGGTTTCTCCATCCAAGAGCCAACATTAAAAAGGAAAGACATCTTTGATTCCCCCCACACACACCATTTCCATGTTTGATCTGTTTTAAAAATCAGCATCCCAAGAATTGGCCATAGAATTACTCCTCATTCCTCAGAAATAGGAGCATCTGTGTTATTCATAGACAGTGCTTTGTAACCCATCAGTGTTGGCAGGAGGCACAGCCAAGCAGGGAAGGGAAATGCTCGAGGTCCAGAACTGGTTCTTCATAAACCTTCAGGATGCTGAAATAAAAATCAAATAGAGCAAGTAAGCTTTTTTTATCTTATAAACCCATTCATTTTTAGAGTGTCTTTAGACATGAGCAGAGTCTGTCTGTGACAGCTGGGTTTGTAACTGAACAACACTGATTGACTTCACGTGTTATTCATACAGCACCTACACCTTTCATTAATTCTCTACACACTTCAAACAGAACGCCCTTGGCAAATTCTGTGACTCTGCTAATTTGCCTTGTACTAATTTTCAAGGTGTGCATAGGTCACCAGCTCTCTCCACATGCATCGTGTAACAATGCTCTTTCTAGAAATTACACAAAAGAAAGCTAATCCTTTTGCCTCAGTCATTGTGTGGCTTTCCCAAAACCCTTCACATTTTAGAAATGATGCAGTTTATCACACTTCAACCAAGGCAAACAGAACAGCAACAACCATCCTCATGGGAGATGCACAGATGCCCTGGGGAGGTACATTCTTTAAACACTTAGAGGACTCTGCACTAATGTCAAACAAGGGGTTAAATTAGCATTTGAAGTACAAGAACCAAGGCCAGGCTGGACGGGGCTTGGAGCAACCTGGGCTAGTGGAAGGTGCCCCTGCCCATGGCAGGGGGTGGCACTGGATGGGCTTTAAGGTCCCTTCCAACCCAAACTATTCTAAGATTCTGTGAAGTATCTGTTTGGTTTTTTTAGAATACTATCCAGAGATGGATGGACATACATACCCACCATTCTGCAGTTATGATGATTTTCATTTTAAGACCAGCAGGAGGTTGAGGGATAAATTTCATTATAATTTACATGAGGAATTACACTGGTGCAAATAAGAAATAATTTAGCATATATGACTCCACTGAACTGGTACAAACTTAAGCTGATTTTCATTTTCTAGAATGTAGAAATGATTTTGGAGGAGGGTTTTAAAGTTATAGAGCATTATTCTATTCAGTTGATAGCATTATTAATAATGCAGAGACAGTATTGTCACTCTGTTGTTCCCATACATTGAGACAAGAGTTTGTGAGGCACCAAAGCTGCTTTGTTAAAATACTTCCAAGGTTTCCTTTCTGCTTCTCACATTTCTGCACTTCTCAGAGCACCAGACAGAAAGGAATCAGCATTTGAAGAAAAACAAAGACAGAGGATTGGTGGGGAAAAGGAAAATATCAGAAGCTATTTCTCTTCACAGTGAACTCTCATGACAAAGTTGTAGAGGTGGCAACAGCTCTGGAGGGAAAGTTTGTGTGCTCTGTAGGTGAAGTGCAAACTGAAGGTCCGGCAGCACTCTGACATTTCTGAGACCTTCCACTCCCAGACTTTTTAATTGCAATTTGAGTTTTGACATTATTGATACCCCGTTTGGTTCCCTATTTCCCTCCAGGGAAGGCTGTGGTGTAGGATAGAAAAACGACTGGTTATTTTGATTATTTACAAAAACATAAACAATAACATAGAGACTATTTTCTCTTTGCTATTTATTTCCACTTATATTTGTGAACAATGTTACTTCTTCCCATTTAGTTCTGATTTCAAGATGATGAAAGTCCCATTCAAACCAAATGAAAAAATAATATCATTACAACTTAACAAAGATTGGGACTCCCTTTTGCTAGGTAAAATACAGATCTAGTTCTCATTCCAAAATATAAAGGACAGGTGAAGAAAAGAAAGATGGTAAAAAAACAGAGGTATCTTATTAGTGTTCCCTATTAGCTATAGGGGGGAAAACCCTTACTCTTACTTCCTCTTTAATTATTTATCTAAAGATCTTATAAAAGAGACAAAGAATTCAAAAAGTGAAAACTGGAATCATTGGGAAGAGAGGGGTGTGATCCTGGGAAGGAAATGAAGAAAGACCAGATTAATCCCTTCATACTGTAAAGATAGCACACTGTGCAAAGTTAAGAGTTTTATTCACAGATTGCACAATTTGAATGACCAAAGTTGCCTGTCAAAATAATTTGTAGTGCCTTTACTTACTGAAGTTCATTAACTATAAATTCTCCCATCTAATGTTGTTTTAAAGGTAAGAATTATATAATGCAGGAAATTCCAGGTATATGGCTTTATATAACATAAAATGTTCAATCATTACTATGGAAGGCAAGGTAGTCCAGCTCTACTGAAGGAACTTCCCCAGCAGAAATCTCCTCTGTGGAATCCTGCCCAGCACAATGGAAAAATAGGATCCAAGCACTCTTTGCATGGCCATAGTCAGTTTTTCTCCTGTAATTTAAGCAACTGGACCTTATTCTCCCATTTGACTGGACTTTCTTACTGGTATCTCATATTAGTTTGCCCTTTTTCAACAACCAGACATTTAACTGGGTAAGCATCGTGCTTCTATCATTTTGGTTTCAGTGTTTAATAATTCTAAATCATTAAGTTATCTTTAAAAGAAATGGTTTGGTTTTCTCTTTGTTAAAAAGCATTAAATCTACAGAAATGTGAGCAGGTAATGATTCTTTGTCCCTTTTTCTCTCCAGGCTAGAATGTGGACAGGAGGAAAGTTCACATGGCAACCCCAGATCTGGGCAAACCAACCCTAAAACTGGTTGGGACATGGACCAAGACTCATGTTCCCATTTTTGTAAAGGGGGAAAGCAGTTCCCATAATACAGGTGTTCAAACCCTGATGGCTCTGAGAACTCTCTGGTATTGTGGTACATATTTGCCAGCTCTGCCACCACAGGTCTCAGTAAAGAAGCTTTGGTTGCCTCAAAGAGTCATTTCAAAAACTGTCCCTGCTGCATTAATATGCCACAAAAATAAAAGGAGAGCTACTCCTTCCCGCTGTGAGCCAGGATAACACTGCCTGTGTGTCCATGAGGGGCAGGTGCAATGCCTGGCCCAGCCACAATATTCAAGTCTACCACATGCTCTGCAATAAGCTACAAACTCCTTCTGCAAAGAAAATTGACAGAGCTGCCCCAGTGGTGTTTCCCTGCTGTGTGTGTGCAGCATATTATTCTTCCAGATTCCCTTTCTTCCCCCCAGGACAGACACATTCATGTGTGCATTTAAAAAATCTGTTCTGTGAACAATCCATGGCCAGTCAATACAAAACCAGCAGAAAGACAATACCATTGATCCGAGTGCACAGCCCTAATAAAGGCAGTGCCCTCAGTGGCTACAAAGTCTAAGCAAGGCAGTGCTCAAGTGGTTTTCCTTTTAATTGTTTTGTGCCTTCTACCCTCCTTAGGAACCCAAAAAATACTGCACCGTCAGTCTGTGCACCCCTTCCCTTCCTGGGTTAGAAAGCTCTAATGCAGCACATTTACACTTCCTAAACAAGCATTCGGAATTAAGAGCATTTAATCAAAACCTTTTTTCTGATTAACTGTACTTTCATCAGGAAAATTTTAAACACGTTTTCCTTTTCATCATAGGTTGACAGACCTCCTTCATCAGTCCTTTAATTAACAGCAGGTAAGGGAGGCAGAGTGAATATGACACACTATTACTTCTGCTTGATTTCAGGTCTGCTTGTGAGACTTTCTCTCAGCTCATAGCTGAAATTGTCTTATCTCATCCATTCCCGGGATTACTGTTTCATGTAAACGTCATTTTTGCTGTCCAAAACATTAAAAAAACCCACACCAGTGTGCTCTAACTCCTGTCTGTCTCTGAGAGACATGAGGGAAGCTGTATGCTTTTGATCAAAGACAAGATCCCCACTTCAAAGTAACACCTCGTCTGTAAATACATTACACAGTGCTCTTGCCGAAGGAAGGGGGACTCCTTGATTTCATATAACCCAAGGCTCGTACCGTGGGATTCGCCTGCGCTCGCACAGTTTAATCTTCCTCCTCTGAATACAGGCAGAAAATTAAACAAAAAGGTTCTAAAGACCTTGGGTTCCAGTCTCCTCTTCTTTATCTAAGCCCAATACTTCACTGAAGAACACCTGACTTACTGTGGACTGAGAGAAGAACATGGAAAAAAGTACAAATTTCAGAAGCATCACAGACTTTTTTTAAACCTAAGTCTTCCTTCCTGGGACAGAAAGTAGTGGCTACGTGGCTGCAGATGCTCCACCATTAACTTGACTGGGATCTTCCAACATTTTTTGTATCACCACTGGAGATGTTTTGGTTATTTTGTTCCTTGCTGCAGTCTAGAAAAGCCAAACAGAATTCCAGACTATCTCCAACAGATTTGATGATGTTGGGAAAGGACATTAAATCATTTCATAACATGCTGATCATAGGCTTGGTGGTATCGGGTCATACAAATAACAGGAACTCTTCGAGAGGTATCTACAAGTAATTGCACATGAAAAGAAACAGTTTGGAGTGGGCACAGGGGGGTCAGATTTACCATCAAGAAACAGCATAATCAACAATGTGAGGGTGCAGATATCACTCCCATCTCTATGAAGTCAACAGGAAGCAGCCTAAGACTGAAATGAATTACAGTTTTCTGCACAAAATGCCCCTAATTCAGTGATCAGGGTGTGGTTTATAAGTCACAAAAAATTCATTACATCTTAAAAAAATCCAGTGATCTGAAAAAATCAAATTTTGGTCTTCAGGAATCTGAATTTTGAGGTTATTTTAAATTGTCCTGTTGTTCCACTAAAACCTCTTGTGTCTCTCAAAAGCAGAAAAAAAAATTCCATTTACCTGAAGTGAATGCGCAAAATGCTAGAAATGTGTAAGCTCTTATTGCTAATTAGGGATTAAAACCTCTTGAACATTCAAGACTGTTAATAAGCTGAAACAAGTCTTTGTTTCTGCTATATTTATCCTCAAGGTGTACTGCTCCTCTTTTTCTCTAAATCTGATTACTGCAGTAAATGTGTAACAAAAAGATCTCAGGGTTCCTTCTCTGGCTTTGGAAAGAATCAGCTCCTTTTAGGTTTCTACACCAATATTTTCACTGTGCAGCAAAGTATAATCCTTAGTCAAAAATTTGGTATCACAACCTGCTCTTTTGGTGAGACAGAAGAATGAGCATCTTGCTCTCACTGTGCCAGCAGTAATAGAATTGTATTGTGGACATTTGGGCTGGATGGCAGAAGGTGCAGCCAGGAATGTCCAGCCCCACATTCGCAGCCCATTCACATCCCAAGTGGGTGTTTGTATTTGTGGATGTGTGTCTAAGACCTGGGTCCAAACAACAGCTGCTCAAGGTAAGAGAGCTAAGGACAATTTGAGCCCAACAAGGTGGTTCCCATCCTTTCTGTGCCAGCTCTGCTCTCCTAAAGTTAAACTTCTCTCAAAATGTGATCCTGTGGCAGCTCCTTGTGAAAGGTCAGCTGGAGCCTCACAGACATGGAGCAAAACTGCCTGGGCAGGGGCAGAGAAGGGGCAGGGACTGAGCTCTGCTCTGGGGGGGCCAGGGACAGCACCCAGGGAAGGGCTGGAGCTGTGTCAGGGCAGGCTCAGGTTGGATCTCAGCAAAAGGTTCTTCCCCCAGAGGGTGGTTGGCACTGACCAGGCTCCCCAGGGCAGTGGGCACAGCCCCAAGGCTGCCAGAGCTCCAGGAGGGTTTGGATGATCCTCTGGGGCACAGGGGGGGACTCTTGGGGATGGGCCTGTGCAGGGCCAGGAGTTGGACTGGATGATCCCTGTGGGTCCCTTCCAGCTCAGCATATTCTGGGATTGTGTGAAAACAACATAAGCCAGTAAGTCCTGCCACATTTATACAGAATGTGAACTTACAAAGGTGTTCTCAGTGAACACAAAACCATATCAGACACTTCCCAGGGCTCGTGCTGCAGAGACCTGACAGGCCCTGTTTGTGCTATTAGCACTGAATACGTACCTTTTCACATGCTTGGTTGCATTTTGCCATCTCTGTACTCCTGTCTGGCAGTGAAACTCCCACAACTTCCCAAAGGGTGAAAAATTAAACAGTGTAGCAGACAGAGAGGGACTCTGCAGTTTGTACAAGCTCAGACTTTGCTGAAAAGCTGAGGGCATACCTGGAAACACTTTTAAAATATATAAAATTCATGAATACTTTTCAGCTTGCAGCTGAGACATAAATATGTGTAATGAACATGTAACAGACATCTCACCTCTCCAGCATGGATATATATCTGCTGCTTCACCCTCCCTTGGAAGCAGAGTGATTTAATGTGCTTTGCTTGGGTAGTCACCCTCCAGCAAAATAAATGTGATTTCTGCTGCAATCAAAAGAATTTAAACCAAATCACCTCTCAGCTCTCCCTAGGTTCATTTATCCAGACATCCATTTCAGGCTTCGTTTTCAATACAGAGAAATTAAAGCAGGTTTGTTTGAGGCAATCTTTAGGATTCTCCAAGGAGAGATGTCAAGTCTGGTCCTACACGGCCACATCTTTCACATGTGCCGTATTTCCTCAGCCTGGGCTTCTATTCAGCTCTCTTGGAATAAGTTGCTTTCCCAGTCAGGTTATTTGCATCTCTCTGTCTTCTAAAAGCAAAGTTCTGGTAATGGAATGGAAATGGAAAGGTGAAGGGGAAGAGACTCTTCCCTACCACCTTCCCACCATGCCCAGTCCATACCCTAGTCAGGAATTTCCAAGTACATCATTCTCCACGCAAACAAGGAAAAAGAGCAGCAATGTGCTATTGAAATCAGCTTTTATGAGATAGAGTTTGGATTCTGAGCCTGTAGTTGAAGATTTGAATAGCTGCTCCTGCCAGCCTGTAGGCTCAGCCTTGGTGATCACTCGCAGCAGTGTGGAATTGCAGAGGTGCCAGACCATCTGAATTTCCCTTGCCATGTATTCTGGCTCACTGCTTCATGCAGCACATGTAGTGCATGAAAATCACTGCAAATCTCAGCCTTTTCTCAACCGAAGACATTTTTAGCCACCCCTCTCTTTTCATGATATTCAAACCACCCTAAGTAACCTCCTGCTACTTAGTTTTGTCACATGATTTATTAAACAATGGAATCTGAATACTTTCCATGAAAGAGAAATTGGAAATCATATTTTTAATTCAGACCCACAGGATCTGCACATTTATTAATCCAGTGTAATAGTGTCATGATTTTTCACTAGTCATTAGTGAAGAAAGTTGTCTGGCAACCACTGAAAGCTCAATAGAACAGGTCAGGACTATCTTTCTCCATTAATATGCTGCTGTCACCCTGTCAAAATGCTAAAAACAAGGACAACTCAAAGGATATTTAATATGAAGAACAAGCTTCTTTTTCGTGTACATTACTAAACAAATTATTTGCTCCACTCCATTCACACAGAAAATTTTAAACATCATTTCCAACACCTTTTAGACAAATTTGTTGGAAATGTCGTCTCCCATTTGAAACTGTACAACTTTCAAAACTGGCTAAATTTAGCCACTCCTATTGTTATGTTCACAAATTTAAAAAAAAAAAAATCAAAAGTTGGTCAGAAAATATTGATTTAGCAAATGTGTCACACCACTATCTTACTTTCAGCAATTTTTTACAACATCAGGATGCATTATCATATATTTTACTCCAGAATGAGGGAGATGACCCTATACAGAGAGATCAGGTTGTGAAGGCAGGTGGAGGAGGTCAAAGCCCAGCTCTAAAGCAAGGAATTTGAACCCAAAATCTTGCACTGGGATTCTCAGGGTCTGGTTCTGACAAATTTAAAAAAAAAAAAAAAAAGAAAGAGAGAAAGATATTATCGAGATCATCAAGGAAATGGGGGTTAAGGCTCTGTCCCGCAGAAAGAAATACCCTCTGAAATCTGGGGAATTGTGTGAGATCTGCAGAAATGGAGGCTGAGAAGAAGTCTGTGAACTCTTGTTTCTGTTCAGAAAACTAAAGCTGAAGAAGGGTTTTGTCTGAATGATTGTTTGGTCGGTTGGTTTGGTTTAATATCTATTATTCTAAATGTTCCTCCCACAAAATTCTTAATAATTCCAGGTAATGTTGGAATAATAATGAAAACCTTCCCTAAATTAAATTTCCCCAGAACATGTCTACCAACATTTGCGATCCCTCCTTCAAAGACAGACACTACCTTGGAAAAATGAGGCCACTGACTTGTTTCCTATTGAAAATCAGGAATTCAATCCCAGTCAAGTCATTTTCTCCACCTCTCAAACATCTCGTGTTCCATCTTGCTACAAGAATGAAATAAGAACATACCTGACATTTTGCACAAGTATTCTGCATCTGTTTTCATATAATTTTACCCCCAATTTGGGTTACGATTTACCTTAATTGAGCCAAATTATCAGCTTTTTCTTCCCTCTTATTTCATTTTTACAGGGCAGCTCAGCAGATAATTTTATGCTACTGCAGGCCCACAAGGCAGATTCTAATATTGATCTGAATTTTTCCCTTGAATATGATTTGCATTCCTAGCCTGATCTACTTTTTTTTCTTCCCATAGAACATGATTTACATTCTTAGGTCTTGCTGCTTCATTTTAAAGCCATCCTGAAAAAGTCTCTTTCTAATCATCCTTCTAAATTCATGTGGGAATGACTCTTCCTACTGATGCTTAGGAGAGAAAAATCTCACATAAATGGATGCTATTCTTGCAGACTGTAATGACTGGAAACTGTATTTGTTGATGGAAATTAGAGAATTTTTATAGCTTACTAATAATCTAGCTCTGGGACAGCTAATTACCAGGGCTTGCCATGTCTGAATACTGAGGGAGTGCATTCAATCTTCCAGCTCCTCTGGACAGGAAAATATCAGCAGGATCAGCCAAAGACCATCCTTGTGGCATAGCAAACTCCAGCACATGAGATGTTTTCTTTGGATTAAACAGAGGTAGGTTGGGGAAAATTGATTTCCTTTTAGCCATGGCCTATTTCCACTTGCCTTGCCCACCCACTGCACGTGTTGGAGGGGCAGATTCGTTCCAGAGCATGAGCATGGCCTCCCTCACTCCTTTTGGCCTCTTGCCCACCCTCCCAGTTTTCTCTCCAGGTTAATCTCCTCTTCCATGAGACACAGAATTTCACGAGTGAGGTAACACGGTCCGTTATATCCCACTGTCAACATTATATAGACACAAATAAATCAATTTATTTGTTTAATTCTCCTGAATTTTGCCCAAATTTAAAAGTAACTCTGGGACAAGAATCAGTGACACTTATGTTCTCGGTTGTTCTTACCAAGTTCATTCCCTCTGCTATCTCATTTCTAAAAGCACCTATGTTTTAATTTTTCTTTTAATACAAGAAGGAACATGCCTTCTCAAAATTTTTTCTGTTAGATCTGAATAATAAAAACTAATTTACCTTGCTACTACACTATCCTCTTATCATTATTATGTTCTTCTTTTTCCACATATACTTTATTCACTAGAGGTAGTAAATATTACATTTATGGCTTTGACCACAGCTGAAGCTTACAGCTTCCAGCTTTGACCACCACAGTGGTCCAAAAACACTAGAAGAGGAAAATAGAAAACCATATATCCCTGGAATTTTTTGTAGAAGAAGTATTGTATCACACTGGAAAGACACAAGAGGTTGTGTACATCACTACTTTACTTGGGTTAAAGTTTATTATTGAAATGTATCATATGGGAAAAGGAAACCCAGATTTTAAGAAACTCCAGACAGGACAGACTCAGCCATGTTCACCTCCAACATCAAACATTGGATCCGGATTACTTAAAAATTCCCATAAGATGCCTGAATAAGAACTGTAAACATATACTAAAACATCACATTTAGCACCATGAACAATAGCTTTGGGGGCTGAAAGCAAAAATCAGCACTAAAGAGACAGGATCGTGTTGCTTAAGAGTATTACTGGCCAACAGACCTTCAAGTGATAGCTAAAAGTAGGAAAATCTATTACTTATTTCCTGCTTGGATTAAATAATTACTACTTTTTTCAAGTCAATGAAAGTTCAGTCCATCTTTAAATAAACAAACAAAAGATATCAGTAAACTTTAATAAGGTCACCAACCAATTTGAGTTGTTAACACTCACGCAGATGCTTCTGCTGAGCTCACTGCCCATTCACATCTGCCTTTACCCAAAAGCAGCACAGACTGGTGAGCCAGAAAGGACTTTCAACTCTCAGCTTTGCAAAAGAAGAGAAATCTGCCCCAGAACAGTGATTTTGTGGAACTGGCAGAATATCTTTTGCATCATCAGAAGCTATATCTCAGTGATGCTCCTTTCAGCTGTAACGTCTGCCAGGCCACTCCTCCACCCACACTTTGGTACCATTCGGCAGAGGAACCTGCAAATCCCAGAGTGCTTACCTGCATAAACCCCTTTGATTGCAGGACATGCCCTAAACCAGACCACAAAATTGCGGCACATTCATAAAAAAATAACTCTGGGCGTTTACAGGACAATTACTTTTGACGTTGAACAAATTATTCTCCAGTGCAAGGTGCTCAGACTTTAGTCTATCACTGGAATTAATGAGGTGAGCTCACACAGCATCACAACCTATACGTTACACTTTTGAACTAAACCACATTTGCCTGTGCTATAATTATCAGGCTTTGTACCTTCATAGGCCTTGTATTTGCCCAAGGAGAGCTGAAGCCCAAAGCTTAGTGACCTTCCCCTCCATAGACAGCAAGTGAAGAGATGCAGACAACTCTAGAGGTTGATTCAAATCAGAATTACCTTCTGGAATTGCCCGTCCCTTCCTTGGTTATACAGTGAGTGGGGGACGTGCAGTTTAGCAGGGACAAATCTCTACCTGAGCATTCTTGGGCCTTTAAATCTGTGACTTATTTTACTTCACCATTTATTCATGATTATGTCAACATGTTCAGAGTCTTTACTGAGACAAGAGAAAGCGAAGTGCACTATCAGAGGGTGGCTTTTTCTTCTTAAAAGCACAAAAAGCATCACACCAGTGTTTGGCTACAACTGCACTCCAGAGCCTTTGTGATTGTTTCATACGTGTAACTTCTTGTTACTGTTGTTCTGATTGTTAAGCTATTTCTTTGCTGCTGTTACACTTTTGGACCTGCGTTCTCCCGTTAGGAGGTCTTTCTGCCCCTCCCTATTCCTCCAGAGCACTTTGTGGGTGTTCTGGTAGCCAGTTCTGTGCTTTTGTTTCCTGGTTGTGTGCTACCTCTTAGTGAATGGAGGTCATATAGATTTTTTTATTTTATTTTGTATTTTGAGATGCTCGCTTTCCTCATTATTCTGAGGTTTTGAGTAAATAGTCTCCTCTTCTAGCTATCGTAGCACAATTAATGGGCTGTTTTCTACAAAGGTCAGTCCTTTGAACAGAGCAGTACAACCATGGGAATAGAAACAAAGCAACTTAGTGACCCTGATTTTTCAGTCTAAAGAAACTGCAGTTTTCTGAAAAGACTTCCAACCTGTTAATCAGATTAGCAGAGAGACCTAATCCTCTGAAACACTGACTGCTCCTCAGGACTTCTATTTTATACTCCACACTACCCCATTAGTGCCTTTTACACTCAGCATCTTCCTTTGTCCAACAACCCCCCAAGTGATCAATTCCTTCCTGTGTCCTGTATTTTATCAATGAAAATGTCACAGAAAAGGGCAGAACAGGAACCTCAATATTCACTATTAAGACCAAACAGGTAACCTTTGAAACTAATCTGTTAGGACTGTGTATTGAATACCATCCAATGGTATATTTTTATGTGTGCCTGTATCATGGTTTGGGGTTTTGGCACTGATGTGAAAGTTTCATTTCTTACCAGCTATTATGAGCTATTTCAGTTCCTTTAGGCATCTCTGGAAGATGCCTGTGCTTTAAGCAGCTAAGCTCTTTTGTTCAGGAGAGAATTTATATGTCGTCACATATACACTTTTTATTTATTTTCATATGTATATATAAATATAGATATAAAATACTAAAAGTCCAGCAGCTGTGTACATTAGTATGGCAATGTAGAGGTGCTGTTTGTATTGTGTTCATGGATTTGTTAGGAAATCCAGGTTCTGGAAGTGTTTTAATCCATGCAGTTGGTAGTCTCAATTGTCAACACATCTGCATTAGTGGCACAGCAAAGAACTAAAATATCAAAAGTCTTATGGCACTTCTGAACTCATCACCTCTGAAATCATCACCAACACTGAAGCATAGATTTGACACTTGAGATTACAATTGCCTGAGGTAAAAAACAACCCTTTTCAAACCAGCATAGCATAGGAATGCTTTCAGAAAGAGCTCTTCATTTGCTCTGGTGCATACATATGATTTTCTCATGGATGGAAGAGGGGGTCTAAGGCCCCGGGAACTAAATATTCATTTTCAGGAGTTTGGAAAGGCTTTCAAGTGCTGCAGAGCCCGTTTGTTCCCTCGTAGGTGTGTGTAAGTGTCTCTGTATTATACAACAGGGCTGTATCAGCAGCCCAAGGGCAGACTAGAAACTATCAGCTGAAGGAGGGAATTGTCAAGGCAAACACATTGCTGTTATATCAGAATTCTCACAATACAGCGCAAGAAAAGAGGTTGCCTGGAGAAGGGAGGTGTGAGAGACAAGGCGTAGGGTTATCTCTAAGATATGCAGTGAGAACTCCGTTCTTGCAAGAACATAGAAGAGTTAGGATTAGAAGACTTTTAATAACCTTCAAAGTGGGAGCAAAAGGAGTATGTGGAGGATGCCTTCAGTTTGAAAAACAAACTAGGTTTGACACATGCAGTAGTTAAAACGCCAAAAAGTAATCTACTTTAATTTTCAAAGGCTATGATCACTAGGTATATCCCCTAAAAATCTGTTCTTATGGTGGCAGTCTTGGTTCTGGGAGGTGCAGTTCAATCTGTGTCAGCTTCAAATAGTACCTTCTACTGCTGGGCCTCCTCCTTTCTCACCCTCTCAACTCAGAGCCTGTTTGTTTGCACAAATCCATCACAGCACCACTGGTGCTGGTTCTGTTCCTACATTTCATCTGTATGACCCCAGCCTAAGAATGAGAGGAGATTAATTAAACAAGAGTGTCAGTTCAGCTGATAGTCGGGTACCTGAGGTCAAGCAAGGACTCCGGATGTGCTTGTATGGCCGGGGACAGACAAGGGCAAAGAAACACCTGACTTGTGGTCTGAAGGAGACTTTCTAAAATCCCAGGAGACTGACAGGAGGTCAGGGGAGAGGAACTCAGGAATGCCTCCAAAATACACCCCACAGGGCAGAGGTGTGTGTCATGAGACCTTAAAATGTTCTCCAAATAAGCCCCATAGCTGTGAATACAGAGCAACAGCGAATTTCATATTAAGACTTTCTCAGGTTTTCTGAGTCAAAAATTAGCACTTTTAAGAGCTTATCCTTGTCCCAATTGACTTTAATCAAGTGCTTCAGAAGCTAGAAAATGTTTTAAGTGAACAGAACTCTAAAGCAGAGGGCCCAGGGAACAGGATAGCAACTATTTTGTGCTCTCTTTTAATGCTGTTGCTTTGCTGCTTTTCTTTGTTGTTGCATTTTTAGAGTTTTCAATTCAAGTGAAGCACCAGAACTGTAGGTTTCACAAACAAAATGAGAGGTGCAGGCAAAAAGAGACCCTTGAGGAGACAAGTTTAAGCAAAAATTTAAAATCATTCTCTTGACAGTGTCAACCTGATGCTATTTTAAGTGTTCACTTTGCTCTGATCTCTAATGCCCTTCATGTAGACGACTGATATTCTCCAAATGACAGAATCCCTTTGTTTCCCAACATTCTGTATGAACACAGCCACTTTTACTTTTGAAATAATATCCCAGGAAAATAAAAATCCACACACTTCATATGACATGACATGTCTTAAAAGGGTTTTTGTCAAATGAACTCAGGAAACACTAGTTAAATTTTAAGACAAATGGTCTTGGAAAATCTGATTAAAATCTGTCATGGAACAAACATACCCTGAGAGAAAAATCTTGGAGACTATTGTATCATATATTGCATTGTATCTAAACAGGATCTCTTTAACATCCTGTCATTACTCCTTCCCCCAGAGCTTATTTAGTCACCATCTCACTCCTCTGCCCACCCTGTGTCACAGCACCACTGCCCCCCTCCCCTTGTTCTGGAGCTGTGAACCAGACGAAGCCGAAGTTTTATGAACTGTCTTTCTCATTTTTGCCTCTAAATGTCTCCACTTCTACCATAGACTCTTAAAAATAGTCAGCAAATGGGAATTTAGTGCTTACTACTGATAGATAACACGAGAGCTCTCAGCCTGCTGTTTGCTCGGAACGGTGTTGTGTTATGATGCTTCGAAACATTACTTCTGGTATTTATTTATTATTATTCATTATTATTTATTGGGTATTTTGGTCAACTCTGCTGGACCAAACATTCAAACCAAACTCTCTCTGTGCTCAGATGGTGCTTTACCTGACCAAATTGTTCAGGGTTTTGCCTCAGTCTGTCTCTCCTAAAAGTGAGAAAATGTAGAAATCAGGTGCCATCACATTTCCACTCCCTTCCTCTGCTACTTGAGATTTGCCAGGAAACAACTCCTACAACCAAGGAACTAATAGTGAAAAATCATTATTATTACGAAACAACTGAGTCTTCTCACCTTGCCTGTAAAATGACTTTTGAAAAGGTTACTTTCTCAAAACATATAATGTCTTTCATTAACTTGTGGGAATAAAAGTGGGAGCAGAGCTGACAAGACTAATGACAAGGCAGTTCAGTGCAGTCTCTGTGCCCAGAGCACATCAGGGGATCAGAGCTCCTACAGCAACCTGAGAAGTGTCTTTTGAAGTCATTAGGATTTTACAATTAATAGAGAAATTTGTTTGATGATTAGATGCAGCCACACAAAAAAGACATTCGGCTCCAATTACCCATTATTTTGCCTGTAACAGATTAACAGCATACTTTAAAGGCATTTTCATATCCAAACCTATATAATTGAAAGAGAAAAAATTCAATTCACCAACTTCACTATATTTAAAAAAGAATTCTGAGCTCTCTTTTAATAACAAATGTACAAATACTGATTATTTTGAACTGAAAGGATGAAAGATAAGAGTCAAACCCCAGGAATCAGTGATGCCCATTTTCTATTTTATCAATTTTTATACTTCCACAATATTTCTACGACGGTTGTCAGATTTTTTTCTAGTGCCTGAACTGGGATATATTGAACTAGATAGCAAATGTTCATCCCTCTGCAGTCAGCAGCAAAAATCCTTCTTCTTTTTGAGAGTTATTCTTTATTAATTGGGTCTCTGGCCCCTGTTAATTGTTAACAGCAAAGGGATCGAGAGACCCAGGACTGTGTCTGATCTGAGTTACAGCTCTTGAATGTGCTCTGAATATTTCATTATAAGACTTAATTTTGCACCATGAGACAACTTGAAATAGCTATTATTTTTTCTTACCTGCACTTCCCATTTGATGTTTAATAATCCTCTCGCTCCCTTCTCAAAAGGTGCCTCAAATTCACTCCAAATTGCTTTAGAAACTTTTCCTATTTCAGAAAATTTAGAATTGATTTCTACTCCATGCTCTGGATAATTCACGAGGTGTTTTTCTGGTTTACTCCTTTTAGTTTCCAAGCAGGACTTTTTTTAAGTTAAAAAAGTAATTCTGTTGATCTGTAACTGATTGGCTGACTATAGAACGAGCCTTAATTAACTTCTACCCAAGTTCAACCAATGCAACTACAGTTTCCAAGAACTGAAAGCTCATCAGAAGCTGCAATTTTTTTCTCTCCCATACAGACCCTGGGAATTAATTTGGTGGATGGGTGTGTGCTTTTAAGGAGAAAGAATATGATCTGTGCATTTGCAGGGGACAGTTTTTCCTAAACCTCCAAAATATCTGGTAACACAAAGTTCTATACAAATACTGTCCTCTCTGGCAAGAGTAGAGGATGTGGAGTTGAAAACACAAATATTTCAAATTCTGGAATTGGTTCCCATTAATTGAAATACATTTTTCATCACCTTGCTATTTGTCAACTTGTTAATTTATTTATATTTTGCTGAGTGACTCACAACAGCCATCACAACTTCCTTTGAAAGATAAAAGTTAGTCTCTTATACATTGCTTTGCCTCAGGTTTGAAATCTTATAGAAAACATCAAATATTCCATCATTTGACAATAAAATTAGAAGTGGCAGTTTGGAATATTTATTCTAAAATAATCAAAGGAATTCTTTGATGCATACTTCAATAATTATTTAGTACATTTTACTCCTATAAATATGTTTCTTTGCCTTACAGACACAGGGGAAAACTCTTAAAAGATATTTCAAATGAATAACTCAAACAATGACTGACAATACAATTGTTTATATTTTTTTATTCACTTTATTCCTTCAATTTATAAACCAAGTTATCACTCTCTGTGATATTTATAAAAGTTGAATAAATAAAAGAAACTTTATAAAGATGTCTTGTCATTTTTTCTTCCTGTATATTTGCTAATCTGCTCCCATTATTTTAGTTCTTTAGTTGAGAGCTCCCGGTACCACCTTTGGTGGGATTTCAGCTATACCAAGAAAACACATAAGCACTGGCAATTAAATTGTCTTATCAATTTTCTGCAGCTTATTAAGCTGTTTTATTGTAAAGGAAGATTAGTGTCTTCCACAGAAAGAGGAAAATACCTAAGCAGGAGTCCATGGATTAAAGCTGTGATATCCTGTACAAACCCACTTTCTGAAGGAATTCTGAAAGAGATAAAAGTAAATTGAAGTGAAAATGTAAGGATATAAAATAAAATCAGAAGTTGAACAGGAATGAAAATACTAAGATGGAATTGGAAAATCTTTCATATGTGGAAGAATCTCTTAGGGAATGAATTGTGTCTCTTGTGAAGCAAAACTGTCTTATATATAAAAAAATCTTAATGAATTCATAAAAAAACAGGACAACAATAAAGCTGCAAAGAGAGATTTTAAAACTCACTGAGAATAAAAATCTGCTTGGGGCAAAAGAAAGTTATAGGCAGACACAAGAACAAAACAAGAGCAGGAGCAAAGGAGCAGTGGAAGTGCAGGAAATGGAGCCCATCACACAGAGTTATGGCTTACAAGGACAGAAAGCACTTCGAAGTGATGGGCTTGGCAGCAGCAGCAGCCCACAGAAAAAAGGGAATATGAATGGAGGCACTTTCGTGTCAGCAAGAGCAGCCTCTCCTTTTATCCTCATTTCCCTGGATCGTATTAATGGCTCCGGACCAAGTTCCACCCAGACGAAAGGGCAATTCCTGAGCTGGGGATTCACTCACAGCTCCCAAAATGTGCTTCTCACAAAGCCCACGAGTCCAGTGTCATCCCTGAGGTTGCATCTTAAATCACATTTAGAGTCCAGAGCTACTCGTGCTCCCCACAGGTTTGGGATGTCACTGCTGGGTGTGAGGCAGGACAGGCTCCAGCAGAGACGGGGAAGGGAAAAGCAGGATTCAAATGTGAGCACTGCAATCACTGACTAGGTGGAAATGGAAGTAGATCAATATCCAGGTCTATGAGAGAGCTTTTGATAACAGAATTAACAACAATTGTCCCTTGCCTCAAAAAATTTAACAAGTATTTCTGCAGGTACTTCTAAACAAAAGCCTCAGCTTGGTAAAACAGAGGCTAAAAAATGTTTAACCCATCCACTGTTGGGAGTCAAGGTCCTACATTGTGGCTGTGAGGAAGTTCAGTGAATAGTTGAATTTCAGTAAATCAATTGAGATTGAATCAAATGAATTTCTAAAGAGGAAAAAAACCCCACTACCAAAAAAATTCTCCTGGGATCAATGCCACCTTCCCAGTTTTCAGCCAGACAGTTCTGTTTTAAAATATTTTGCTCAGAATTCAGACATCTGCTTTACTGTGTGTTTGTTTTGCAGGTTTGGTGGTACAGGGACTGGCAAGGGTCTGCTGTTTAAAATGCTGTCTGCTGTTTAAAATGCTGGCCTGCCTCTGTCTTCTCTGTTTGCAATTTATTACCTTATTTAACTGATTGAGAAAGATATTTTAAAAATTGCTGAGGTCTCACTGCAATGCCAAATAAAACTAAGTATGTGCTTAAGTACTTAATGGTATGAAATAACAGTTATTCTTCTATTTGCTTTTTTTGTTTACTGGAGACTTGTACTGAACTCAGTTCACTGCTTTTCAAAAAACATCCACTGAAAACTTAGTTAATTCAATTAAGGAGCTGAAAGCACACAATAAGGCAAAACATCATCCCCCAAATATGTGACTTTTCTCTTTTCATTGCAGCAACACTCCAAGGCAAAAGGACACATGGGCAAAGGTTCCATCCTTTACAGAACCACTGCATTCCGGGGAAAAGCCTTTCAGACTGTCTGGAGTTCTGAGAGAAAACAAGGGCAGAGGGCAGAAGGTTGTTTAAATTGATCTCTAACTACTAACACAGGAAAGGAGGAATGTACTGGAGAAAGGGAGAAATCAAAACAAGTCTAAATCAGGGGCAGTTATCTGTTGGTAGCAAACTAAGGAGCCACAAAAGCTCGCCAGGCATTAATAGAAGTGCATAGTGCTCTGCTGGGGAGGAACTTGTCTGAGGAGCCCAGAGCTTCTCAGCATTTCTGTGTTCTGCTGCTCCCATAAATGATGCTTTGGAGCATTGATTCTGTCAACACTGTTCCTAATCCTGACATTTTCTGACATTTTCCAGTTTGTAAAATAAAAAGAGTTTAAAAATTTTAGCTTTGACCTTGACACAATGAACTGATGGATCCCAGCAAGGAAATGGAGGTAGTATGAGTGTATTTGTTCCAATCTTTCCTTCAGGTACTATCAAAACTGCAAATTAAATTATAATTTTTTATCAGAGATGTCTGGAAAAGGAATAATCTTTCTGCAGTGGTGGTGAAGCCATAGAAATGTTCCACCTTGTATGAGGACGGAAGTCCCAACAGAAAATAATTCTGGGTTTTCAGAAGAAAATACATATAGGCACAAACAACAGGGTGCTTTTTTTTTTTTAGCTTGCCCAATTTTATTACCTGCCCATAATCCAAATGAATATGAATATCCAGTGTAAGGTCCAGAGGTTTTCCTTTGGTGTTATGAACCAAGTAAGGTGTTGTGCTGTCTCCTAGATATGCAAGAGCGTGGTATGTTTGACTCTTAGAATCTCTTTCCTCATAAGAATTTGAAATAGAAATGTGTACAGTAGTAAGAAGTGTGTCCTCCACGTTATTCAGGGGTCAACCAAGCCTGATCACAGTCAAAAGGCAGATGCAAAGCAGTTTCTCTTCTTGCCTTTAGTCCCTCTCTTCCTAGTAAATGCACGTCATAAAAAGAGCAGTGACATATAAAACCTTTAAATGAAATCACAGCTGTAATACAGACACTCTTCTTTCTGCCTTCTACCAGTTCAAACAAACGTCATGGTAAATGTAGTGTAAGACCTGTGATTGATCAGATCAGCTTCTATGACAGCATCACTTCATATCACAAAGTCAACTGATTATGTTCTAGAAGTCTCTTCTTTGCACAATCTCAATAGCAAAAGGCATAAACATTGAGATTGGGAACAAAGATTCTTAATTTGCTTATAATGCTGTCTTGTCATTATATTGCCACACATCCTCCTCTTTTTCTGTTTTTACTCCGTCATTCTGCTTCAAGGATCAGCTCAGAAAGGTTTGAGGTACTGAAATTTAAGCATTTATTACCTTTTAACATATATAATACTGCATCCAAACATCACACAGTGAGGAGAGCAGTCATGGCCAACACCCAGACAGAGCCAACAGGCAGCCAGTCCTCCTCAGTCACCCAGGTTTAAAGAAGTGGGGGAGCTAAGCTGTGTCTCGGTTGGCATCTCTTCTAACACCGTGGCAAACACTTGGGGACTGACAGCATCATTTATTCTTTCAAGGCAACATCAGGAACCCTAGAAATGGCCAATGGTGAACCCTCATCTTGTGGGATCTGCAGCATGTCTTGCATATTAAGAGGCCATGAGCCATATTTCATCAGAGGAACTGGACAAAGATCTTGCAGGGGTGTTGATGAATCATATTTCACCAAGTAAAAGGCTTTCCCAAACCACTGCAGCTCTGAATATCTATTTCCAGTGGGTTTCTGGGGAAAGAAAAAGGGAATGCCAAAGACAGAAAGAACTGAATGGCTGTGGATAAAGTGGGGAAGGGCAAGAGCTGAGCAACTGGCAGGTGGGAAAAAAGGAGGTTAAAAGGTAGGAAGGAGCTTGGAAAAGTGCAGGTTAACAGAGATGGAGGGCTGGTAAGGGTGTACCTGAAAATCACAGAATGGTTTTAGCTGGAAGGGACCTTAAAGCTCATCTCATTCCCCCCCTGCCATGGGCAGGGACACCTTCCAACCTGTCCAACCTGGCCTTGGACACTTCCAGGGATGGAGCAGCCACAGCTTCTCTGCCTAACCTGTGCCAGGGCCTCCCCACCCTCTCAGCCAAGAATTCCTTCCCCATATCCCATCTATCCCTGCCCTCCGGCAGTGGGAAGCCATTCCCCCTGTCCTGTCCCTCCAGCCCCTTGTCAATAGTCTCTCTCCATCTTTCTTGCAGCCCCTTCAGGCCCTGCAAGGCCACAATCAGGTCTCCCCAGAGCTTCTCTTCTCCAGGCTGAACAATGAGATGGTTGAAAGTATTTATAGTTTCTTACTGTCATTTTAGACATTTCAAGTTATTCCCTTGGTTTCTCCCATATCAAAATCTAATTTGAGGGACTAAATCTTGGCTTGATAACACAGACCTTCCTTCTTTGCTTCTGTGTAGGACTGCTTGTCTCCTTCAAAGCATTTTAGAAGGGTTGATGTTTACAGATCCTGCAGGCACAGACAGAAACACCTGGGACTTGCCCAGCTCAGGCCAGGCATCCCCTCTCCATCCCTGTCCTGGTCCCTCTAGCAAGGTGCCAGGAGCACCCTTCCCTTCAGCACAAACCTCGGCACAAGGGGCTGAACAGATAAGAGAGGGATCAGCAGTACAAGTAACCACCCCCAGAGACGTGTTCGCAAAAATGACCGTAACCTCCCGACACCTAATGAGGGTGAGGTTATCTGTAAATTCCTTTCATGGAGAAATCCACAGAATTGAAACACTGAAACAAGGCAAGGATCTTGGAGCCATTTGTCCACTCTCCCACCTCTTCAGACAAGCCCAAGGACGAGTCTGCAAAAGGCTGACAGTGCTGGTTTCAATGTTGCTTATCTTCAACATGATCCATATTGGCAGTTCTAACTTAAATCTACTGCTTTGTCTTCCAAAGAGGGACAAGAGTTTTAAATAAATCTCGTCTTCCTGCACTCTGTGTTAGCACTTCATTTTCTCCAAACTGAGTGAAGCATCTATCCTGATTTACCAGACATCTGGGAGAGACAGGAGCAACAACACTGGTTATGAAATCCTCAGGACTGCCCCAGAATCCCTTGTAGCAAATGTCTTGGGTCAGGAGTTCAAACTGCACTCAGAACAAAGATAGATTTTTCCATGCTGTATCCCAGCCTCTCTGTGTCTTAGTCAAATCTTATTGGAGTCAAAGAAAATAACCTGCACTGGACCTTTTGCCAGTCAAAGGGAGCTGCTTTCCCACACTTTACAAGCTCATATTTCTTCCTGGCTGTTGGATGGAAGGGAATTCAAAATGGACACATCTACCTGCATCTCCTCAAGCAGCTTGGGTGGGAAAAGCAGTTGTTTGGAGTCATCACATTCCATTTGTGAAAACACAGCATCCAGTGCATCCCCCGAGAACTATTTCTCTTTAAATATATTCTAAGTAAAACTCAATGTCCCACAAAGGAAAAGCCTGTGACTACATCAGGAACAGGAGGCAAACACCACTTTGTGTATAAACAGCCACTGGGGGGGGAAAGGCTGTTTGCTTATTTTTATTTTCCCTCTAAATTGCGACTGTCGTGTAAACCCTTTAATAAAAAGATCAGAGCCAGTCACTAAAGTGCTAGTCAGAAATGCCAGGCACTGCAGAAATCAGCATTTTAATTTGAGTTTTGAACAGAATGAAGCCTTAACAAAGCTCTCAAGCTATTTAAATATGGGGAAAATTAGCTGAATGAGTGAAAGAAAATAACACAGCTGGTGACTATTTAAAAAGGAAGAGCAAGACTGTTTTTGTAAGTTCAAACAGGAATGTTCAGAAATAAGTTCTTATAAACTAAGCAAAATCACATATTGCACAAATATATGTATCTATTTATCTTGCCAGATCAAGGTCTTGACAATAATTAACTACAATGAAGGTTTCTCAAAGAAAACTCTAGAATCCTTAACTCTGAAAGAGCCTGCAAATATGCGGTTAAGTTCATATACATATATATAAATATATATGTATGTATGTTTATACAGATACATTTGAAACTAATCCACTGCAAAGTTCTTTTAGAAGCATCTCTTCTTTTTGCACATTGTTTAACTTTCCTGAATTACTCTGTAGCATCTGGGAAGACTAATTTAGGCAAAGAAAATTTCCAGCTAAAACCAACATCCAACTTTTTTATAATTGTTGGACTCTTGCAACATAACAGCTACTCAGAGTCCACACAGCCTGCTCCACCCTCACTCTGGGCTCAGCTCCAGCAGCTGTCCAACACATCTTCAAATGTAGTTTTTCCTCTGCAGGCAAAAGACTGAAGTGGGACAGGACCAGCACGTTGAGCTGAGCTCCTCAGCGTCCCGAACTCGGGCAGTTCTACCTCCCTGCAGAACTCCTGCCTTCCACACACAGTCTCAGCATTGTCCAGCAGAATCCCTCGGGCAGAAATGGTGCATCTAATTTGGAAGAAGAGAGAGAGAGAGAATAAATAAGAAGGAGGTATGACAAAGCCAGGAGCTGTGCAGGTGAAAAGCTTCCAGCCATTCAGGCACTGATGAAACTGGAAGGCCAAAGGATAGTTACATCTGTCCCAGCCCTACCACCTCTCCTGTCTCCCACTACTGCCAAAAGCATGGATAATGCAGCACTTTTTGTTCTAATAATACACATAATTGATCTCTTTGCTTCATATTTTCACACTTTTTATAGGTCTGCTTATGTCACGCCAGAGTCTCTTCTGCAACCCAGTCATTTCTTTTGATGGTAAACCCTCCTGGGCTTCGCTTGGGATTTTCTGACTGAAAGAACTGGTTTTTTCAAGTTTTATAGGCTTGAAAAAAAATATTTTAATTTCTTGAATTTTCCACTTACACCTTGCAAGTCAGCGTGGCCCCACAAAATCCTTCAGTGGTAAACAGCTGGACTAAGTCCTCTCTAGGTCAGCTAAAAGACGAGAGATAAAGGAGAAATTACATTGCTGAAGTCAAGTTATCATTTTACCAAAGCAGAGGAGTATTCCCCAGGAGCCTCCCAAAATAACCAGGGGGTGTACCCAGCCTTCCCCCCACCTCCCACAACCAGAAGTGTTTACCTTCCACTACCAGGAGTATTTTGTGCATCCTTGTTTTCATTAAAACCTGTGGACACTTTTAATTCCACCCTGAACATATTTATCCTTGCCAGTGTCTTTGAAACCCGTTCAGCAGGTGGAATGTTCCAAGATATCAGAGCTTTAGAAGGCCAGGTTCCTGTTTTAGACTCTCATTCCTACAGCCTTGAGTCTAATCATCTCCAGTATCACTGAACAACTTAATAGGCTGCCAAAACTTGATAAGACAATGTAATTGCCAGCTTTTATGTATATTCTTAAAATAGTTCCTTTCCTCATAGAGGTTGTACAGGATATAAGTGTTAGCAGAAACAATTAAAGAACTCAAACAATTGAGGCACATTAGAGAATTATAGTATGCAAAAGCTATTAAAAATTCCAAAAAAAATGCCCTTACTCCTTGTCTCACAAAACCAATAATTTCATACACTGGAACAAATTCCTTACAACCAAAAAAATCTCATTCACTATGAGGAATGAAGATAATATTTACCAGTACTGAAGGAAAAATAGGTATGAAGAACCTTGTATCAATTCAGGTAATTGAAGATCCTGAAATAAATGAAGTTAATCTTACAAATTTCAGGTATTCAAGCAAGTGGAAAAACACAGACAATTACTTATGCCAAATATTGGTGTTCAACACATCAGCAGTTGGAAGGTACAGTCTTATTTGGAGTTATTTCCATCCCCAGTGTCAACACCTCACACAAGACAAGGCACCTCCTGCTCGAATGGAAGCCCCAGCCTCGTAGCCCTGTGCCCTGATCCTACAGCAGGCTGAGCACAAACCCATTATTTCAAGTATTTCAGGTCCAGCCCCAAAGAACAGACCTCTCTTTTCTTCTAGCAATTCTATTTGAATATCTTTAGGGCTTACTCACAGACACCCTTCGGCAGCTGCTCCCCTTTCTTATCCAAAGCCTAAAAAGCCCTTAAACTGTGGAAACACAAAAAGAAATACAGTACAGTGGTTTTCCTCTAACCTTGACTCCTATCAGTAAAGCATATTTTCTTCCCTATATCTCTTGATCACATTTTAATGTATGCTTTGGACCAACACTGCCAGGAGTCAGATAAGTTCACTCTTCCATTATGCATCATATTAAAAAGACACCAAGGTTTTTTCAGGGCAAACAGAGGGTAAAATAAAAGGATTCGTAGGAAAGTGGTTTGGAAGACACTAAATTAGTCTTGCACTCCAATCAATCTGCAAGTGAAAAGATACTTGACTCAATCTGTCAGCGAAGTCAGACAGGTATCTGATCAACTCTGTGGAAATCCTTTTATAACTCAAGCTCTGATGAATGCTGTAACCTTACCTGAAGAAATGGCACTGCCTTGTACTCACATGCCTGGGAATGGGGGTGAAATCTGAAGTCTGAATATCTGATCAAGGCATTTCTTTGTTTCATGAAAGGAATGACTCCATTAAGTGTTTAAGCGAAGAGCACGGTTCTATCAAAGGGCGAGACTTCTAAAATAATGATCTTGAAATTTCCCCACGACAGAAAATTTCTACATTACATAATCAGACAAATTCTGAATATCTGCTCAGTGCAGTACATCTGAATAAGAAGAAAAATTATCAAGCTAGGATGAGATTTCCAACCAGCATTATTGCAGATTTCCTGAAATACAAATCCAAGCTGTTGGCATAATCAGTATAACATGTTATGCATGTAAGTGCAGCAAAACCAAAGCAAATGGAACTACTTTACAATTCTCTCTTTGCCCACTGGAAAATCGAGGTCAATGTTAAATTTTTCTAGGATGTTTGATAATCAGATCCTTCATTACCTCATGCCTCCAATGCTACATTACAGAAAGCAATTGGGTAACCTGATTATTAAGGACATTCAACTCTTATTTCCATCACACCCAGTGTCTGCAAAACAGCTGCAACCTAAAAATCGAGGTGCAGAATTGGGATGCCAATACTGCAGTCAAAGCTGGGGCTCAGCTCTGTCCATGTCAGCTTCTACTGGTGAGTTCAGATACTCCTGCAATCTATTAAGAAGCACCACGAAAAGATGTCCATGAGGAGGCACCAAGTTGATCAGAGGGCTGGAGCTCTGAGAGAGGCTGAGAGAGCTGGGATAGTTCAGCCTGGAGAAGACCTGAGGGTGATCAATCAGGTCACCTGGGTTGACCTGATTATGACATTCCAGTGCTTGAAGGAGCTACAAGAAAGACGGAGAGAGACTATTTACAAGGTCCTGGAGGGACAGGACAGGGGGAATGGCTTCAAACTGACAGAGAGCAGGGATAGATGGGATATTGGGAAGGGATTCTTGGCTGAGAGGGTGGGGAGGCCCTGGCACAGGTTGGGCAGAGAAGCTGTGGCTGCCCCTGGATCCCTGGAAGTGTCCAAGTCCAGGTTGGACGGGGCTTGGAGCAACCTGGGCTGGTGGAAGGTGTCCCTGCTCATGGCAGGGAGTGGAACTGGATGAGCTTTAAGGTCCTTCCAACCCAAATCAGTCTGTGATTCTATGAAAAACAGAGCAGCTGCAAGTCTCCTTCAAATCCCAAAGCAGCTTTCCAGCTTTGCTCAAGGTCCTGCCGAGATTGTGGCTCTGAATCCAGAGCACTTCCATTTCAGGATGTCTCAGGTTGGTCCCTCCTGCGGCTCCACTACAAAGTGGTGGGACAGTGAGACAACAGCAGCTTCATCATTTCTCCCTTAGCACAATGAGTTCCTCCTCTGCAGGAGGGGATTTAAGGTCCTTCCAACCCAGGGAAGGGTGTGGGGACTCCCAAGGGTGCTGCCCTGCCATGCCCCTCCCAGCACCACGGTGGGAACTGCCCCTGGCAGAGGTGACAGACTCTACAGAACGCAGCACCTCAGCACTGACGTTGTTCCCTCCACTCCAGCCCAGCCAAGACATGCCCCAATCCAGCAAAGCAGACATTCATATCTGACAACACTGCTTTTTGCTGGAAGCTCAGCAAAAGGCTGCACACAAGCAGAAAGCAGCATGAGAAAAAGCAGGAGGATGTAAAAATAGGTACGAGGATAGAGTTTAAAATAAGGGTTGAGCACAGGTTTTCCCCACTAAGAATGAGGATGTAGGGTTCCACATTAAATACATGGGCTAAAACACACAACTCGTATGGGAACGAAACCTCACAGAGTTCAGGCCCTTTAGTGGAAAATGCTCCCTGACTCCATGGCAAGGTTCTGCCTTAGTTATGTCAAGCAATAAGGTTAAAAGCCTGACAGGAATAATGTTTTTTTAGATGATGTCAATGCCCTGGCTTATTTTATATTGGAAATGGGATGAAGAGGGTGTTCTAGGGAAATATCACCTCCATTCAACATCAGGAGGTCCTGGAAGATCACTGAGACACACAAGAGTGCAAGAACCTGCTGCGCTTTTCCTGAAGACTTGTCGTTTGCCACATGGAGAAAGGAGACAGACAGAGGGAGGGAGGTGTGGAGTCCTGGCGTGGGTGGTTGCAGCACTGACATTTAGCAATGGTAAGGCTGAGTTTCAGTGCTGAAAGGGAGCCAGAAAGGCTGAGAAGAAAGTTTGTAGTATCTGGGAAACACTGCAAAGAGAGAAACTAAAATATACAGAAGAGCAACACAGCAATTGCTATTTAAATGGCAAGCAGAGCTGGAACAAGGTGATTATGGGAACTTCTTCCATTTCTTACACATGACTGCAGATCAAGGCCAGGGCTCAGAACTTTTGTGAACATTTGTAGACAGATTCTCAGTTCGTGTGCTGACTTGGTTTCAAGTGAACCTGTAGCAATCGACCCACAATATGTACAGTGGAAGAAGTTCTGCCAAAGATGGACTTCTGAAGATAATTAGCAAACCTGTTTTAAAAAACTGATTGTGATACTGTATAAGCCCCCTTTTACCCGAAGCACTGTCTGTTTCCCAGAATACCTCGGGACAACTTCTATGTATATTTTGGGCCCCTGTACCTTTCCCCATTGGCTGTCAAACCTTGCCCCTATGGGCGGCAGCTAAGGTATACTTAGCTCCCTGATTGGGTGTATGCTAATGTCCCCAAACCTATAAGTACCTGGACCCTACAACAATAAACTCTCTGTCCTGCTCATCTCTGGGTGTGGTCTCTGTGTCCCTCCTTGGGGCTCTGGGGGCCACGTGGCCAGGAGAACCAGGGGGAGCAATCCCCCTCCAGCATAAAGGACTAACATCTAACTTCTAGAAGTCACCAGCCACCACATGAACCCGTCTTGATTTACACCATCCAGGGGTATGGCCTCAGCCCAGCATAAGATTTACAGAGAGAGGAGATATATGTCATGGGAGTGGATGTAAGTCCATTTATAAAGTTAAAATTACTAAATAAACCAAATTTCAGAACAGCTTCTGATCTCAGAAGGGTATTACAGCAGCAGTGATTGTGATGGCAAGTAATTATAATACATCATCATCATCATCATCATGGCCAGGCTTCGAGAACGAAGATTAGGGAAGGACTCTACCCACACTTGCTACAAGCACGTTGGTGGCTAAAAAGGCCAATGTGAGACAGACAAGTCC